>JABYQU010000001.1:1800000-2249817 GCA_022264855.1 Lenzites betulinus
CAGCTGGCGACGCGACGGTAGGCGGATTGGCAGGTAGTCACGTCCACTGCCGGAACTCGACGGCGTCATCCTCGGACTCGGAGTCGTCGTCTTCAGCGGCGAGCTGCCCGGCCGCGTTCTCCTTCTCGACCTCCGCCACAGGTAATGGCGCAGGCACTGGCTCTGGCGGCACGAACGTTTGGGGCTCGACCACGCCCGGTGCGGCCGGCTCCAAGGCCTTGCGGGCAGCCTCGGCGTCCTCGAGCTTCTTGAGTTCGGCGGCCTCCTTCTCCTTCTGCAAGAGCTCCTTCTTGCGTTGCTCGCGCTGTAAGTGAAGCAGGCGTGATCAGAACGGTGTCCACAGCAGATAGTCGGACAGGAGGAAGTGAACAACGCGCATCAGACGCCCATCCGCCAAGCGCGTCATGGCCGAGGCGACCGACGGCCCGTAGCGGACCGGCGCAAGGCCGGATATGGGAAACGATCAACGATAATCGATCTGGATCTGATAACTGACCTCCAGCTTTTCCTTGAGCTCGCGCGCCTCGCGCTCCTTCTTCAACCGCTCCCTCATCGCCCGCTCGCTTTCCACCCACGCAGCAGCGTCCTTCGCCGCAGCTTCGGGGCGCGACTTGTTCTTCAGGAGATCTGTCATCGCGCGCGAAAAGGACCGCCTGTCAGCATACTTTCTACGCGCAACCTCGCACGCACCAACCCCACAAGAGGAAAGCCGCCCGACATACGGACAAAGGAATGAACGGAACAGGAGATGCGAGGGGGGGGGGAGAATGCAGGTGATCAGCAATCGAAAGAATGGGGTCACTCACAGCCTTGCAGTGCCGCGACGCTGAACTCCTCGTCCGGTATCGCGTCCGCAAACTCCTTCCCGAGCTTCGCAAGCGTCGCGCCGTCGAGCGGCTTCGCGGAGTGCTTCGCTTCCATGAACTCGTCCTCCATAGGAGGCGGCTGGTATGCCTGATTGCGCAAGCCGACATCGCTAGTCGTCCGCGACCGCTCCTTCGTCTTATTAGGGCTGGAATTCCGGCCTGCAGCGGAGCTCGCGCGCGACGGTGTGGGCAGACCTTCAGGCAATGACGGAAGGGGCGATAGCGGGCTCGACGACCCCGACGGACTTGTCGGGAATGATGAGAGTGCCGATGTGACAGATGAGAAGAGCGTCGAGTCCGCGCTCGACCCCGCTGACGGCGATGGCGGCAGCGTCGTCGGCAACTCAATGCTATCGAGGTCGCCTTCAATCGGAGCATTGTCCTCGTCTGTTGACGGGAAGAAGTTGCGGAAGAGCAGTTCCGCTTGCCACTTCGACGCGTTCTTGAACTCAATCCAGACGTCCATGCGACCAGGGCGCGACAGTGCAGGGTCCAAACGCTCAAGATGGTTAGTGGTCCTACAGAAAAAAGGTAAGCAAACACGTAAAGTCACGCCACTTTGGATGCTTACGCGAAAAGCAGACGTCCCTCGGAAGCTGCGACGCCGTCCAATGCATTGAGCAGTCCACTCAAGCTCAGAGTGTTGACGTCAGAGAGCTGCTCCGTTTTCCGTGCGCGACGTGATGCGCTTGTCGGCACGGTCTGCTCAACCGGCTTCTCTTCAGTCTTTCCCTCAGGGTTACCTGTTGCGCTGCCGTCTCGACTGGTGCTACGTGTGAAGGCGGCGTCGAGATCCTCCAGGAGGACGATGCAACGTGCTGGGACGCGGCCCATGAGCGTGGTGAGCGTGCTGTCGTTTATCCACGATGATGACAAGGACACGACGTAAATGTCGAGCATCAACTCGCCAGCAATGGCATGGATCAGCGAACTCTTCCCTGAACCAGGCACACCGTATAGCAAGTATCCTCTGCGGAACGGAATACCGCGATCCGCGTACCACTGCAAAAGAGCGCGACGCGTCAGCATGGGCTCCCGCAGATCAACCAGAAGAAAGCCGCGCGGCAAGCCAAGGTGCGTATGGCAATTCCGCTACGGCAATCGGTTACAGTAATTCTCACACACCTTCTCGGACTTCAGGAAGTCCTTCGTATCCGACATTAGCATCTCCTTTACGCCCGGATTGAGCACGATGGACGACATCGGCCGTTTATGCCGCGAGTCGGTCCACCGCCAGCAGCCGTGGGAGTCAGCGAAATAGATTTGTATCCGATGCACGGCCTCCGCCTCGTACTCCTTCTTAGCCTGAAGGACGAGCTGCTTCAGGATGGAGTTATTGCGGGCCACGACGGACACCGAGATCACTTCGTTGCCGGTATCGTTCTTGCGCCACCGCTTCACACGGAGCCAGTGCCCACGGTAGTAGATGGTGTGCGTGGTGTTGGAGGTGGGCTGGAAGACGACGCGCGTCTTGACACGACCAGGTGCGCCCTCGTCTTCCTCCTCGTCATCGTCGCCGAAGGAGTTATCCGCGACGCGGGAGCCGAAGCCGGGCGTCGACGAGCGCGTGGTGGTCTCGAACTCGCGGGAGCGCTGCCACTCTGGGCGACGCGACAGCCAGAGCATGAGCCAGTCATATGGGTAGTCCTCTTCCGAGAAGTGGGCAGTCAAGAAGAATGCTGTACGGGCGGAAGGTGAGTCAGCATGTGGCGGGACCGGGGGTGTGCGCACTCACAGTTGATGAAGTGGGACCTGGGGTGCGTCATGGCAGACGATGTGTACAGTACACGGTTGCGAGGCAATGATCAGTGGCATGACGGCGCAGCAGAGAGGAGCGAGTGCCTACCATCCCGAGCTTGCTACACGGCGGGCGGTCTCGACGGTACCACCGAGGACGACGAGCTTCATGCCGTCAATCATCGATGAGCCGCCGCCGCCACCGACGAGGGGCTGGACGAGCGAGCGGAGGGCGTCCATGACGATGTGTGCGAGGGGGGTGGGGTCGGGAGCGCCAAGGTTGCGGGGAAGTCGAGGGAGGCTATGGTGGGTGGGGGGAGGGTAGAAGTAGAACGGGGGGAGATGGTGGGGGTAAGAGGACAAGCAGAAGGCGCTTGGGAAGAAAGCGGGCGACGGCTGTACGGGGCGGGTGGTCGGCCAGCTGTGGCGGTGGTGGGCCTGCTCGATCGGGCAACACCCTCTGCTGTTGAGTGCTGCTCGCCGCGTGCTGCTCTGGTGCGCACGCTCTGACTCGGGATGGTGGGGGCGGCGGGTGCGCTGGAGTCAAGGCGGTCGCAGTCGTCGAGGGCGGCCGCGTCAGCGCGCGTCGCGAATATTAATGGTGGCGAGTCCGCCACGGCCCTGCGCCAGTCACCGTGCAACGTGTTCGCTAAGACCCTCGTGCCTCCCCGCCTTCGGTCTTTCCTCCCGCTCCCAAGCGCTCCCGTCCTTACAGCGTCCGATGCCCCCCTTTCCCTTTCTCGCGCTCCCCCTCTCTACGTCCGCTGTCCCACTTGCTGCGCGTCCCCTGCGCACCCCCGGCCCCGGGCGGCCGCGCGCGCTGCGATGTGCATTCGCGCCAGCTGCGCCCTCGCCGACGCGTCTTGCCCCGCCTGACGCGTGTCGCCGAGCCCGGCCGCTGGACAGGCGCGGCGGGAACGCGAGAGGGACGGAGGGGACAATCGGTGCAGAGAAAGGCAGGACGGGCCCGGCGACGCGCAGGCGGGCCCATCATCCGTTCTCGCGTCCAGCGGCCGCATCAGCCCCAACCACCGTCCGACCCCAGAGCTCCCCCAAATAAGCAGGTGCGGCTCTGCGCCGACGACTCGACGACGGTGGCCCCGTCGCGCGACTCGCCCTCGGAATCACTCCGTGGCCGACATCAGCCCAGACTCCCGAGGCTCGAGCTCAGGTCGGTATCAGGCGGCGTGCGCACGCCCCCAGTGCGCTGCTCACGAAGCGCACACGCGCGGCGGACCTTTTCCGCGAAGTCTACTCGGCGTCAGGTAGCCTCAGGCTTCCGGAGGCGTTAGAGCTACGCAGATGCGGCGCGTGCAGGGCGTTCTGCGCGGCCGGCCTTCGTGGTGCATAGGCTTCATCGCGACCCGAGGATGAGGGCAATCCATCTGAGAACCGCGGTCACACCACCGCCTGCGTGAATGACCGTACGCGTAAAGTGAGTCATTGACCGTCTAGAACGCGCTGCTTCTTTGACTCGGGTCTTACCAGACGGGGGACGCATTACCCCGCAGCCTTCGCGAGACGAGGAACGCGGCGCTCAGGTCGATCGGACTGCCCCGCCCAAACCTGGTTGTCTGGCTTGAAAGCAGACTGGTAAAGACGCGATCGTCTTTCAGGATTTGGACAGTCGCACCGCATCGGCTCAGGCACGGCACGCCCCGACATATTCGCTCGGGACTAGACCGTAGTGCGCTCATCGCCAGGTATGTGCAAGGAGCGCTACGCCAAAGGCCATGTTAACTTTGCGCTGATCAGCGATATGCGCTAGTAGCTGCGCCAGCATATTTGGCAACACGGAGGGTTCGCTGGCTACAATTTTTAGCATAACGCGCGGCCCAGTCGGTCCCGTGGTAGCCTTGCAAGCCCTGAACGCTATTCTGCGCTAGGTTACGCTCGGAACGCAATCCGTTCGAACGATAATCGATAATAAGCTACCGGAATCCTTCCCTCGAGGTCGCAGACTGGACAGCCTCACAACGGACGAAGCATGACTCCGATAGCCCTCTCAACCACCACGCGCGCGCTGCGGTCACCCCAGCTGCGGCCTGTATGTCAAACGGAGCGGGGAATGACCCATGCATGAACACAAGTACAGTACGTACGATGGTGATAGCGATACTCATCCTTCTCGAGCCTGTTCCCAGCCTGTCGACGAACTTCCGCTTCGCCGACGCATAACGGCTTCATCTCCGAACACATCGGCGCAAGACATGCAGCTCATCACATCTCTACCACAGATGCAGCGCGGGTTTGTGGCCCGGCGCAGGACGTGCGGGCGGCCTGCCACAGTGCAGCCACACCACGGACAACCTGCCCCACATGACCGGCCTGCTCGGTCACCACGACAACATTGTACATTCACGTCGCGCATTCAGTTACACCGTGATGATTTGTCGCCACAAAGCATAGTCATGCACTGACAATGGGAACCCAATACCCTCGGCGGCTGCTCTCGGGCCCCGACAGCAGACGCTCCTGCACGAGGCCCCCTCGCAGAAAGCCACCCGGGCGCGAGCAGCCACCCTTCTTTGCGTCCAGCGGCGAGCACAACCGCCCCAGGCACTAGTCCGGTGGCTCCGCGCGGCAGAACTCGCGCGAAGCGCACGGTTCTCGCGTCGCGCGCCCTCAGCTCGGGCGGGGGCGGCTTCCATTTCATTAGCTTCATTGTCCCTGCGCCGCTCTCGCGACGATGGGAAAGGAAGCGCGGCCGTTCCTGGGGTGGGCCCCGGGGGCTGCTGGACAATGCGCGGGATTGGCGATGGAGGTCGGCTCCGGCGGGAGGAGGCCCGAGCCAGTGTGGGAGCGGGGGCTGGCTGGGGCATCGTGACAATCGTTCTGGCCGTTGGGGCGGCCTGGCACTGGCGCGGACGATGACAGCGTGCATGAAGTGCGCGTGCATGCGTGGTGAAAATGGTCGGTTTGTCGGGGGAAGATCAAACGCAGAGTACGGATCCAGTTGTCCCTTCAGCGTATGCGAACACCGTGATTACAAGCGTTGTAGGCACAAGCCAGAGTGACAGCTACGCGTTTGGGATACGCACAAGATTAGCAACGTGGACCCACACACCACCGATGCCGTCCTGCCTTGGCAGCAGGAGCTGGACATGGGCCGTTTCAAGTTGATAGGCTCCATGACGGCTTCAAGTATTCCGTTGGCTTTCGGTCGACACTGATGGCCATGACAGACGGGTGTCACAGAGTTTGCGTGATGGATGGACTTGCAGTGTCTTCCCATGGTACGAATGATACCGCCGATCATGGACGTTGCTCAGACGGGTGAATGCTACGCCCTTGGTGGTGAACCGGCCGGGAAGCGTCCCAATATCAAGCTTGTGTAGTATTGGAAACGACGGTCGTACAGAGGTATATATGCGTGTGATCCTGGCAAAAAAGCGGTTATAGTGCGGATGGAGAGGCTTGTGGGGGAAGATCGACGACCCGTCCAACGATGTTGTAGCGTTTCCTGGAGATAGATGAGCCTCAAGGCATGACGAGCAGGCGTCGTACGTACGCGAAGAAGTCGAACCAGTCGTTGAGCGTCTTGGTGTCGGCCGCGGACAGGGTGCTGTAGTCCGAAACGGCGTCCTCCTCCTTGAGGCTGGACATGCCGAGGGCGCGGGACGCGTCCTTGCCAGCAAAGAGGTTGTACGACTTCCCCTTCCCGTACGTGTCCACCTTGCGGGTCACGTCGAAGACCGTGCCTGTGTGGACCGGGCGTGAGTGCACCATCACGCGCGGCGGGAGTGAAGCCTGACGGGGGACGCACCCTTGATTGCCACATAGATCGGCTTGGCCGGATCGGAGCCGTCGAACTGCTTGAGCTGCTCGACGGTGAAGGGGTCGTCCTTGGGCGGGGCGAGGTCTGTCTGTGCGGGCTGCATGATGGACTTGGTCTCCTTCGGGGCGCTCTCGCTCGTCTGCGGCTGCTTGCGGTTGCGGAGAATCTGCTCCTGGTACTTGCGCTGCTCCTCGGAGGACAGGCCGGTGCTGGTGCCGAACGCGGTGGAGTCGGCGTGGGTGGGTGTGGACCGCAAGAGGACGATCTTTGCGAAGTAGGCGAGGAGGGCGGCGACGGAGAGGGAGACGATGAGGGCGAGCATGTCTCCTGACCGAGCGTGACGCAAGTGCGCGACTTATCGATTTCACAAGCAAACGCGGGGATTCGTCTTCGGCGCTAGCCGGGCCACTCTCGCTCTGACACTTACGCTCACTGGCACTGGTCGGCGTATATACGCGTCGGGCTCGGTGCAAGACTCGTCGATGCGCGGTGTGTGCTGGTAAGGTCAGGAAAGACACGTATGAACACTGCACACGCTCGGTTTTCCCATCAATACTCCACTCCCGCGGCCACTAGCACTATCCCACAGTATGATTTCTTGCTACACTGACCTAGCTATACCGTGAGTACAAATGATAGATATCGACATTGTGGTTCCTCCGAAATATCCTATCGCTCCGCCTTCAACAGTCAATTTGCCCCAAAAGTACCGGGATGAGAACTGGCAACACCGCGCTGGAGCGTACAAGTCTAAAGCGCACCTTATGAACTCCTAGTGAGGAAGCCCGTTCATATTCAGTACCCCCATCGTGGGAAGGACGTCTACAAGCGAAACGTTAGCAAGACACAGGTGGAGAACTAATCAAACGACTTACAGAGAAGGCCACTCGCAATTTGCCCTTCTGGTGGGTAATGGGGAATAATTGCTGCGTGACTACCTCGATCTCGCCACGGGTTTGCAATAGACCGTCCCAAGGCCCCACATATTCGAGGACAACCTGTGGAGAAGACCCGAGTCCGAGTCTGGACAATGCATCGTCCATAGCATCCCAGAAAGGCCGGTAAGACGCGGTCGTTAGGTATTTCTTGTACTGGCGCAAGTAGGGCAATGTGTCTCTGTTGTACGGCACGCGGATCTTGAACGTGAGACATTTCAAGGAGGGTGGCGGATGGTGCTGAAAGAGATGCGCGTAGTTTCTGAGCGTCCAGGTGAGTTCTTCCCCTGCGTAAGGTAAGTCTTCGCATTCTAGAGCAAGGACGAGGTTCTGTAGTTGATCATGTTCAGAGAGATCGAGCGCGTCCCATACGGGGGCTGGGAGTAGTGCAGTGGATCAGAGAGTGCCAGTCAGGTTAAGTTGTACTTCGCAATTGCAAACATACAGTTTTCATCAACGCGCCAATAGAAGTTCTCCCCTGCGTGGAATTCTAGGTTTTGCAACGTGCGACGGGCACCGTTGATGATAACTTCACAGAAGTTGTAAACTTCACCGCACGTAGGCCCGTCGATCACCCTGCGAAGTCCACAGAATGAAATGCTTGTGAGCGAGCCATTCGAGAGCGCTGAGCGTTGGATCTTCTGATATAGTGGCGACAGCGAGATCTCTGAGGGCAATTGGAAAGCGAGATCGCGAACGGCCGGGAAAACCATGGCGTCCCTGTATACCTCGGGCGAAGATAACTTCTGAGTTTCCGAGTCGATGTAGACAGACAGATCCAGTGTATCGATGCTCGAACAAGCGCACACTACGTCCAGTAGTGCTAGATATTGCTCGTCGTTGAGGAAGGTGGCGTTCACTATTTGCAAGCGATCCAGGCTGGGTGAAGAGGAGTCTCCTGTAGCGGCTGGAAGATCTGCGCTGCCGTGGCTGAGAAGGATGTCCACTAGAACGAGGCTTCGCAGGCTGATAGCTTCCTTGATAATGGTACGGACCACGTTCTCCTGTAGGCGTATCACAGGTTGGTGGCCCAGCCTTCCATCCAGAGTTAGAGCTCGGAGGAATGAGCGGGCATCCGGACAAGTGCGCAGGAATTCGATGAAGGCAAGCGCGTTGCTGGCTTGAAATTTGACGGTGATGGTGTGATAGAGATAGCGTCTACTGGGGGATACCCATGCATGGGAGATCAACGAGCAGCTTGCGAGAGTCTGCCTATCGTGCTGAAGGTAGTCTAATATTGCATAGATAATGTCTTCATGCAGATATATGCTCGTATCCTGGCTTCTGTCCATTCTTGAGTTCCTGCCCTGTCAGCGTATAATCTTGAGTACAGAAATGTCACGCACTTGGATACACTGAGGGAAGTGGCGTCGGAAGGAAATGGGGGGGCGCGCAGCTATATGGTTTGAGTCCGTCGGAGTCCGATTGAAAGGAAAGTTAGACTCCATAGTCGGAGATATCAATGTAAGCATGGACTTGTTTGTTGCACATGCCTCACTACTTTATCTCCACAAGTACTGATGCGACTTATCTGAAGTCTCGCAATCTGACAAGCTCCGCTAAGGGCTTGCTGACGGCACTGTCAAACATACAAGAGGCCCAGATCGTCAACGACTCATTTGGTCTCGCTGTGTTACGAACGAGGCGTCCAAACTTCTCATATTCGAACGACATATAGACGACGGACCGAGATATCATTGTCAGAGCCTTTTACTGCCCGTATCGGAGGCCTAGGCAAGCGAAGTCCCGTATGAAACCACTGGCAGGAATCATATGGATTGCGGACAGCAGAAGTACGTTGACGGAGTGGGCCATGTGAATTATTACATACCAGGCAGGCCAATAGGATTGGTAGGTCACCGATCCCGGTCAAGAGTGCATCGTACTGCCTAGTGTTATGTTCGCGTCTGTGAATGATCTCTACATGCGTCACTACCGCTTGAGCCTTAGGCTTCAAGCTTCAGTACTTCGGTGGAGGCGATGCACAGAGATCCGTATACGTTCATAGGCTGCAAGCACGACGCGTCGATCGGCTCGGAGTGCGCCGTGGGTGAGCAACAAATGAGATTAATTGCGAGGGCGGAGATGAAGGAACGCACGAAGTTGAATGGAACATGGAACATTAGAAGGCGCGCAGCAGGCGTTGTACTCGATATTGTGGCATGTTTGCATGGGCGCCTGAAGAGTGCAAGAGCCTCCTTGGGTGGACAATGAACATATTACTGCTGCGTCGCTCATACTTCGTCCTCGACACATTGCTCGCTACCCATCACCGCTGTTCTCTTGCCGCCTGCTATGGACTCGAGAAACCTCGCGGAACAGGAGAAAGATATAAGGGACCTGCTGCGTCGCGCAGAACGCACTCCCGTGAAGACGTCTGCTCTGGTGAATGCGGCAGTCGCTCTTGACTCAGAGGACGCTAACCATTCGGCACACCCATAGCGCAAAGATACCCTCAAACGTCTTATTGACCTCGCACACTCTTCCCATCCATCTTTGAAAATTATCGCCGCCACCAACATCAAGCTTTTCATCAGAGACTTTCCCGACCTCGAAGACGATGCCATCAATGCTGTCTACGACTTGTGCGAGGACCCAGTCTCGAGTGTAAGTTCTTGACGCGTTTCGTCATATCTACTCGTCTCACGGAGCATCCACAGGTGCGTATCAAGGGTTATTCCGCCATTGTTGACGTATCTCGGGAGCAACAGAAATGGGTGAAGAGGAACGCCGATGTGCTAGTCCAGCTTCTACAAAGTGGTGAGTCCTCGCGCAATATCCCTAGTCCGTATTACATGTACCTCCGCAAGTATGCATCAGCTCTCTGCTGTCTGCTTGATGTTTCGGATCCACCTGCCTGACGCCACCTTCCGCCGCCACCCTCGAGCGCAGTCTTTCCCAAACTGCAGCACTAATATCATTCCTTAGATGACCTAGAGGAAGTCACGTTTGTCAAGCGTGCTCTTACGCAGCATCTGGATATGGACCCGACTGTTACTCTGGGCGTTATTTGCGATCAGATCGTTCCACCCGACGAGCCACTGGACGAAGAAGAACAGGCCATCCGCGACAAGCTGCGGTCCCTGGTCCTTGCATTCTTAGCTGGCGAGGCCAAGCGCTCCCTCGTCGAGCGACATGCGATCACCCCTGACAGCCCCGCTGAACAGAATCTCGTCATGAATTTGTTCAAGGTACGATGTGGCGTCCTCGAACACGACCCAAAATCACTCATTAATTCGTCTCATTTGCTTCATGTTTGAAGGCTATACCAAGGCTATCACAGAAGGATGCGGACGTGATTGTCAAGGACATACTTGCCCCGCTTCCCTCATTCAAGCCGACCTTTGCTCGGGGAAAGGAATTGCTCGACCTTCTATTAGCCCAGGCACGCGCCACGCTGAAGGCCGACCTCCCATCTGGAGGTGAAGAAGGCACCCTACGACACGCCCGCCATTACCTGGATCTTGCTTCATTTATCGCTGTCGACGCCCGACTCGCTCATCCATCTCACTTGCTTCGTTTCTATTATTCAAATCTCACACCCAAGCTGGTGCTGGGGCGCCTCCCGGAAGATGACCAGGCTTACGTTTTCCGCAATGTGGCCGCGATCTTCACTGCTTGCGAGGAGTTCAAGGCCAGCGTGCCTCCAACGGGCCCCGCAGCCAATGTGGCGAGGCAACATGGAAGTAGCGCCGACACAGGAAACGACGATGCAGCTCTCCGGAAGCAATTCCTGGATATCTGTTCAGTATTGTTGCAGGTCAGGGCGCGCCCCTGATGATATTATCATCTGAGTGCTAATATCCACCTAGGTCTTCATCGACATGCAGTCATCTTCACTCAGGCCATGGACGGCCTGCAATACGCTCATCCAAGGTGTTTCCCGCGTATGTTGGTGCCCGCATCCTCGAATGGCATACATTAAACAGATTGTCATGTTGCAGAGAACACAGGAACCTCGCGTACAGATGCCCGCGAATGTCGTCTCTTCCTTGCGACGCATCGAGGCCATCCCCATTCCGGAGGAGGCATCTACTGGGGATATAGCTGCGCAGGAGCAAGCGCGCAGTGCCATCAGGGTTCGCAATAGGCCGCTTCTCGTTCTCGCCGCATGTGTCCAACAAATGCCTCTTTCTTGTCTCTGCAGCTGCTGCTCGAGCCGATCAAGTCTTCAGGTGCTTCTACAACAGAAGCAACAACTTCAGCCCCCGTAGGTCAGCCTGGTGGACGGAAAGGTAAGGCGCCTCAACCCCTTCCCAGCCGGCAAGCCCATGAAGCCTATGGGCATAAACTCGTAGGCGCAAGTACAAATGCAGGCGATGGACGCCGTATCATGAACGTCAACAAGCGCAAGATGGACTCCCCAAATGGACCTGCCATTACTACGCCATCTAGCCCAAGCAGCTCGAGAGCCACAGCTAGTAGTCCCAGGGGACCAAGAAACGGCCTTCCTGCACCACCAACATCTCTTCCACCTCGACCAACACCGGCCGCAGCGTCTACGGGAAACCATGGAGCGCCCTCTGCCCCACGTGCTGACCGAGCGAGACAGCCCCCGCCTCACCTCAGAGATCGATCTATGCCGTCAAAACAAGACGCGAGTGCAGCACAAACTGTGCCGCCAACAGGAACGGAAGAAGGTGCCCCAAGGTCAGCGAAACGGGCGCGAACGGACGGGCGCAAAGGCGGTCCAAGAGAAGGTGGCCCTGCAGCCTCCGGTTCGACGCCCAACCGAGGCGGTGCGAAGACGGGCGAGCTATCGATCGTAGGACAAGCCGCCGAGTCAGGACCCATACCCTCCCTGCTCAGCCGCCTCAATTCAGGGGCGCAGAACGGGGGGGTGGCTGCTCCGGCGGCGCCTGACCGTGAACAGACGCAACATGACCGCGGGCAAGGGCGTAGGGGAAGAGGAGACTCCGAACGCAACGACCCCGTAGTCCCGGCCAAACGTCGAGCAGACTCTGCAACCTCTAATACGCCTGTGGTATCTTCCGCCGGCGCAACTGTGCCGCCACCATCCGCACGCAATCGACCGTCACGGCCGTCTCCAGACGGGGAAAAGCCTCCCGTAGGCGGCTACAGCATACGCGGTGCTGCGAAGGCTGTCAATCGACCGTCGCCTCCTGAAGGGGATGGCCTCGGCTCAAAGGGCCCGACTTCGCTGCTCCAGAGGCTGCAGCCTGTAGGAGGCGCGCAAACGTCGGATGATGGAGGGAGGAGACGGAAGAAGGGCAGGCACGCGTGATGAGGAGGCTCCGGAGGAGACGCACCGTGGCGACGGCAAGCGACGGGAGCACCATGTTGTATTATTTGGCAAGATGAATGCGGATACGGCTGCTCTGCAGATGACATTAAGCAGAACCTGCACGGCAGCGGGCGGGTGTCTTGATCGTTCTCAGACAAGACGTCTATGGATGTGAGGGCACTCGCAGGCCTTAGGGAGTGTTATACTCATATTAAATGCCTTTCACGCGGCATCCGCTTCTGACAGTACGCCGTATGACGACGCCTCAGGCCTCAGGGCCTGATGAAGCGGTCTACCCGGGCAAGGTTCCTTCGCTACAACCGCGTCTGGACGTTGCAGATTCTCGGATTGGTACAGCCACGACTCTTCATGCATCATGCCGTATCCTGAAAGTACGTATACTATGCGGCCGGTACGCGGCTGTCAGCACCATCCAGCGTTCACTAGCACACCATAACCTACTGACCTAGAGACATGGCAATGTCGTGGACTCATGTCAGGACGATGTGCGCCGCCTGCAATTCCACCACGTGGGCGCACGATCTGAGATCACACATGCTGTGCCACCTCGGCCAAAAGGACATATCGGATTCAGAAGGTGGACAAGTTCCCCTCACTCCGAACACTCACTGTGAATTGCGCGCGCCGAATATCTTCGTGCCGTGTATGATATCCCCGCTCGTGCACGAAGCATGGGTGTGTTCACGACGGTTGCGGTCAGGTGGGACATGCCAGTGCGAGGTGTCTGAACCCCGAGCCATGGGCGGGCTTCTGAAATTCGAATGATGATGGCAGGCGCTGCATCCTGTGCTGGCTCGGGCAGGCTATAACTACCATCCGCCTCCCCGCCCTCCTCGACAGGCTTGTTCTTCTTCCGCCCTCGGCTCTTCTCCTTCGCCCGTCCTGAGCATGCTGTCCTTTCTCCTCCTCGCTCTTTCCATTGCCGTTCCCTTCGCCGAGGCTAAGCCACACACGCATGTACTGAAGCGCACTTGCCCCTCCAAGTCTTCTGGCTCCTCTAGCTCCTCTGGCTCCTCCAAGTCCTCCAAAGCGGCTGTTGGCTGGTATGCTGGCTATCATTCGACGGACTTCCCCCTCAGCGACGTCAGTTGGAGCAAGTACACTCATCTCACATTCTCTTTCGCGTGAGTTGTGCTTCAACATACACTTTCACACCCACTCATGGCGCTGCCTCCTTTGTTGGTAGAGTGACCACGCCTGATGTGAATACACTCTCCTTGGAGGACTCCGATGCCCCCCTGCTGCCGCAGTTCGTCGAGACCGCGCACAAGAACGTACGGTGCTCTATTACCGTTTCTCAGGGGCAGCTACCCAACTCCTACCTCCACAGAACGTCA
This sequence comes from Lenzites betulinus, assembly GCA_022264855.1. NCBI lineage: Eukaryota > Fungi > Basidiomycota > Agaricomycetes > Polyporales > Polyporaceae > Lenzites > Lenzites betulinus. Next base: position 1,813,920 of record JABYQU010000001.1, read on the forward strand.
AGGCCTTGGTCTCTATCGGAGGCTGGACCGGATCGAAGTTCTACTCAAACAACGTCGCGACCCAGGCGAACCGTACAGCGTTCGTGAAGACTGTCACCGGCCTTGCTACGAAGTACAATCTGGATGGCATTGACTTTGAGTGCGTAATGTTCGCAACCCGCCGCCGATGTCTCTTGTTGATACTATACTTAGCTGGGAGTACCCTGGAGCTCCGGGTCTCGAGTGCAACGCCGTCAGTGCTGACGATACCGCCAACTACCTGTCCTTCCTCCAGGAGCTCCGCGCAGACCCCGTAGGGAAGAAGCTTATTCTCACCGCAGCCGTCTCTATCTCCCCGTGGGCGGATGCTACAAAAACACCCTCCAAGGATGTCTCGGCTTTTGCAAAGGTGCTCGACTGGGTTGCGATCATGAACTACGACGTCTGGGGCTCCTGGTCTAACGGCGTCGGCCCCAACGCGCCGCTGAACGACACATGCGCAACTCCCGCCCGCCAGCAGGGCAGCGCCGTCAGTGCTGTCAAGGCGTGGACAGAGGCTGGTTTCCCGACGAACCAGATAGTCCTTGGTGTTGCAGCCTACGGCCACTCGTTCCACGTCGACCAGTCGGCAGCGCTCACCGGGAACACCTTGAACGCGTACCCGGCGTTCGTTGCGGACGAGCAGCCCGCCGGTGACAAGTGGGACGGTGCCGCCGGTACCGACGATGGGTGCGGGGTTCTCACCCAGCAACCTGGGGGAGTTATGACTTTCTGGGGCATGATCGACGCCAACTACCTGAACTCCAACGGAACCGTCGCTTCCGGCATTGACTACCGTTTCGATGACTGCAGTCAGACAGTGAGTACCCGAGAATGACAAGGAGACATGGTGGATCTCACGCTTGTTGTCTTTTTCTCAGCCATACGTCTACAACCCGAAGACGGAGGTGATGATTTCCTTCGACGACGCCCACTCCTTCGCCTCCAAAGGCCAATTCATCAAGTCGCAGAATCTCCGTGGCTTCTCCATGTGGGAGGCCGGCGGTGACTCCAACGACATCCTCTTGAGCTCGATCCGCTCTGCGGCAGGGTACCCGTGATCTCCTCACTAAGGTTGCCCTTGTCTCCCCGATTTTTATTCTGTTTGCTCTGTGTCCCTCTTATGTACACCGCACGATGTGTGGCACCTGCGGTCCCCACGTCGTGCACGACCGTCCACAGGTAGCACGGTCGCACTCTCCTCTGTATTCCGCGCACAGGCTGCTTTGCTCTGCCGTACCGGTACGACATCTCGTACATACCTATCTGACATGTCACCGAAATGATAACGTCTTGCGAGCTGCGATGTTTGTGTTCGCGTCCGCTGCGCGCGCGGTCGCACGTGTGTGCGAGCGTGATGACGAGTGCCCAGCAGGGTTCTCAGCAAGCCTACATACAAGCTTCGCGCGCGGGCCCGGTCTCAGGTGGGCAGAGGGGAAAGACCGAAGACATTGAATGAAGCCCGACGCCGCGCGCGCGTCCTCGTGACAAGCACAATAAACCTTTAAGGCTCGGGAGACTCAGAGAGGGCGCGGAGGAAGCAGGAGCCCGTCAGACGGCGCGCACGATTGTCAATGAAGCCTGCAGATGGTGCCGTCCGCCGGGGTCGTTCTGTCGACTTCGGTGCGGCATGGGGTCCGGCGACGGGCAGTGGACGCCGCCCCTGGCTGGACACGCCCGCCGCGCACGGCGCCAGCATCCCGTCCCGCGTCGTCTGCACGCTGCCGCGGGGAGGTGCCGCGCTGGCTTGATGTGCAGCACCATGGAGACAAGGCACGCGTGCGCGGGTCCTGGCGGAGGCAGCTCTGAGCCGAGGGGGCGCGGGGCGTCGAGGACAAGGATGGGCGGCCTCGGAGCTGTGTAGCTGGTCTTCTAGAGTGTTACTTGGGTGCGCTAGGGAATCAGGAGCGCTATGTATGGCCGAGACTACTTACAGGTACCGCGCGACGCTGACGGTGTGCTCACAGATAACGGGTGCGTTCGTGGGCACACGAGGCTGAGAGCATGAGACTCGGCTTGAGTGCCTGATGGCGCTGCGCTAGGGTCTGGAGGTTGGTGTCCGAGAGTTGTCGTTCGAGCCAACGAGTCTTTGACGTACTGAAGGGGGAAGCCTCTGTGCGTCGGAGCAGCGGAGCTTTTTAATGCGGAAAGGCAGGAAGATGCCGGCGGAGAGGCAAAGCAGCGCGTGAGACGTTCTTCTATCCAGCGAAGAATCCTATGGACGTTGTTCAATTACGTCTCAGTGAGGAGAGCATGCAATTATGACTGCGAGAGAGGCGGTGATTTCGCGAAGGGCAGATAGGAAGTCAAGCAACGGATTCAGTCAGCAATAAACAAGGGAGAATGCATATGAGAAAGGCTTGGACCGCTCACCGATTGCCTCGATAGATCGAAAAGCGGTGAGATGAGCTAAGTGGTGCCGAAAATCTCACCGCGGCGTTCTAGATGCTCTCGAAGCCACCGACGATACAAGCAGCGCCCCACTGATCATGGCTAGTGGCTTCCGGGTGAGACAACCGTTAATAAAGGGATGGAGCGATTGAGCGACAGATTCACGCATCCGACGCGCGGCAGCAGTTCTTGTTCTGGCGCCATGGGGTTAAGTTGAAGTGGCTGGGCACATTCGCGGCTCACGGGTACTTCAAGAAACCTATAACACGGATGATGAAAGGATGACAAGCTGACTCAACTGGCCAGCTCGACGCATTGCCCAGGCGGATTATGAATCACCGCCGGTTCGAGCGGGATAGGACGCGGGGCCCTCCTCGGCGGCCCCCGGAAAGGATGTCCCTGTATTTTTGGGCGCGGTCATGGTCAGGCCCTCTAGCGTCGGATAAAATCAACCGCTTACACTGTTTACCCCACATCTATTTCTTTCAACGAACATCGATGAGTGCAGCTGTCAGGACCTGACACTGCAAGGAGCGAAATGGCCACACGATGTGCGCGTAATTGTTTGTGCAGAAGGTGGCACCGGCTGGTGCTGAAGCCTCGGGGGCCCGGGCTGGTGCAGAGAATGCGCATCAACCTGTTCAGCTTACTGTCCGCACATACGGGCGATTGTTCTGGACAAACGTGAGAGCCCTGGTGTCAGTCATGATGCTGAGAAGATGTGTATGTTCCCGAGGCAGTCGTCGGCTGAAGCCGCGTGTGGATGGATGCATTACGGAGCGTCGCACCAGGGTGAGAATGATGAGGTATATTGCGCGCCCATGGAGATGCAACTGATTGGAGTGAGCTTCTAGCAGATCCTGCTTCTCACCGCACGCAGGAAGCAAGGCCAGCGGAGACCACCGGTGATCCGTAATATGCTGCTTAGGCTGGCGTCGGTAGCTTCTGGAGGGTCGCTGCGATCTTAAAAATCCGGGGCTTCGCTCTCGGAGGCCCGGAGGGCTGGGTGGGAACATAGGGGCTCGGTCGTAGCACATCGACAAAGAAAACGGTCTCTGGCATGGCGGGGGTGCAGCGGGAATGGTGTCAACCCCCGTGGGGGATCTGTCGTATTTCGGAACGCGTTTCGGAAGGCAGCGCCACTGGAGGAGTGGGCACTGAGCACCAGGAGCGAGCGAAGTGTCGGGTCGGAGGTGGGATGCTCCGCGCAGGGAGCATGAGGACGAGCAGTGCAGAGGTTTGCCGGGCGAACGTGTAGCCGCAAAAGAGACCGGACGGAGCACAGGGAGCGGGCGAGGCTGTGTCCCGTAGTACGTTTAGGCGCAGGGTGCGATGCAGCACGGCTTGGAAGGTGGCGGGGCCCGCCTCGCGCAACTTGAGCGTGCGAGCAGCGGTCTGCCATGATCACCTTCAGCGTACGCGAACTTGTCGGAGGAGGAGGCTGCTAACGTTGAGGGCGGCAGAGAATAGCTAATTTGCAAAATGCGGCAATTTAGAAAACACTGCAAAGTCGTCAGCGCGGGCGAAGCGTCGTGAGATCGGATCGGGCCGTCCATATGGTCATCCGATCTGACTGCATGTTTCCCGATCTGGACATAAGAGCCTCCACTTGGCATGGCCAGGCACGTCCTCGGTGCCTCGCCTCGACATCTTGTCCACAACCAGCCACAACCGTGCGCGTACCCGCGCGCACATCCAGTTCTACCAGTCCAAGCAGCACCGTGCAGCTGCAGCTGGACCCTGTCGATGCACACAGCGGACCACGAACTCACTAGCACGTTCGAATTCGCCAAACACCGGCGAAAGTGTCGTACGCGAGCGACCTCGAAACAGCCCTACGAACTATGACAGCGCGAGTCAGCACAGCGTTGCACGAAGCGCACTCGCGAACCCACACCCACTCCTCCGCCGTTCTATTGCGCTCCCCGCTCATCCTCTTCTCAGGCAGCTGGTGTCAGGGTGACCCCGCCTGCGCAGATGCAGACATCCACGCGCACGGGTCAAGTTCAGCGCGCACATCCTCGGCTCTCACCTGCGCTGCCCGACAGCCATGTCCTCGCCGGTCGTCCACACCTCGACCATCACTGATCTGTGGAAACGCGACTGCGCCGTTCGCGAGGTGGCTCGGCTTCAGGCGCGGGAGGCATTCGGCTGGCTGCAACATACCGTTTCCGTCCGGCGGACTCCGTCGGGGGCGCCTCGGGCTGCTTGTTTCAACGCTGATCGCAATTTACAGGCGCGCCGGAGGGTTTCTGGGGACCGCTTGGCAGCTGCTCACGAGCTGCACAGCCGCCGCTGGGTCGCGCTACGCGTTCGCTGACGGAATAGGTTGCGTAAGTGATCTGTTGTACACTCGCCGCCGCATCATTCTGGCTCGCGACTAGCGAAACGGCATCTGCAAGGCTATGGTGCGATTGTGGTGCTGCTGGACGGCGAGTGTGCTGCAGAGTGTGCGCGTCTGTGCAGTATATTGGTAAGCTTTTAGCAGAGTCAGCAGCGTTCGACGTAATGGTGCTAGAGGCATTTACAGCGTCCCGTAATGGGCCACCGCGTGTACCCGCATTTCGGCACTTGGAGTGTATTGTGTTGGACAGATTGCGTCCCGGCATGTTCTCCCACGGCCAATATCGGTATGCTCAGCACGACAGCTCAGGTGAGTGATAGAGACGGAGGGCGGACGTACCCTGATGAGCACACAGCAGGCGTTTTCCCCGGTCCGGTGAAGTGACACGGTTCGTATGGCAGCACGTCTCGCCGGGTTCGCCTGGAGGTATAGGCAAGCCCCAAAACGCGGGCGAGGCGTGCTCAAATTCGGTACGTCGACGATCTCGATGGGGATTTCATGCCATGGCCAAACGATCGTGGTCAGTTCGAGCACCGAAACTTCGCACCGACCTTCCACCGACTTGCCGCCAACCCTGAGCACTCCGGTCATGATGCGGCACCCGCGTCCTCTTGCTCGCCACGCGGGGTCTCCAGCTCCGCAATGCGCGAAACCGACCCTCCGAGGTTGGGCGACTGCAGACGTGCGAGAATCGGGCGCGCTTGCTTGTACGCGACGCCAGCCGCCGTTTGAGAGCCGCATGCACACCGGAGCATCGCTCGGAGGGCACGATAGCGCGCGGCGCATCAGGCGTGCATGATCAAAAATGCGATTCACCCAGCCAGGCTGAACGGTGCAAAGTCAGCGGGCGGTGCTGCTAGCGGTGCCGCGGGCCGCGAGCTGCCGCGCCGCAGACGCGACGCGCTGGTGGCGGCGGGCGACGGCGGGCGGCACGCGCGACCCAGCAGGGCGGTGTTGTGACAGTGGGCGGAGATCTGTGCGGGGCCATGAATCGAGATGCAGCTTCGTGCAGTCCGAGGTGGCGGCGTGGGTGAGAAGGACCCCCGAAAATCCCTATAATAGGCTGTCCGGTAGGCGCCCGAAATCCAGGCCTTCGTGTCCGGACACTTTTTTGGGATTTTCGAGGATTTTGTCCGGACCTCGGCCATCATGGGGTCCCCAGAGGGTGCAAGTTTGTCCGGATTTTCGCGCCCGGCCCCTTCGGGGCCGGGCGCTTGGTGCTTAGCGCCGATTTTTTCGCCTCCCAAGAGCCCATGTCCGGACAAACCGGCCGGGTGAGGGACCTATTTTGGGTGTTTGTGTCCGGACTTCGACCTGGCATTTGGCCTCCAAAACCTTAGACGCCGTCCGGACTTCCGGCCGTGCCACTATAGGGACTTTCGGGGGTCCTGGGTGAGAGCGCACTTGGCCTGCACGATTAATGCACATCGGTTTATGCGAGCTAGCGCCCCTCGATCGGCATCACGGACGGCGCGCTGGGGCGAGCGGACTGACGAGCGGGGGCGGTTGGGGGCGGGTGAAGGCCTTGGCGCGGGAGGGATAAGGGGATGAGGAGGCGCATCTTCCTCCATTCGGGGGGCGGTTGCTATACGGACGGACGCAGGCGCGTGTCTCTCGTGGTGCTCGTGTGCCTGTGCGGCCTGGTCTGCGTTGTGCGCGGTGATTACCCCTGGGGCGAACGTATTGACGTCTGCGGGGAGATGACGGAGCTGAGATTTTGAAGTTAGAGTTGTCGGACGATCCCTGGTTGATGACGAGTAAAGCTGTTGGTAATTTATCGCGCACAACAAGATGCTGCATACGGTATCTACGGATGGGTTGATTAACGCGAGCTGCGAGTACGGCCACATGCACACGAGTGTTTCAGGAGTACAAGGACGCCGATGGTTGTCAAAATGTGCACTCGGAGGGTGTCGACAGTGCAAAGCAAAGCACGGTACGGTAGAGGATGACCGGTACGGTAGTTTGTAGCCGGGTTGGGCAACGGAAGGAGGGAAGACGACAACAGCTGTACAAGCTTCAAACGCAAAGGCAAACTGAAGACCAGGCCGGGGATTGCAGCGTGATGGCGCCGGGGCCGGAGGAGCAGTGCATGGGATCTGTGCGAAGACAAGTGCAGACGCCGGGGTGGGTGATAGATGAGAGCAAGACCAGCAAGGAGGACATTGAGCGCGAGAATCAGGCTTCTGGTGGGCACAGCCTCGGAGGAGGGGTTAGGGCAAGGACGAGAGGGGGATATTCCGCGCGATTAATTAGTCAGAGAGCCGACAGCATCGCGGAACTCGAGCCGCCTCTCTCATTCTCGGCAGATCGCGCCGCTACCGAGCCTCGCTCGCCCAGACGCCCTCCAGACGCGCGCACCTTTGCCCCCCGCGCGGGGCGGGTCGGGCGCGCGCCCGGGGCTGTCGGTGTCGGCGCCGAGGCTGGGGGCGTGCGCGGGCTCTGAGGGGGCGCGCGGGGACGCGGAGGGGCAGGAGAGGACTTGCGAGGGAGCGGGGATGGATGGCCGGAGTGAGAGCAGGGTGATGGGGGCCTCGCGCGTCGCAGCGTTTGTCGGGACTGGCGCTGGGGAATCGTTTGGGCTGTTGGCTGGCCACGTTCCGTAACATCCGAGCCATATCCAAATCCGAATCGAATCGAATCGCTGCTGTCCATAAAGTACTCCCTTCGTACTTAACCCCAATGTCTGCCCCGCCCGCCTCCTAGCCCTCTGCCGTCCCGTTCCTTCCCCTTCCCCCTCCCTCCCCCAGGGCGTTCCCGGTCTGCTTCTGCCGCCGCGTCCCCAACCCCCGACGCTTCCCACCCGGCCTCTCGCAGCCTCCTTGGTTTTCCCCCTTTCCGCAGCACTCCTCCCCCGCTCCCCGCGCCCGCCTTTCTCTTCGCTTTTCTATCCTACTATTTTTGTAATGGCCGAGGAGCGGAAACCTCCTTCTTCCACTGCCGGCGGCCCGGCCCCCCTCCAAAGAGGTACGCTCAGTCCCGCGCTCACTCCTTCCTAGCTCACCATGCTGTGCCCGCCCGCAGGAAAGGCATGTCTTCGTTGTCGGAAGCGCAAGATGGTACGCACACTCCATCTCCATTTCCCCGCCGCTCCCGCTCACGCCCCCGCCACACAGCGATGCGACGGCTCCAAGCCTGCATGCGCCCAGTGCGTCCGCGCAAAGAAGGGTGACGCGTGCGAATATGACGATGGCAAAGGCAAAACGCGTACTCAGATCATGCGTGAACACATCGCCCGCCTCGAGATGCGCGTCCGCGAGCTCGAGAACCCAGAGCAGTCCGCCCCCTCCATGACCCTCTTCGACCCCCATGCCCTCTCCCCCTACTACTCAGAGTCCTCGTCATCCTCGAGCTACGGCTCCCCAGGGAAACTCAGCTATTCTGCCTCCGCCTCGCCCACGCCCTTTCCGCTCGGCGAGCAGGATCCGCGCATGCTGAGCCCCCTGAGTGTCACCACTCCCGACGTCGACCCGGCCACCTGGGAATCCCTCAACTTCGCGGTGAGCAATCTGGCGATCCTCCACTCTCGCGCAAGTGCTTACATCTCACGCAGGACATGTCCTCCGTATCCGGAGTGAACGCGTTCAGCGGCATGGAAGCGCCACCACTTGATCACATACTGTTAGTCCTCGCGCATTCCTTTCAGCTGGCTTTTCGACTGACCCATCCCTGCAGTTTGGAGATTTTTATCCCTCATCGACAGCAGTGCGGTTTGGACGTGCACGTCGGTCGTCTGCGTGACTCTCTGTCGCTGCCCCCTCAGGAGCAACGCCACCCTGTACTCATGAACGCCATCTACCTCTGGGCGTGCTATCTTTCTCGCCCCGGCTCTCTCAGCCAATACGAGCAGCTCTACCTGTCGCGTACTATGGCTTCGCTAGGGGATGCCATGCAGTTCACATCAAAGGCCGTGGACCTCATTCAGGCCTGCTGCATGCTTTCGTTGTACTACCTGTCGAATGGCCGCCTCATGGAGGGCAGCTATTACTCCGCCGCAGCCTGCACCCTGGCTGTTCAGTGCCGCCTGCACCAGGTCGGCTCCGTAGCTCAGCAGATAAACCCCGACATCTGGGATGCGTCGTTTGAGCTCCCGCCGCCTAAAGACAACATCGAGCGCGGCGAGCGTATCGCGACGTTCTGGCAAGTCTACAATCTCGACCGGTGCTGGTCCGTGGTCCTCCGCAGACCGGCAACACTGCCTGACAGTGATCATCCGTTGGCTTCCATTACCACGCCCTGGCCGCAGCGGATTGAGGACTATGAGAATGTATGTTGACAGTTTCTGCGGTCCCGTGTGAACACTATAGGCTGATCGTTCCTGGCAGGAGGATCTCGTTGTGGGCGGTGGCTCTCCCACCATCCGGGCCTTCTTCGTTCAGCAGGGTCAGTCGAACTCGCTCAACGGGTTCTCCACCGTCGCATTGCGGGTGAAGGCGTCAGCGCTCTTCGAAGGCGCCAACCGGCTGTCATCAAGCTGGAGCCCTCGTGAGTCATCGTCTTCCTAATAGCTACCGCCGACTGCCACTGATCTCGCCAACGCCGGCCGACAGGCTCCCTGGCGTCTGGCTCGTTCTCTGAGAACTTCACCGCGTTTGAGCATAGCATCGTCCGTTTCGCGACAACCCTCCTCCCCTTGCACCAGGTCGGAGGAGCCATCCCGGACGACAAGTACGCCCTCATCGTGATCCACAGTCTGGCGCATGCGTCCATGATTCGCCTGCACGCGCCGTTCATGCGGGACGACGGCGTCTCGCGTGATAAGTCAATACGCGCGGCACGGTCCTTGATCCATGTCACCAAGCTAGTCACTGACTCCGACGTCGAGTTTCTTGATCCCGTCATCGGGGTACGGCTGTTTATCCGCTGACTCAGTGATTGAGGCGCTAACGGTGCCGGGTTTACAGTTATGCTGGGCGAGCGCCGCCACGGTCCTCGAGAGCGAGCTTACGAGACTCCAGTCATCGTGGCCAGACCCCCTGAACACGATGGAGGTCCGCGGTGACCTGGAGGCGCTGCTCTTCGTGATGTCCAAGCTGGGCGCGAAGTTTCCTCTCGTCGGTGCGTGTCATGTCCAACACAACGGTCATCCGCGGGTAGTAACTTATTGCGTTTTACAGCTTATCACTGCACAAAAGTCCAAAGCTGTTTGGACGGTGAATAGAGGAAAACAAGCCCGTCACGGCGCTCTACGACTCTACCATGCATGAGACACTGGCGCGTTGGCGAATGCCACCCTCCCACGTCTCCACCCGAGGACAGTCATGCAACCTCACGTTCGTCTACGAACCTTCACGTTCTCTACCTTCTTTTCGTCAAGCTGTTGTACTGGCGCTGCATGGCCGCCACCACCCCGCGCTTCGAGAGCACTCCTTTCGGACCGCGTCCACCCCCTTCCTCGGACTATTATCACCCTTCGATGGGTCTACGACGGACTTGCCACATTTTGCGGACTTTGATTTCCCGTGCTGGACTTGCGTACATTTTTTCTGCGCCCCGCTACAAAACACTCGCACGGACAACCAACAATTGTATCTACTTACAAGTGTCATCGGACTAATACTCTCACCGGACTCGCGCTACCTCTTGCATCACTGTACTCCTAGACAATCGCACCTCGCAGCTTTCTTCGTTACTTTCGCGGACGATTCGGACCTATTGCACAACTCGTATAACTCGCGCGCAGTTACATTACGTAGTGTAGTTCTCCCGTACGGTGTACGCTCCTATCGCTAGTCGGTCCTGCTTACTTGCTTTGCTATTTCCTTCCCCCCTCGCCATGCCCTGGTCCTGCGGCTCGCACCCGCAGGCGCGCGCGCGCGACCCCCACCCCATTATCGTACCATTAGCACCACGCCGTCCTGAGGACTCGGACTTCCTCCTTCACACTCCTTCGAACGTTCACATTTCCTCCCCTCGTGCTGGCCAGTTTACGTAGCTGTACCTCTGCCGGACATTATCTACAACCATGGGACTTTGTAGGCCGCCCTCGCGCTCGGACTCTCTCGGACTCGCCCCCTCCCGCCCGCTCGCATCCGCTACGTAGCTACTCATACCGGACTATCTCCCCCCTACGTACGCGCGCATGCCCAAATGCAACAAAGAATGCAGAACACCACCACCACCAGATCCGCTGTCTGAAGTGCCGGGCCGTCTTCCTTCCCTTCCCCTCGCCCGAAGCGCCGCGTCATGGCAGGACGCTTCGGCTTCCCGACTGCGGCGGAGCGCTGCGTAGTGCACAATGCAAACGCCACACGAGGCAAATCCGGAGCGCTCTCCTGGGCTGGTGTTCTGTGACGCGGACGCGCGCGCGTCCCTGAGTCGGTGGCATTAGAGTATTTGTCGCCGGCAGAGGTTCGCGCGCGCCTCCGCGAATATGTCACTGTCAGGGTCCCGCAGCAGCAACCGCATGGTCCTGCTTCGTGTGGGACGCACCGCGGTAGTGTTTTGCACAGCTTCGTAGGATGTGGCCGGGGTGCTTGTTGGTTGAGTGTAAGCAGCCTCCGGTGCTCCGAGCGGAAGCGGCTGCTTGAGCGTAAACGGCGGGTCCCGGCTTGTAAAAGCGTGGTCATCCACGAAAATGTAGGTCGAGGGCGCTTGCAAGCCCGGATTTATGGGGATGGAAGATCAGCAACGACGCAAATGAGACGCTTGCATCGTACGCGCGCGTCACGGGAGACGTGCGTTTCTGGAGGCGACGACGCGAGGAGGGATGCCGAACAGGTTCACAATCCGGCGACGCCTTCGAACCACGCTACGACGGAGGCGACCTTGCGCACCGCGGCGTCGCTGAGTCCCAGCCGAAGGTCAGGGCGGAAGCGGGCGTCTTGGAGCGCGGTAGGAAGCGTGCGGTAGCAGATCTCGAGCGTGGGTTTCAATTGAGGCGATGCGGAAAGGCTGATTGGGATGCTCGCCGCCGCCGTGCCGGCGGCTTCTGGCTCCCATGCAACGAGGACGTCTGCAGATTGTCGCCGGATACGAACGTGAATCAGCGGGGAGGGTGGGGGCGCGACGGGAACAAGGGAACAAGGGCGGGAGATAAGGGGACGCACGCACTTCCGAGGAGCACAATGTCGCCCTTTTTGAGCCCGGGCGCGGGGACGTCCGGGTTGAGCCCTGCCCAGTCTTCGGCGGTCTCGCGCCAGGCGGCGAGCTTGCAGATCCCGCCGGATTCGTCGCCCAAGATGAGTTTGAGCAAGGAGATTTCCTTCCCGGCGTCCGGGCCTTTTTTGATTCGGATGGTGTCAGGCCCGTCGACCTCGAGGACCGCAGCGAGGACGCTGACTTTGAGTGAGGTCTTTCGTGGCGGCACGCGGCTCGAGCTTCGCGCTGCGTGCGCCTGTTCGATCAGAGTGCCCAGCGGCGTGAGGCTGTGGAGGCTGAAGTGGAAGGCGGGGAACTGCGCAATCGAAGACGCGTCGGAGTAATCGTAGGAGTTTGTCTCTTGTGTTTCCTGTGTCTCCATTTGGGAGTGGAGATGGGAGGGGCTGGCCGATGCGCGGAGGAATGTAATATCGCCCCTCGTGCGTGAACGATCTTGAGTAGCCTGGGTCGTGAGCGGCCAAGTTATGATGGTGGTTTGACCATCTGCGGATGGTTAGGCCGGGGCTGCGAGATAGGCATGGAGAACACGACGCACCAGCCTGGACATCTTCATCTCCGTGTGACGTATCCGCGGCTAATGCGCCTGTATCATCGTCACCGTCTCGATGCTCCGCGAATATTACGTTTTCGTACATCATAGAAATTCTCCGGCTCGCCGCAGCGAGGGTGGCCGGCGGTAGAGTTAGGGGCGGCGCCCTGACATGGCGGGAGGTTATTGTCCGCCATTCAAAGTGGGTGGGGGCCTTCGATGCGTCCCTGGCAGCAGGTGCGCCGCTGAAAACGTGGTAACGTGTCATCGATGGTTCCGGACGGTCCTATGATCGTGCTAGGATCGATGTAGGAAGCCGAAGGAGGACTGCGGCGGGGGCTGAGTATCGATGGCAGGAAAGATAGGAATTCATTGTATGATAGGCCGCTCTCACCTCCAAGGTCAAGGTAAGTTTACGGCCTCGATTTCGGGACGTTGGTCCGGATGATGCGCCGCCCACACGGGGGATATGTGGAGAGAAGCGGGCCTGGCCTGTGCCACGACTGGAAGAAAGGGCTGGGGCGATGTCGGTGTCGTTCTGACGGTGGGAGAGGAAGGCTTGGTATTTGGATGCAAACAGCTCGCAGTTTGCTCGCTGGCCGCGCGTAGTCGCGGTGTTATAATCCCGGGGCGGGCGAACTTGACCGTTGCCGACGAAGTCGAACGTACTTAGCATGGCCACGTGGCGGCGGTGTACGCACGTCCGCAAGCGCTCACACCAGGCGCGCGCGTCGCTCACGTAAGCAATCCATCCCTTCAGCCCGCCCAAGTTTTCGACGCCGTCAACGACATCCTCAAGCACGACAACATGCCGGTGAGTGTCCCAAATGCTGCCAGAGTGCCCTGTGAAGGTCCCAGGACGTTATCTGGGTGAAATGGAGGCGAACAGAGCGTGATTTGGAGCTGGATGGCACGGTGGAAGTTTGGATGACATCCGCGTACTTTGGTGGCACACATGATATCTCTGGGACGGCAAACATCGAATGTGCTGGGAGACCTTCACAGCGGACACCAGCAGCATCTCTTCAGTAGGGGCGAGTGCTCATACAAATAATTATGCAGGCACAACCATCAAACTTCAAGCGTTTCGTCGAGGTCGGCCGTGGTATGTGTCCATCGAAAGCACTGTCCGGTTGGCCAATACTGAGGTTTTGCAATTCCCAGTTGTCCTCCTCAAATCCGGTCCCCAGGAGGGTCAGATCGCTGTGATTGTGGAGATCATTGACCACAACCGGGTACGACTGCTTTCCCCATGTTCACGAAGTGCTGAGATTCTGAAAGTTTGCTTCGCCCACAGGCTATCATCGACGGTCCCACCACTGGTGTCCCCCGCCAGTCCTTCCCCTACCGCCACATCACCCTCACCCCCTTCGTCGTCTCGTCTCTTCCCCGTGGTGCCGGTACCGGCGTTGTCCGCAAGTTCCTCGAGAAGGAGGGTACGGTCGAGAAGTGGAACAAGTCCGCGTGGGCGGTGAAGCGGGCGGCGATTGCCAAGCGGAGGTCGACGAGCGACTTTGAGCGGTTCGCCGTCATGCTCGCGAAGAAGGCGCGGAGAGATCAGACCCGCAAGACCCTCAAGAAGGCGTCCGCATAAACCTTTGCTGGGATGCTTTCGGGTCGTCGTTAGCCTTCGCCTGGTAGAGGGTGCAGCCAGGTCGGGGCAGAGCCGTAGCTTGGAGGAGCGGTAAAATCATCGGAGGACGCGCGGACGGGACCGCCACCTCGCTACTGCACACGTCGTATGTCTTACTGTGTTGTCTATGTACTTTCACCATGCACCCATGACATGGACCACTTGCTTTGCAACTCAGCAAACCCATATGCCCTGTTGATCTCAAATGGTCAGCCAACACTTTATGTATTATGCTCCATCGAAGCTATCACCATCATGCAAAGAAATATTGACATATTACAGCGGCGCATCTTACAGTACAATTACGGTGAGTGTCCGAGGTATCAGCATTCCAAGATACCGTGGAGCCCGTTGCAACAATGGGATCTGCAGCTCAGGATGTGAGCTGATGGCATGTTTCTTAGTGGCGGTAAGGTACTCACACGTATCACATCAAATCGAACTACGAATCGGCCTTCTCTGAAGTTACAGGACGTTCACAAAGAGCAGGATTGAGCGCAGTTTGTGAAACCAAGTAATGGGGCAATTGAGTGAGCGCGAAAGCACCGATACCCATGACTGCACGGTAGGGTTCAGGACGTAGTATGATCGGTGGTAAACTTGCACTCACTATAACCCGTAAACTTTTCCATGGGAGTGTGGAAGTATATACTCGTAGTGTATATGGCAAACACGGAGACGAGCGTCACGACGCCTCCAAAGACCACGGACCACCTATGTAGCGAGGACCACCGCACATCGGAGGGGCGGGCGTTTGGTGGAGGTGCGAAGGATCGCCGGAGTTGGTCGACGAGAAACAGCGTGGACAGCGTCAGGAGGAAGATGTGGCCGGAGACATCATGGCCCTTGCGCAACCGAGGAATTCCGGTCCACTCGCCATCGGGGAGCAGCAAGGACGTGGGGAATAGGGCGGGATGGGTGGTAGTGGAGATCGTCGACTTGGTGAAGCAATATTGCGAGGGCACGGGGAAGACCGCGCCAGATGGCAGGTGGAGAACGCATTCCCCTCCCGTGGAGGCGGTTAGACGGTCAAACACGGGTGGGCCAAAGAACCAGCTTGTGAAGGACAGCCAGACGGCGGTCGCGATGAGGTACTGCGAGACGCGTGCCTTGGCGCGCGTCGCGGCCGGACTGGTGAGGAAGTGGAACAGGAAGGTCGCGGTGGTCCATAACCAGAGCTTCTTGGTGAAATAGACGTTGAGCGGATTCTTCTTGGACGCGAAGTAATCCGTTTCGTGGAGGTGGTGGGGCTGGGAGGTGATGAAGGGATTTGAAGTGTCGAGGTACGTGTCGTAGCCGATGGAATAAAGCGTGCCAAAGAGGACGACGGAGGTGATGGATGCGAACGCGACGGCTCGTGCGTCTGGCATCGTGCAAGGTGGGCGGAAGCAAGAGGCTCGAGACCAGCGCCGCGTCCTCCTCCTCCCACTGACCACGTGAAAACACGTACGTCATTTTCGGGCGCTTCCTCTGGCGAGCGCAAACTCCGAGTCTGTGCACTCGAGCTCCTCCTGCAGTGCTCCAAGGTCGTGCTTGGAACATGGTGACTATCTTTCAGAAGAGACTCGAGACTGTACATCTTTTGTAACTCTATAGTTACCAATCGATCACCGAAGTGAAATAACACTCCGTCCGCTAGCTGCGGCCTGAGACAGCAAACGTATGCGTGTACTGTTAGTGAACCTTGTAGCCTAGCTAGTTAGTAGTATATAGATCTTGCGCTCTGTTCCCATTCTTGAGTTCCTGCGACAGGCAAACTGGTAACAGCATGTAGTATACTGACCGACGTGCGGATTGCTTGTACGAGCATGTCGTATGTCGAGCAAGTTTTTGAGCGTACATGCGCGTCCGACAGTGAGTGCACCCTTACGTTGTTCAGACGTCCCATTCGGCAGTGACTGGTGATGGATATCGCAATTTCTGAAAGCGCTACGTACCTTTGGCCGCCCAACTGTCTCTGCCTCAGCGGG
The DNA here is from genome assembly GCA_022264855.1 of Lenzites betulinus. Lineage (NCBI taxonomy): Eukaryota > Fungi > Basidiomycota > Agaricomycetes > Polyporales > Polyporaceae > Lenzites > Lenzites betulinus. The sequence continues at coordinate 1,829,906 of JABYQU010000001.1, forward strand.
TGGTGAAACATACTTCGCCCATAATCGACCGAACGGCTCCAAACCCACAGATATGACGGACAAGCAGCTCAGACCTTGTCCCTTGTCATGTTCATCCTCGAACAGCAGTTCCGTGATTCTAGTCGATTCCCTGAGACTGATGATATACATTTAGTGTTCCTCCCTGCCTCGTCTACCTTACACATGGTCGTGCATGCGTTCGACGCTGCCGGCGACGCAGGCGACACTGTCCAGCTGGTATACATATATCGCATACACATGTGTGTCTCATACATTGAACTGAAGAAGAACTTATTAGCTGTTGCTAGACCAGTTGCGCGATTGCACTGACCGCGGTCAGATAGGATTCTGCGACCACACGAGCGCGTGCGTTCAGGCTGAGCTTCATTTCGCTGATCTCCTTATCGACTTCTTCCATGAATCTGCAATCCGATTCAGTGGCTTGTGACAACAACATGCATGCATCATGCCACGTACTGGAGGATGAAGTCAACAATCTTATGTTTGAGCATGATATCCGTGTGGTTGTTGGTGATCAGGAAGGAGATGTCGTAGCCCTTTGTAATACATAAGTCTGCGCACACCACGATGTTGGCCGCTCCGAGACATACCTTGACGGGCTTCCGTCGCAAGACGATGAAGTTCTCCGCACGCTGCATCATGAATCGAGTGAACTTGTGACACAATATCCGCTCAATCTCGTCCGCCTGCTTAATCTTGATGCTTAACCGGATGGAGTTGATTGAGGGCTCGATGAGGACGCGTTCGTTCTCGTTACGAGAGATCATGAGGGGATTGAGGAGCACTTCCTTGGATGCACTGCGCGGACTCAGCACCGAGCATGGGCAGCGGCCGCACAAATACGCACGCAACTTCCACCTCAGGTTTGTTGTGCCGCTCGACGACCTACTGCGCGATGAGCCACACTGCCCCTGCGACACCACAGCGACGCACATACTTGGGACGAGAAGTCCTCGAGTGTCAGCGCTGCAGTGAGCGTAGACCTGACAGCAGCAAGGTATGGCCGGAGAACGTTAGACTATGCATTTATGAGATATGTCCGTCGTCAGCGTCGTGAGCAGCGCCGCGTGCATGGCGAGAGACGCGCACCATGGTGGTCGAGGTCGAGGAGAGGTCGAATTCAAGCGGAGTTTCCGACGCGCTCAAATTTCCGCCGCGTCTCTCGCGCGCTTGCGCGGCTTTCCGAGCTCAACCAACCCCCCACAACCTTTCTTTCGCAGACATGGCCATTTCCGTTGCTATCTGGTACGTCTTGGCCGTGCTTTACGCGTCGTGACATATGCTCAGCCTATTTGTGACATTGCAGGAGCATTGCAGCATCTCCCGATGCACCGACTGTCATTACGCCCCCAGGTGACATCAGGATCACAAACATTGCTCTCGGCGAAGAGCTCGCGGATGAGTCCGGCCGCACCACTGTGAAGCTCATGTACCGCCTTCCTGGCTCGAGCGAGAAGGATAGTGACGACGAGGATGAGGAGGACGAAGATGAGGACGAAGAGGAGAAGGTCTCTACTACCGTGCTTTGCTCTCTTACGCCTGGAAAGGTGCGTAAATATCCCAATTATAAACTCTTCGCGCGCTCATTCGTCTGTCTCTCTCAGATCGAACAATGCACTCTCGATGTAGTTCTCGCCGAGGACGAGGAGTATTTGATCGAGGTTGCTGGAAAGAAGTGAGTTTCTTGCATTTGCATAGGCGTCACCCGTCTCCAAAGCACTGACATTCATCAGCACCGTGTTCTTGACCGGCAACTACATCGGTATGCTCCCAGACTCCTTGCTTAGCTAGATATTGACCCCATGTTACGATAGACCAGAACCCCTTCGACCAGGACCCCTACGGCGACGAAGATATGTCTGACGAGGAGGACTTCGACCTGCAGGATGTCAGCTCCGACGTCGAAGTTAACCCCGACGAATTAGACATCCCAAGCGATGACGAAGAGTACGTTTTTAAGACTGCGATGGTCTTGGCTTAAATTTACAAAGTTTATAGGCGCTTTGAGGAAATCAATGAGGCGGAAGCGTCCAAGTCCGCATCGAAGACAGAATCCAAGAAGCGTCCTCGCGAGTCAGATGCAACGGAGACTGCAGAGCAGGAGGGCAAGCTCTCGAAGTCGCAGCAAAAGAAGCAGAAAAAGCTCAAGGCTGAGAATGGCGAGCCCGTAGCGGTTGCCTCGCCTGAAAAGACGGAAGACAAGAAGAGCAAGCAGGACAAGAAGAAGGCTGAGAAGGAGAAGGAGAAGCCCAAGGCCGAGGCGAAAACACTTGCCGGCGGTCTGAAGCTGGTCGACCATAAGACCGGCACTGGACCCCAGGCAAAAGCTGGTGACATGGTCTCTATGCGTTATATCGGCAAGCTCGAGAACGGCAAGGTCTTCGACCAGAACACGAAGGGCAAACCGGCAAGTGTTCAGGTGTTCAATCATTCGACGTTTGTCTGATGTCAGCTGTGCAGTTCAAGTTCCGTCTTGGCAAGGGCGAGGTCATCAAGGGTACTTGAGTTACGTTTCATATGCACCTCGATACCGCTGACAGGTATCTAGGTTGGGACGTCGGCATCGTTGGCATGCAAGTCGGCGGTGAGCGGCTGCTCACCATCCCCGCGCCAATGGCATACGGCAAGAAGGCGCAGAGTGGCATCCCTGCCAATTCTACGCTTATCTTCGGTATGTCGATTACTTGGGCCTTAGAAGCATCCGCTGACAAAAGTTTCAGAGGTGAAGCTGCTAGGCATCAACTGAGCCGTGAGCTCGCTGCTTGGTTGTTGTACTCCTTGGATGTTGTGTCGCTCGGTGTTTATACCACCTCCGACCATCCTCGTGACCCCTCATTTGGCTGGCCTCGTTTGGCTGGGGGTGTTACGGCCCAAAATTTTGTAGCTATATGTCGATGACATAGTTGGCTAATGCATCATGAATGACGACTGTACGTCAAATGTGAGACCTATGATTCGCCACTGACGTCCGTTGGGCCTGTGCATTTGGTATGCAGGGCATTCAAAGATCGTTATATCCGTACAATGACCACAGTTTCGATGTCACCTGTGTGCAGATGCAGGGTTTCACCAAGGTCAGAAGCTTAGCCTCTCGCCCGGGCCGTGCTGGTTAAAGGTGATCGGCATGCAGTCCGGTAAATTTGGTGCAGCCTCCGTGAGAGCTCGAGGAGCACTGTGGGAACATCACTGAGTGGATGGGTGAGGTTCCTATCGCCGCCACTTTGCTTCACAGTTTTGCTATCTCTACATCGTACTACACACCCGAGAGGTATAGGCATCAAATGGCAGACACAACGCTCCAATTCTACCGTCACGGACGATTCCAAGTAGCGGGTGGCGTCATTCCTGACGCTGTTACCGCTTATCAGACCTATGGCAACCCATCTAGCCCCTGCATCGTGTTCCCGACATGTTACGGAGCCAAATTAGGCCTTGGGAGTAAGTGAACCGAGCCAAAGCTCCCTCCGTAGCGCACTAATATGATAAATACCCCCAGGCCAATCCTACCTCGTTGGCCATGGCAAGGTGCGTACCGATTTGGTGCAATTAGGTAGCCTCAAGAATCGACGTTACTGAAAATAACGGATGCTCGTGCAAGGCCCTTGATCCTGAGAAGTACTTCATCGTGACCTTTGCTCTGTTTTGTAATGGAGAGGTGCGCCTTCGTTTTGTGACAGGCGTGCCGCGTCTTGACGCCTTTCATCAGTCGTCTTCCCCTTCCAATACGGTGAGCAGCTGGCAGTGTCAACGGACCTTCCGTCGCCACCGTAATTAACGTCAGGCCAGCCGCCGCCATACAACGGCCCGTACTTCCCTGCTATCGCATACGAAGACAACATGTGAGCCTTTCTTAGCGGAGTTGGCGCTATTCGGCCTAACCTGGACGCACCAGTCGTGCACAGTATGCCGTGCTTACCCGGCATCTCGGCGTCCAGAAGGTGTACTGTGTCGTCGGCTTCTCGATGGGGGGACAGCAGGTACCATCCAAGGCAGCATTCGCTAGACACGTAATGATTCATTGAACCTTCCTAGGCCTACCACTGGGCAACTGTATACCCCGACTTCGTCGAGAGGTTCGTGGCCATCTGTTCCTCGGCGCGCACCAGCCCGCACAACAAGTGGTCAGATCCCCTTTGCTTGACCGCCGTATGGTCACCGACATTTTTTCAGCTTCCTCGAGGGTCCGAAGGCGGCCCTGAAAGCCGGTTGCGATTTTAATGGCGGACACTATACGACCACACCTCAGATTGCCATCAGGGCTTTTGCGCGGGCTTACTGCGCGTGGGCCTACGGACAGACGGTGAGAGCATCTGACGTGGTTCCTGCTTCTATCCATCTGACGCATCTGCATTAGTGGTTCCGCGAGCACCTGTACAAGATGGGCGGACTGTCAGTCGGACTCTATCTGCGCTCCGTCTATCACCCCGTACTCACGGCTCCGCTATTCACGTCGATAGATACCCCACGCTCGACACGTTCATCCGGGAGGTCTGGGAGGGCCGGTACGTGGGCAACTGGGACGCGAACGACATGCTCGCCCTTCTCGACACCTGGCAGCGGGGGGACGTGTCGTCTGTGCGCGACGGTGGCGACTTTGCACAGTGCTTGGGGACAATCAAGGCGAAGGCGCTTCTAATGCCGTGCAAAACGGACTTGTACTTCTGTGTGCGTCACGGCGCTACCCTCGGTGGTCTTCTAGTGGCTTGCTGCTGACGACGGTTCCTGCACGGCGCGCGCGTGTGCCACCTCCGAACCGGACGGATGTTGTAGCCTGAAGACAGCCTGAACGAGATGTCGATGCTCAAGGATGCCGAGTTGGCAGTTATTGACAGCGTCTGGGGGCACGTCGGTGCGTGTAGCTGCACCTTTTTTCAGTCACAGTGTTCTTGACGCACGCGCCGCTCTCTCTCGCCTCACTCAGCCGGCGGAGGTGCCAATCCCGCGGATGTGGCGTTTATTACGAAGAAGATCCAGGCGTTCCTGGCCTAGGGCAGCTCACCAGTGGTAAATCAGCGGCAATATGGAAGGTTCTGACGGCAGACTCAGAGACGCCCTGAGTGTGCCGCGGCTTCGCGGCGAGTGTCAAGCAACGCTCACCAGTCTTGACGGCACTCGGAGCGCAGACTGAGACTGAGACGCGGGAGGAGAATGCGCGCTTTGGCGCCAGGGGGCATGCCGCTTCCCCTGGTGTCGGCCTGACTCGTAAACCCACTTACCGGTACTACGACCCAATCATTGTGACTAGAAAAGTGCTGCAGATCTCAACCACCCGCGGACCACCGGACAAATGAGACCCAGGTTCGGCGGGCGCGATCATCAAATTGTGCCCGGCGCTGAGGCCGGAGGTTTTCCGACACTTGGCCAACCGTACGCATTCGCTGTGTGCTTGTCCACTGACCACCACCCTCCCGACATCCATCTCCTCCGTCTGCCCTCGGGATGATATCGCGTTCGTGGTGCATCGTAGCAGACAAATGCTCCGATCGGCCATATATGACTGATCACATCTGTCACCCCACGCCTTCGACGCTGGCACGGTGCGCCTGGCGGGCGGCGACCCTCCGCTCGGACGGGGGCGGGCGTTCTGCGGGGCTACCACCGCCAAGGGGCGCGGGCCTGTCCGATCGTACTTCTCGGTATGCTATTGTTATCGGTTGCCCTTCTGCGCACAGTACGCGCCTGTTGTCACAAGCTCAGGCCTACGCTTGACCTGCACGCGGCTGGCGAGCGTGGATCACGACCTGACCGGAAGCCTGGCCCTTTGTCCTCCGCAGATGCGGCACGCGCCCGTACACGCGCTTCGGGCAGTAAATTAAACCTCGTTGCAGCGCGGCGCCAGAACGCGACCGTTGGTCCGACGACATGCGGCCGCACGGGAGGGCATGGATGGGTGCGTGCGGCGTGTGGGTGCTAGCTTGTCGCTAGTCATAATTGCGCCAAGACTCGGTGGCGGGTAGATGCGTCGCCTGCTACTCCACAGTGGTACGGGCGCGGGTGTACTTTTGTGGCCTGCTACTGACGGGCGCGCTGTTGCTTCTTGCTAATGGTCTAGCGGACACGGACCGAGGCGGCAGGTCGGTGACGTGCCAGTGTCGCAGCTGGGAGTGTCGGGACGCGCTCGCTTACCGTGGGGCAGGTCGGTATATAATGTATCAGCTATATCAGCATCTGCGGATGGGCGGCAGCTAGCTTCCCAAGTTTCTGGTACCTCAAAACTGCCCTTCAAGCCGTCACTGCGCCAGTCCACCCTTTAAGCTTCGAGCTTTCGCTACAACGCCCCAACTCGACTTCCCCGCACCCCGACTGCCGATTGCTTTCTTCCTGCCCGATGGCCTACGTTTGCGCACAACTACTTTCACCACCCAAGGCGAAATGGGGCGTCGATGATATTCCCGATCTTTCCGGGAAAGTCATGATCGTGACCGGCGGTAACGCTGGCATCGGGAAAGAAACAATCAAGGTGCGAAGAGACATCACTTTCACCCGTACCGCCGGCAGCTGTAGCTGATGTAGATTTATATATTGTGCAGGCGCTGCTCCAGCACGACGCGAAGGTATATATGGCATCGCGGAACAGGACCAAAGCGTTGGCGGCGATTGCAGAGCTCCGAAAACAAACCGGAAAAGAAGCGATATACCTGAGTTTAGACCTTGCCGACTTGAGGAGCGTGAAGGCGGCGGCGCGCGAGTTCATGAGGTTAGCTTATCATTTGAGGTAATATGATTCAGGGTGGTGTTGACGATAGTAGCCAGGAGACGAGACTGCATGTGCTGTTCAATAGTGGAGGGGTTATGTTCCCCCGGTAGAACAGCTGACCGCGGACGGCTACGACCTGCAATTCGGCACGAACGTCCTCGGTTCGTGGCAGGCGTTATTTGCGTGATTCATTGGTGATAGCTGATTGCAGGCGTGGACGGCAGGACACTTTTATCTGACGCAGCTCTTGATGCCGGTGTTGCTCTCTGGGGCGTCGCATTCGCCAGAAGGCCGGGTGCGGGTGATCAACACGTCGTCGATAGCACACGCGTCGGTGTCTGGGATTGACTTTGACACGCTGAAGGAGCATGCGAAACGGAAGAAGTCCGGAACGCAGAAGCTGCACTTCCAAAGCAAGTTTGTAAGCATGTCTTTTGACGATTTGTGTGGGGAGAACTGTCGCTTACGCCCATATATGATTCTCTTCTGCCGCGAAGGCAATGGTGGTGTTCTCGAATGAGCTTAATCGAAGGTACGGGGATCAGGGAATTATCTCCGTGTCGCTACATCCCGGCCATTTGAAAACAGAAGCGCAACGACACGTCTCGTCAATCGAGAAAGTGTTATCGGTACGGTCGTCGGTAGGGTACCGAACAAACAACTGCTGAGCAAGTTTTATAGGCACCGCTGTTGCATTCGGCGTCGATGGGGGCGCTGACTCAACTATGGGCAGGGACATCGCTGGACGGGCTCGCGCTTGGGGGCGAAGTAAGCCTGCCACATTCTGTGCACAAGCCAGCCATTTCCTAACCGGTGTCTGACATGACAGTACCTCGTGCCTTGGGCGCGACACGGGGAAGCTCGAAAGGAAACAAAGGACACACAGCTGGGGAAGCGACTGTGGGCATGGATGGAGGCGCAGGTGCAAGACGTATGACGCTTTGGGTTGTATCGTCGCGAGCACTTCTGCTGCACATGTTGTTTTCCGTTTGACTTATGGACGCGGCCACGTGATCGCGTGCGAGGGTGCCCGATTGGGAGGCGGGGTGCGATCGGTGACATACCCCTCCAGTCTGTCACCCATGTTCGGCTTGTGCACTCTTGTTCTCAGCCGCCATGTCCACGAAGAACGGCACTACCACGCCTAAGCGCGTTTGCATTGTCGGCGCCGGCTCAGCAGGAATGTCGGCTGCGTACGCCCTCAGCAAACACCCGGACAAGTTCAGTGTTACTGTGTTCGACAAGCAGCCCGTCGCCGGAGGCATGGCCACTTCCATCGATATTGACCCCGCCAAGTACGGTGCCTCGTACGTCAACGACGGCGTTCAGGGATGCAGCCCCGTATTTGCCAACACACTCCGCATGTTCCGGATGCTTGGTTTCGAAGCAACCGAAGTTGCTATGCAGTACGCCTTCCCCAACGTAATCTAGGTTCACTTTAATCACGACTGCTACTCTAGGATAAGCTTCGGCAAAGGCGAGAATTTTTGGTCGAACGTCTTTCCCTCCGAGCTCGTCGCCCAATTCAAGGACGATATAGCCAAGTTTGGCACCGCGCTCTCCACCATCAAGAAGCTCGAGGCAATGTTTGCCGTGATCCCTGTTCATGTCATGCTCCGGATGTTCAACTTCTCCACCGGATTTGGCGAGCGCATGGTCTACCCGCTCGTCGCGCTCTTCTTTGGCACGGGGAACCAGACGCCGTACATCTCTTCGGCTATCCTGGTGAGTACAGATCCAGTCCCCAAGGCCATCCCTCATTCCATCATTTCATGCATCGTCCAGGAACGTGTCTTTATGGATCCTAGCATGAAGCTCTTCGAGTACGATCCGAGGAGTCTCCTGGCGAGTATCCCGACCATGCTCGCCTTCCCCAAGGTATGTCCGCATTGGTTTATCAAATGAACGATATTGATCGACGATTTGCAGTTGCACGACGTATATCAAGCCTGGAAGTCTGAGATAGCCTCGCATGGGAGTGTTGACTTCCAACTGAATCACGAGGTTGTCCGTGTCATCTCACGCACGGCAAAGAAGGACGGTCCAATACAGATCGAATACAAAGCTGCTGACGGCGGCGAAGACGCAGTCCCTCGGGTAGCAGCCTTTGATGAGCTCATCCTCGCAGTCGATGCAGGCGCAGCGCTCAAGATACTGGCCACAGAGGCTACGTGGATAGAACGCAGAGTCTTGGGCAGCGTCAAGTACCTCTACGATGTCACCATTACTCACAACGACTTAGACTACATGAACAAGGTATGGGGTCGAACGAACCGGTGTGCCAAGTTACTCATTATTGCGATGAAATCTAAAGCATTACGAAACCCGCTATAACCCAGAGCATAATGCCCCTCTGTCCTCAGCCACCACCGCGGAGGAACGTGAAGAGATGACGAAAAGCTTCAAGTTCGCGGAAAGCAGTTTCCGCCCGTTATACTACACGAAGCAGTATGACGAGGACAAGTCCAAGATTGAAATGAGCTTCGACCTAACGCACTACCAGCCACAGTTCCGCGGCGAGCAACCTGCGGGCCCAATATCCGCTTCAGACCGTACAGAGCACCGTAACGAATGCCAGCCGCTTTCCAAAGCCGCGAAGAATGCACAGGACGCCGAGAAGGGAAAGGTCGGGGAGGAGGTGCGCACTGGTCAGGACGTTGACGGCAAGCCAGAGCCCCCTCTGGAAAAGCATGTGTTCCAGACCATATTTCTTGATAGAGATGGGAGTAAGGATCACTGGACCTGGGGGGACATCCGGGAGGAGAAACGCATCGGTGAGAAGTGGTGGAAACAGCAGAGCCATCGATGGCAACACTATGCGGAGGTCGTACCGTGGATGATGTTCATCAACGGCAAGCGGAACACACAGTATGTGCCATGTTTTCATTCGTAGTCAGCAGCTGTACTCACCATAATCTACCGAACGTAGCTACGCCGGGGCGTGGTCCGGTAGGCGTTATAACGTTTGACTTCTGGCGACATGACCGCTGATCTTCACACTTTGGGCAGTTCTGAACATGCACGAGCTTGCAGTGACTTCAGGCTTTGCGGCAGCGTATCGGCTCGGAGCGGAATACCCGTTCCATGGCGACGAAGACTGCGAAAGGCTGTTCAGGCTGTATCTCGGGATCAGTCATGGGTCACGTATGGTGCGTCGTTCCGCTGTGGAGATCATGTTGAGGAACTCCGAGCTCATCGCGCCGCTCATTTGACTTGTTCAGCGCAGGGAGGACCGCAAGGGTTTCCTCGCCTGAATGACGTGTCGATCCCACATGATGTACGGAGGCATTGTCGATGTGTCTCGATTGACGTGTAGCGCACGAAAAGAATGTGTCTGAAATGCAAATTCTGGGAAATGAATACGAATGCGTATCGCGCGAGGACAGCCAGTGGAGTGGTAGGAAGGGTCGAAACCGGATATGGACTTAGTGGAGAGCCACCCACAAACAACGTTCCGGGTGATGTACACAACCAGGCTCTCCGTCCGTTCCGCCGTCGGTGCGGCGCGCGCCTTGTGTTTGATTATGTGACTAGGTTACGTTGACCTGCCTGGCGACATGAACGTCTAAGAGGCACGGGGATCAGGGCATGCAGAGGAAGGTGTACGAGGCTGGTCCAGGCAGGACGGAGGCTAGAGTTGCACCTTTGAGGAGGAGTATTTCGGACGAGTCGCTGGGAAAAGCTTGCAGGTCTTTTGGTGTAAGCGCGACAAGTTCTAAGCGAGGATCTGGGATTGCACGGCACCAACAAGGGTCGTGTGAGCAGAACAAGCATGTAGACTTTACCTGAGGCATGGCCCTGTACTTGGGTCTACCTGTCAAGATAAGCAAGTCCGAAGGGAGGCGATAGACTACAGAAACAGGCGATATACAGCTGAAGGGGGCACGCATAATCACCTGACATCAAGTAGAAAATCTTCCGTCGCCTGCCCTCCTCCTGCAGCCTTGTGTATTGAGGGAATTGACCGCTACAAAAGGCGGTATGAAACGCCGAGAAGGGCAGACATGACACGCACACGCTCGTATGCGTATTTGACCCGCTGCATATGCAAAGGATCGGCGGGGCGGTTGTTTAGCGCATGCTCATCCCATCTCAGTTCAATGGGCAATACAATGCTGGTCATACGGTGACCCCAAGCCCAGCCATCCGATGGTGCGTTCGATGATCGAGCGCACCCGGTCAGGAGGTGAGACCGCTGCGATACATTTCGGAGGAACCGTTCCGCCCTCGGAGGAGCAACAACGACCCAAGAAGTCGGCCAGACACCCAAAACGTCACCGCAGAGCCGGGTGCGCCTGCCTTGCGCACGGTGTGGTTGCAGAGCATGTGGAAAAGAACGCGCTCCGCTGGGCGTGAGGGGAGGACTCCACATGAGCGATGTAGGGCAGATCAGTGACCATGAGGGATCGGAGGGGGTATGCGTACGAGCCGCACGACGATGATGCGGACGCTCTATCCGCTATCCACCGCTGAAACTCCTGTTGGTGGGCAGCGAGCGAGATGTGAGGGCATGGAGCGCGAGTCCGGGACCTCGCGGCCTGTCTGAAGATAGACGGGCATGACGGAAGCACGGCTTGCGTGCCGTCGATCCTGAGCCGAGTGAGCGACGAGAGGAGCGGTGGGGTTCGATTTGTAGAAGCAGTACGGACGCCATTTCGATGAGTCCAGTAGACGACATGAGCGTTCGCAAGAAAGAGGGGAGGGAACGTGGCGCGAAGGGCAGGGAGGGGGCGTGCGGCCGGAGCGCTCGGCGGGGCGAGGGTCGGGCGGACTGTCTGAGACTCGCTCGCGGAGACAGGAATTGCGGACCTCAAATTGGTAGCTGTGGTTTCATTTCTCGTATTGACCTCAAAGATATAGCAGGGCATTCCTGAAGAACGGGCTGTGTGCTGGAGACCCAGGGGGGACGCGCGGATGCATTCTTTGTCCTGCCAGCCAGAGAGCCGCGGTAAGATGACCTTTCATGAGTAACTTCGCGCATGGGGCGGAGACGAAATTACTTTTCCCTCTGCGAGCCAGAAGATCCGGCGCCCGCCCGGGTCCGCGTGTAACGGTGAAACTCTGGTGATCGATGCATTGTCCTTTTGGCATAAAACCCCTTGGTCGCGCGGAGAGTCCATCATCAACTTCCCCCTTCTCCTCCTGTCCTGATAAATCGCTGAACAGGCCGCATACCCGGGTGCACTTCTAGCCTGGGACAGGTGTAAACCCTGTTCCCGATTTCGTGGCCAGTTGGAATGCCCACTGCAAAAAATATCACACTGTGTATCAGCAGATGTGCATCGCTGGTGGCGGGGATGGTGAGCTTTGTACAATTTTCCTGTAATCCTCAGGGAGCTGCACTATTTCCTACCGACGCAGTAGCGAATTGTGCAGCTTCGTGACCTGGGTGGCGTACAGCACAGAAGCGTAAGAAGATTCAGGCCAACATGATTGGGCTGAGGCTCTTCCGTCTCGTGGTATGCATCACGGCCCTCGTCTGGTTCATCACCAGACAAAGGCCGCGATACGTACCATGAGAATGGAAGAATCTCAAACCATCTCGCGGATTGGCCCGCAACTCCTTACCTCTTCCCAGCACCATGTGCTGTTATAAGAGTAAAGTGTTCTGGCGCACCTTGTGCTTGACAGCGCCATGCTGCTCGCGATGCCGTGGATGGATAGAATTTAAATACTCACTGACGTGTGTCGAATGGAGCGAATAGCCCACGGTGTGCACAAAATAGCACAGGACGACTCCTTCACTGCTTATCATGACAGGTAAGAAATGTTAGAACGAAAGATGGAGGAAAGCAGTATGCTGACCATTCTTCAAGCAGGAAAAGCATACGACAAACGGACAGCTTCTCGGCCAAAAAGGAATAGGTCGCGCTCCGAGGGCTTGCCGCGAAGCCGACCGCTGTCAGATCCACATAGGCCTCTCACGCTTACATAGGCGGGTCCCGGTTGCGGACGTTGACTTGGACACCGGAGCCGCTTCTCTGAGCTGCGCAGGTACCCACAAAGTGGAGGCGGCGAGGCGCTCTGGCCCGCGACTACTACTCGCGACAGGACGCCGTCCAAAAATCTTGCGCCTGCCTGGTAAGGTGCGGATATTTGGCGGCGGCCGCCGTACGATGATGTGCGGTTGGCGAGGAGTGTGGTTCAGACGCCGGGAGTCGAGTTTATCAGGATGGAATAAAGCTACGGCAGATCGGTATGCGTCTATTTTCTACCCGAAGCTACCAGGAGAACGCTCACGGGGATGGCGCAGGACCCCTCGGACTCTCTTGTTAGAGCTGGCAGATACTCAACAGACCATGGCTCCGGAATGCTCTGGAAGTTCGTCATCGCGTCTGCTCATCTCTCCGCGCTGTCCCATTGTGACCACGTACATTTGCAAGATATTGTTGTGGCTTTTCATAGAGTTCTAACTTAACAATCCCATTACGGCAGTGTTGACATACCAAGTGTGCGGTGCGCGGAGCGCGCGCTGCCAGACGTACCTTCAAATTCATACAGCCGAACAACACGTTAGGTACGTATGGTCATTATATATGGTGGTCGACGTGTTCTTCATGACAGAAGCGATGTTCCGTAAGCACGCTGTAAATACGGCTTATTCGTTGCCGTATACTGTGTCGTTAGATAGTGAGGTATCTGGACGTGGATCTTTGGCTGCTGATCCTGCCAGCGATAGCTTCACTTCACCCACACATCCAGCACCGTGTCCCTGAAACTACGCCATATTGCATTGCGTGCAAGGTCACCCGGACCCCAATATTGTAACAGTTTTTCCTGCGCGCCGCGGCCCCTCCGGACTTGGAGATCCGCATGTTTAGGCAGAGCAGGGCAAAGCGCGTCCGGCCTTGTGGTTCCGAATACATGTGATGTCTACACCGACCCCTAGCGGCACTTCCCTATTTAGCGTGAATACCTTGTAGCCAAAACATTGTTTGTGTCACTGGTTGGGACAGTGCCCTGCATTACAAACGATTGTGGAACTACAGCGCATAAAACGAGCACAATCCATCCGCTATTCCCTGATACCGTTACATACACCAATAGATGTGCACAAAAGTGAACGAGCAGTCGTCCACGCCCAGCTAGGCTAGTTTGCCGGGTATGAAGGGGTGCGTGGCAGTCAGACCGCCATCTACGGCGAAGGTCTGCCCATTCACATAGCTGGACTCGTCTGCGGCACGAGTATGAGAAATGCAGTAGAGTTAAACATCAGTCGACTCACCGGATGCCAGGAACAGCACAGCGTTGGCAATTTCTGAGGGATCGCACCAATTAGCGGCGTACCACGCAAGACTAACCTACTAACCTTGCGGGAGAGCATAGCGACCCAGAGGGTTGAGTTGACCGATTTTGCCCTCGTTGCCTTTCGAGCGGGCATATTCGAACGTGTCAGCAGTCATGCCTGTCTCGACGAGACCAGGGCAGACGGTGTTGACACGAATGTCGGTGCGGCTCAGCTGGCAAGCAGCAGTTTGCGCGATGTTGTTCACGCTAGCGTTGAGTATCAGCGATGATCTCGCATGCGACGTAGACCATGACAAAGTACGCACGCAGCCTTACTGGCGCTGTCTGTTGGGATGTAAGTTTGATACGTTGTTTTCACACAGCAGGTTGAGCTTACAGTCTGTGGCGCCTGCGCCTGAGCGTATGCCTGCGACTGAAGACGGAGTTATGAGTACTTGTCTGGTCAAGGGCCCGAGTAGTTAGTGATACCTGAGGCGGTGAGGATGAGGCTTCCCCCGCTGTGTTCTTTGCCCCGCGAGACATTGGTCTTCTTCATGGCTTCCGAGCCATGCTTGACTGCGAGGAAACAGCTTAAAATGCGGTTAGAACATACAGAGACTACGAAGAAGACAGACGTACGAGAGCGCATTTACCCGCATGACGTTCATGAACTGCTCTGCGGTAATCTGAGAGAAAGGCTGGACGGTGGCTATACCCGCCTTTTAGGTATGGCGTTAGCGATGTTCGGCAAGTGCGGCTCTGAATTCGGTGAACCCTACATTAGCGAAGAAGACATCGAGACGACCTTCGTCTTGCAGAGCTTGCTTGCAGATATTGGAAATGGCAGATTCATCGGCGGCGTCGGCCTGAGTGACGGTGACCTGGGATGGATGAATGGGTCAGCGGGGGAAGCAGCGGCCGGGATGGATACGAGTACCTTGACGTCTGGGTATAATTTCTCAATGGTGGACTTCAGTTCCGGGAGGTTAGTGGCGTCAAAATCGCTGAGGTAGAGATGGCGCGCCCCTGTGGACAATACATGAGCTGCAGCAGCGGTCGAAGACTGTGGGAAGGTATACACACCCTGGTGGGCGAAGGTGAGGGCAGTCGCGCGGCTGATTGAGGCTCCAAATAAGAAGAGTGTGGTCTATCAATGAGGGTGCGCGACGTACCCGATGCCTTTGAGAGAGCCTGCGCCGGTGATCACACAGACCTTGCCGTGGAGGCGGGAGGCACGGGGGGAGGACTGGAGGTGGTTCTTGACGCTGTCGAGCCTGGCGAGGGTGCGGTTGCGGAAGTCATCGGTGGGGGACATGGTGGTTGATGTCAAAGAGGGCAGCCGGGGCTGTGGTCGGGGAACATGGGGAAGTGGTCGCCGGAGAAGGAGCTGAGTTCCCCGTGGTCGAGCGCGTGCGCGTGATCAGGCTCTACGCGTCCACCGGCGCCTGCCCGACGCGTTCCTCTGCCACTCTCCTCCATGCCGCTCTCTGTCCCCGTCCTCGCCCGCTCGTCCCCCTACGTCTCCACCCCGCTCGCGCCACAGCAAACACGGTCCCAGGATGCCGCAGACAGCGACTCACCCCTGCTCCGCGCCCTCCGCAGCACCCTCCGCGCCGCACGCGGCACCCAGGACGCCTCTGTCCAGTCGCTGCTCTACCCCTTCTACGGCCGCACCGGCCCCGAAACCGGCGAGGAACTCCTCGCCTGGGACGCCCACACCGTCACCTTCAGCCAGGGCGGCGTCCTGCGCAAGAAGTGGTCCTTCAGCGACCCGGTCCAGTGGGCATGCATCGCTGCATTCATCCAACCCAGCCAGCTCTACTCCTCTACTCCCTCCACCCCCGCCTACTATAGGGAAGATCCCAGCGAGAAGCTCCCAGACATCGAGCCAGACACCAACCCCACCTTCGGTCCATATGCCCAGGCACGGATGGAAAGGAAGCACGAGGAGGATCCCGACATCCGTACCCGCGGCATCTTCGTCTTCCTCCGCGGCATGGCCAAAATCTATCTCTTGAACGGTCTTGAGCACACTCTCAACCTCCCCTTCATCGTTCGCAAAGCGTGGCCCGTCGAGCCATGCGGCCTCTTCATCCAGCGTGTAGTCGAGGGCTGGGAGCTCGAGGAGAATAAGCAGTCGGGTGCAGAGCCGTTGACCACCATCTTCACCCTCACTAGTCCCTTCGCCGAGCCTTCTGTCATAGGTATCACCGACGGAATCAGAGGCGGTTTCGAGGCCCACCCTTTGCAGATGAAACCCGACTACGCAGCAGAACAGGCCTCTCTTCCACCTGACGAGCGAATACTCTGGGTTACCCCTCAAGCCCGTGATATGGTGTCCAGTCTTGTGGTTACATTGAATGTCGACTTGAATCGTCTGTCCATCTGGCGATATGTCTATGCCCCTCCCTCAAGCTCTTTGAAGACTCCGCGAGCACCAACAGCACATTCGGGTCTTCACGCCAAACGCAGTTCCATGTCTGGGAATACATCCGCCCACTTGCGGCATGCTAACGCGGCCTTGGATGATCTTCGTCTCTCTCCAGACAAGACAGAGGCCAGGCGTCCCGGTGGACCGTCCGGCCCAGCTCCGACCCTCACAACAACAACAACGATGGCAGATCTCATGAGCGGCGGCCCCGTTGGCGGAGCAATCTCACAGTCCCAATGGAACTTACCTATCCCGTTTACGTTAGACCCTTCCGGGAAATCTCACCTTGGTACAGACAAGGTCGCCCCTAGTGAAGCCGTCAACCTGGAAGACGTTCCAGACCCAGCAGAAGAGGTCCGTCTAAAGCCTCTTTACTGGGCTGAGAAGCTCCATGAGGAAATCATTCCGGAATCGGCGTTCGTTACAATGCCATTGAACAAGTCTCATCAACGCTGATATATTCCTTCCAGGACAGCGGATTGCGACAACATCACTGTCGCTGTATTCGACCACCGCTGGACAGGCAACAGTCACAGATATCTCTTGGGCATCTGCTTGCGTGCTACCGAAACTCTACTTATCTTCACTATGACTTCGGAGCGCCCTGGTGTCCTGCGCGCACACCAAGAATGCCGCATGGAAGGATGTGCCGTCTCGTCCATATACGCCACGCGCGAGAATGTTGCGGACCTACTGGTTCTCAAAGCGAATGGCTCGCTATCCTTACTCACTCATGGAACACGCGAGCTTTCCCTGGAGCTAAAGATACCCTCGACTATGGTGGATGTCGAGCTCAAAACGGAGCGACGAATATCTGGCTTCTCTCATGCCCTTGGCAACTCAGTGTCGCTGATACTCTCCGATGAGTCTACCCTGCGTATCTCTCTGGACTTGACGGTGCAGGACAGCTTGGTTAAAGATCTTATGTATATGCTCGCTCTAACGCTTCCTGCGGACCCCGTCTTCGCCCTACATCAATCGTTCCTAGGACGATGGTCCAGCAGAGCATACTCGACCGTCGAGGGTGTCGAACTCGAAGTGTTCGAGGAGGCATTATGGGAGATTCTTGCCCTTGAGCCTAGTGAGCGTCTGGGTTGCCCCGTTGCCGAAGAGAGCACAGCCTGGCAAAATCTCTGTGCGAACGAATCGATGGCCAGGTTTCGTGAGGATCCTGCATTGCGGAAGTTGCGGCTCCCTGGAACCTCCGCCTGTGACACCCCCTTCCGGAAACCTGTCGGCAAAACAACGGTCCACCACGCAGCGGTACTACATGCGCTTCACCATGTTGGGGAAGACAGACGACTCTCAGTGCCTACGTTCTCCGATGTACCTCGTCTTGCTCCCATCATTTGCCGTCTGGCTTTAGTGGTACGCCCGGAATGGGCAGACTACTGGAAGCGTCTGTGCCCCAACGCGATGCCTATCTGGCCCTCCCAATCCATGACAGGTACGCCCCACTGCCCCGTGTAGTATATCCAAGATACTCAAAATCATGTTGATCATCAGTGCTCGAGAACGTCCATGAACGGTTACCAATATGGCCCCCGGACATGTCAGCCATTTTGTATGGACGACTCAACAACCCGGATTGGAAGGTTCCTTGGAGCAATAGCCTCAACTTCGCGTCCCATTTCGACCTCCAGGCCTCCTATGCCTTCGGTCGAGTGGACCCACTCCAGCGAACTTCCATCATGACCGCCCTCTGCAAAATCCTGACAGATACGCAACGGGAAGGCAAGATACTGGATACACGTTCGCGCGCGGTATCAGCGCTTCAATTCATGGACTTCTTGAAATTCAAGCTCGGAGGTCTACAGCTCCTGCCTCTCGGTGTTGCCGCCCCTATTCGCGAAGCTTTGCGAACATGTCAACTATCGCCGGGCGGAGACTGGTCCATGACAGCGTACCGGCTTATTACCCGGAACGATCTCGCTGAGGGATTCAACGCCAAACCCGCGGTCGCCGTGAACAACGGCTATCGCTCTGTGCGCGAGTTCCTCGTCAGTGGATCGTGCGCCATGCAGTTCGGCGTCAAACCGATGTCTGTGTCGTTCCAGCATCCGACGATGGGGCGGAAGACGTCGCGGCAGTGTATTGAAGAGGTGCAACGTGCGGTCTCGGGAGATCACAGCAAGGTCACCGGCGTGGAGTTTGACTTCGATGACCTCACGCGGATGAGGTTCGGTCAAGACCGACGGTTGGAGGATGTCGCGCGACTGCTTTGCTCTGCTAATGTCCATTATGTGCGCACCCCGGATCGTCCTGAAGCCAGGTAAGTGGTACTCCATGTTGAAATATATCGATACCAACAGTATTGTTTCTTAGCGAGGCCGATCAGCTCAGGGACCAGCAGCTCACAGTACATCGGATCACGGAACGCATACTCGCTCTTCCTCTTGGAAGAGCAGTCTTCACTTTCGGATCCATGTATACTGTGACGAAGGAGTCGTTCGCTATCCCCAAGATGGAGTACTCGGTGCGGGTGCAGCCGGCCAACACACTCTACACTGCGGAAATCATGAAAATGCCGCCGGAGTTTGCAAGTTGGGGCGAATTCCACAATGGCGTTGCTGCAGGTCTGCGTATCTCCTCTCAAGCCCAGACGATCGAAAGTTCGTGGATCAAGTTCAACAGACCTTCCGAGTTGACACCTGAACACGCTGGCTTCCTCTACGCACTGGGGCTGACGGGCCATCTCCGAGAGATGTTGACATGGCACACCTTCGGCTACCTCACTCCGAAGCACGACATGACCTCCATCGGCGTCCTCCTAGGCCTCGCCGCCGCTAACGTCGGAAGCAGCAACAAGCACGTCACGAAGCTGATCGCCGTCCATACGCCTGCTCTCCTTCCCACCCCAGACGTCGACCTCAACGTTCCTCTGATCACGCAGGCAGCGGGCCTGGTGGGCATTGGCCTTCTGTACCTCGGGACGAAGCACCGCAGGATGGCCGAGGTTTGTCTGAACCAGATTAGCCGACGAGACCTCTACCAGCCCGATATCAGCAACGAGTACCGTGAAGCGTACACTCTTTCTGCTGCTTTGTCCTGTGGAATGGTCCTACTTGGCAAGGGGACTTCGACACCCGCCGATCTCGTGATTCAGAACCGGCTCCGCTTGCTGATCCATGGGGAGCCGCGCCTGGTCGAGAATGGCAAGCCTCGCCGGCCGACGTTCGACGTCAATATCACGTCGCCCGCCGCTTCAGTTGCCCTTGGGCTGATGTACCTTCGCACGGAGCGTCAGGACGTCGCGGACATCCTCGCCATTCCAGCCACGTTAGAGGGTCTGAACTCCATACAGCCCAACTTCCTCGTCCTCCGTTCAATGGCGCGCGGGCTGATCATGTGGGATACTATCACGCCCACGAAAGCATGGCTCATGGCCCAGCTACCACGGGTGGTCGTCATGGCCATGGACTCACGTTTCCGAGGGAATCGGGTGGACGATGCGTACGAGCTTGCGTACTACAACATCCTCGCCGGTTCGTGCTTCGCAATCGGCCTGAAGTACGCGGGGAGCGCAAGAGAGGAGGCGTACATCCTTCTGTTGCAATATTGGGATATGTTCAGTCAAGTAGCCTTCTCAACCGGTAAGAAGCCTCGCTTCGTGCGCATATCTCATTCGCTCAATCATGATGCAGGTACTGCATACGACCATCGCATCAAACGATCCGCCCTGCGTGAGGGCCTGAATCTCATTTCCCTAAGTATTGGGATGGTTATGACCGGCACCGGCGAGGTCAACTGCTTGCGGCGGTTTCGGTATGCGTATGGAGTGCATAACCCGAGCGTGCGTTATGGATCCTTCACAGCTACAAGCATGTCCATCGGTATGCTCTTCCTTGGCGGTGGTCGATACACTCTCGGCACCTCCGACGCCTCAATCGCATGCCTCGTCGCAGCATTCTATCCTCGATTTCCTCCGAGTCCAGCAGACAACAAGGCATATCTGCAGGCGTATCGTCACCTCTGGGTCTTGGCGGTGGAGCCGCGGTGTCTGGTCGCCCGGGACGTCGATTCGAAGGAGATCGTATACCTTCCCATCAAAGTGAAGGTGAAAGACACCAATCAAGTGGGCACGGCACAGCTCATTGCGCCAACCCTCGTTCCGGAGATCGACAAAGTGCTCTCGATCAGGGTTGACACCCCCCGGTACTGGCCGTTCTACCTGGACATTGCCAACTTCCCTCGTCACCGCGAGTCACTACTACGCAGCCAGACCCTGTTCGTCAAGCGTCGGACGGCTTTCCTCACGTATATGGAAGACCCCAAGGGCAGCCGGAGTCTGTTCGTGAGGTCTGGATCGGGCACGGGGGATGCGGCCACTCTGGATTTCCCTCAAGCCACCGACGTGAAAACCCATCCAGCGACAGATCTTCATGATTTTATCGCGTCTTCGTCAAACGATCCTCTCTTCCTCGCCTTCGCCGATCGCCTTTGCGGGGACGACGGAGAGACCGACACCGAGCGACTCTTCCAGGCCTACTGCCACTCGGCCTTGCTTGATTGCATGCTGCAGGACAAGGCACAGTCGCTGCAGTCGCTTCTGACAGTGTTCCACTTCCGTATCATGTCCCCCAAATCTGTCTACTTCCCACTGAGGCTCCAGGACCTCCGGTTCGCCGCAGACTTTTACAGCAAGGTCTACGACCGGAAGTTCAGTGGACGGGCGGAGAACAATGCGCGGCCCCCGCTCGTCAGGGAGACTACCCTTTCCGGCGCGCTGCACGTTCTGGATGGGAAGTTAGATGCATTACGCGACACCGAACTTTTCAAGCAGTTCCTGGCGAGCTACGCTCGCGGCGATGGTATCCCCTCCTTCCCAGAGGGATCGGCCGAGTGGGCGGCATCTCGCCAGATGTCGTGGTACTTGGAGCGAAACAGCGTTCCCGCTTCGACCCTTCTGAGCCTTCTGAAGGACCTCGCCCACAAGGCCCGCCAAGAATGCCTCAGTAACCCCCCGCCAGCCGGTACGGCCAACGCCGAAGCTCTAGAGCTGGGCATCAAAGAGGTTGTACACGCGACGGGCACGCAGATGACTACCGCGATGGGCTCCGGCTGGACCGTTCGCTCTTTGGACGAGGTGATGGCTGCTTGGACTTCGGGAACCTGATCGGTGTTTCCTTCACCCCGGGGCGCTCGTATCGAAAAGTTGTCTTGGGTGAAGTTCGCCGTGCCACGCGTTGAAGAGGCTTTTTCCCAGCGTTCGGACGGACGCCGCTTCGGACCCAGATGAGTATCCAAACGAAACTGTATCCCTATAACTCAATTCTTTACCACGAACACTGTTGTAAGATTATGATACCGTTACAAAGCGACTTCCTGAGGCACAACTATGCAGGACGGGAATCGGCGACGAAGCCGTTACGTAACATCGCCCATCTCTTATGGTATTGGAGATTTGACGTCGTCTTCGAGCGTGACTCGAGCGCAGGTGTGTTCTGACGTCCTTCTCGTCTACCCAGGTGGTTGTTGCACACGGCCGGTAGAATTCCAAAGTACAACATCTCTCCGAGGATCGCAAGTTCGCCGCCTTTGAGTTCCGCAGGCACGGGGCCTGGTGGTACGTGCTTGACATAATGATCGATACTTGATACAGGCGGCGGATGTACACGTACGTGTAGCTGCGGAGGGTTTCTTCGTCGTGCCTCGTTGTTCTCAAAGGTGCGAACCCGTCAACATTTGCTCATCTCTAGACGGTCTTCCCAGGTCGATTACCGGGATGCGGACACTCTTGTGGCAATCTCACGGACGGTGCGGGGAACTGCTTTGGTATGTTCCCAAGGTAAATTTTTCCTCATTTGCTTCTGTCGGCTAGCATTCAATATGCGACCTCGATCCCCAGGGGTTCGACGCGACCTTCTTCTCTAGAAGCCACTTTGGTGAAAGGTTCCGCGTTACCTTTTTGGCTCGGAATACGCGCGAGATGTAGCCTCACCAGTGGCGCGCGAGCATTTGAGCCATACCGCGAAGGAGCGGCAGCTGTGGTGAGCGTATGCGAAATGCGGCTAAAACATCCATTCTGGCTTCTAAACACAGGGTTGGTCATCGGGCTGCCACGGTCACTCGTCGGATGCCCAGGTACATCGTGCCCCGCGGCCTGGGTGGTATGCGTATATAAATCCTGCAGTGCAACGGGGCACTGCACCGCACTACTCCCGCTACTCCGCTCACATATATCGACGTCCACATCTGTTATTCGTCCTTGCTTTCCAGACATCATGGGCATCATTCCTGAAGTAACCCATTCTGCACCTCCCTCTCTTCGCACAGACCGCGTACGCCTTGCGGTACTCATGGCGCCCAAACCTGGACTGTCCTTCGAGGAGTTTGACCGATATTGGCTTGATGTCCATGCCAAGGTGTTCTCCTCAATCGCCATAGCCCAGCGTAATCTGCTCAAGTATGAACAAGTAAGTGTTTCGCCTCTGTTCCACATCTTCCCCGCACGAGAACGGACATCTTATCTCATTCGTAGTTCCATCTCGACCCCGCCTACGACAAAATGATTGCTGCGCAAACACTCGCAAGGTCGCAGACACGCTTCCGCGGTATAGCGATCTTCGAGGCAACATCCCTAGACAAGATATTCGAGATCTTTCAGGATGAGGAGTACCTTCGAGTCGTCGTTCCAGACGAGCATAAGTTCTTCGACCACGAGAACGCCCAGATTCTGGCGGGCCCCTTCGCCACAATCATCGATCAGCTGTAGCAGGTTTGAGCTCATATCTAGCTCGACGCGGCTACGTATGCTGACCAGCTTTGCCTAGTAATTGAATTTTTGTATCGGGTAGCTTGCATAACGTTTTGAATATTTCCAAGGGAGTACAGAGTGTCTTCCCACCTGACGCACTGTTCGCTCAACACGCCCACCTGATGTACGATACAAGATGTGTCATGGCGATACTAAGACTTGCGGTTTCCTGTAGGCTGTGAATTGAAGCCGACAAAATGCGTTTGTTGTGAATACACCCTCGCCTTTGAGAGACCGTTTCAAGGGACGAGTGAACGAAGGAATTCAGAGACGTAGTGGCATGAGTTGGTTCGAGTAGACAGAATAGCGTCCTAAGCTCGAGCTCGAAGGCAAGCGAACCACAATCAGGGATGCCATCCTGAATCGCCTGGCTCTGGCGCGGATCTGTACTGGATCTGTTTTCATCAGTCGCGCGACCCGCCTCAGGGCTCCTCAGGGCTGCCTGTTAAGATTGTACCGGGAACGAATTCTGGGCATATAGCTGTGCTACTGTAAGATCATCATTGATTACATACAGCGATAAGCCCAGTCGCCCCCACAACATTGAATCAGGTACTAGTAGTATCCGTGACGCTCGGTAGTGAACAACGTTGCACTTAGGCCTAGCCAATTTCATGTCACTGGCAGATGTGGATATTTAGCCTCATCATGTGCTGGCAGTTGATGAGCCGCCCAGGAGTGGTCCTGACCGGCCGTCGTACCAGGTCGTTGAAGCCACGAGCCCTGGCTGCATTCATGTGAAAGGCAACGTATATGATTGCGTCAAGAGAGTAGTAACCTTCAAAGTGTATCCACGTTGTGAGTCAAGGAGCGCGGTGGGGGGGAGTACACAAGGGAACGTCGAGCTGTCAGTGAAGAGTTCGGCGGGAACCTCATGAATCCGCTGGTATATTTGATGTTCCATCGACCCTGTTATGATGACTTTGACGACAATGTCCCTGTGCATCGCGTCTTGCGCACAAGCAACTCGACGCTGTGACGGTGTGCATTTAGCGACATGAATGGACTGATAGCAGGCATGTGCTTACGCATCCTTTGCTGTCCATGACCGCAGAGGGAGAATCGCATTTGTCTGTGCATATGGCGTACGGGAGGTTTCGTGTTTCGGAGTCGCCAGTGTTGGCAGGGGAATGCCAAAAGTACGACTTGTAATGCTCGTTGGCCTGGTACGGGGGCGCCCTGATCTCGGTCAAGAAAGCGAGTGCCTCTTCAGCAGTGAATCGGTCACGGACGACGTGGGTCGTCGTCTTCCCAAGAAAGGGCGCGAGGAGGGGGACAACGGGTATAGCGCTCTAGGACACGGATTGTGAGCGTCGACGCGTCGAGCACGAGGAGCGTACGTACGTTCAGCCAATTCAAATATAGATTCCCGAGGCAACCCACGTCGAAAGGGAACGGGTTGTAGTATCGTTCACCTTGAGACACATTGGCTGGATTGTATATCCTCTGGCCGTAAGAGGCCTCTACGCTCGGTCGGCGACAGTCTGCAATCGACGCGTCGAGAGGGTGCATGAAGGACAAGCCAAAGTCGAACAGGGCGTAAGCGATGTTGGGAGACCGACGGTGCTCGCTGTACCACGTCAGGACAGGTAAACGAAACGTACCTGTGGTAATAGCTCGCTGTGGTCACGGTTGTTAAGCGCGTTTGGAATACAATTTGTAAAGCCACTCCAATTTCTGGTTAGGTCGATTTCTCCATTTTCCATGGTGTTCATGAAGTCGATCTCAGGAGACCGGACGGTACTTGGCGGTAGTTACCAGTGTATGTAGTAGTACGAGACAGAATTCCACAAGTTGCCGTTACGAGCGCCCATTCGACGCCCATGGAACGTGACGCGCTCCCACTGGCACTCCTGCTGCTGCAGTCACTCGAGAGCAGTACTGACGTTCTGGACACGCATTCGCAGAGTCTCGCAGCCGGGAGAGGCGGTCGGCGACACGCTGGCCCGCGCTCAGTCCCTGATTCTCCTGAACGCGATCGTGCAGTAGACGATCACGTTTCGGTTCACCACGGGCATCATGGCGCGGGACGGCGAGCACAAGGACGACGACATGCAGGCACAGGACAGGCTGAGGCCGGGACCTGGACGACTCACCATGGTCGTCCAGGAGCAGGGGCGTGGCGGGGCTCTTGGAGGACCATGACCACGACTCGGGCGACGCCGACGAAGGTGGATACGGGGGCGCATTGAATGAGATCGCCGACCAGCTCGGGCGGCAGGAGCCTCGCCAGCATGTGGAGCCTTCAATTACAAAATATATGTGGGCACTAGAACCGTAATGTTTGCCGAAAGAAGCGTAAAGCTATCCAGACATTAACATGAGTTGCCATCCAGTCCAGAGACCTCGCCCACAAAGGCTGGACTGGCGTGCGATACGGGTCCCAAAGACAGATATCCTCGGGAGATAGTTTGGACCAATAGATATTGGCGTCGTCCATGGTTTCGACGGCGTTCAACTGTAGAGCCACCTCGGTCTCGAGAACATCGGGAGAGGAATGGTCCTCGAGGCCGCGAAGGAACAACAGCGCCTCCGCAGCGGAGAATCGCCGTTTGGAGCGTTCAGTCATTCGATCAAATAAAGCCGCCAACCCCGGAACGAATGGCACCACGGTCTGTAGACACTTTGTAAGACGCGGGTATGACGGCATTGAGGTCGCGAATAAACTTGCCGGGAAGTAGCGACGGAACAAGAATCCTGCTGCCCCGACGTCGAAGGCAAACGGGTTGTAGTATGCTGGAGCAAGCTGCGTATCACGCGGCTTGTACAGATTCGCACCGTCATCCGCGGCCGACAAGGGCAGACGGCACTCTTCTAGAGATGCATCGATGGGAAATAGGGCTGATTGATCAAAGTCCATGAGCGCATAAAAAAGATCGCTTTCACCACGATGGGCGCGCAGAGCTTCCCGGTGCTCCTCCGAGTGTGCCCAGAAGGGAGTACGACGGTTGATCGCGGTGTTGTAATCCCAGACATCCTGTAGCAAATCTGCTCAATGATAGATCTTAATCGACTCAGATTTGCATGCATACTCACGCGGTATGCAATGCGCAGCTCGTGCAAGAAAGACATACCCTGGAACAAGGGTTAGTCATGACTCGACACCCCACTAAACATGCTACGTTACCTGCAGGTAGCAACGCATAAACTGCATTGCCCCACCTACTGTCTGTATGTCTCCGATGTGTGTTGGACATCCCCACCTAGATATGCCGGGGAGTTAGCGGGTTGCTAACTGCGATTGCGTTAGGGGGCTCACAGCGGCATTGCCACGAATGTGTATCCACGTTGTGAGTCAAGGAGCGCGGTGGGCGGGAGTACACAAGGAAACGTCGAGCCATCAGTGAAGAGTTCGGCGGGAACCTCATGAATCCGCTGGTATATTTGATGTTCCATCGACCCTGTTATGATGACTTTGACGACAATGTCCCTGTGCATCGCGTCTTGCGCACAAGCAACTCGACGCTGTGACGGTGTGCATTTAGCGACATGAATGGACTGATAGCAGGCATGTGCTTACGCATCCTTTGCTGTCCATGACCGCAGAGGGAGAATCGCATTTGTCTGTGCATATGGCGTACGGGAGGTTTCGTGTTTCGGAGTCGCCAGTGTTGGCAGGGGAATGCCAAAAGTACGACTTGTAATGCTCGTTGGCCTGGTACGGGCGCAGCTCATACAGCACAACGCCTCGCCTAGCAAGCCAAGGACGACACTGGTTCCAGAAGACATTCGCAGGGTATGTGATCATGCTCAGGCTATATATGCAGTCTGGCTCTGGCAGCTAAAGTTGATTTGGACAGTAAGGGTGGCGGACATAGAACGAAGCTATTGGCTTGACTGACCTCTGGCAGAGACGACTCCATAATATCGCTGTCTTGAGATTCGAGCATCATTGTCTAG
The DNA here is from genome assembly GCA_022264855.1 of Lenzites betulinus. NCBI lineage: Eukaryota > Fungi > Basidiomycota > Agaricomycetes > Polyporales > Polyporaceae > Lenzites > Lenzites betulinus. The sequence continues at coordinate 1,856,939 of JABYQU010000001.1, forward strand.
GTGTCAAAGCCGGCCAAATGCCAATAAGCCTCAGCGAACTGGGTGAGGGTACGCCGGGTGAGTTTCGGAGTGAGTCATTTAGGCGCGCTCTGCCCGTGGGCGTCGATGGGCGCTCGTACTAACGGCAACTTGTCTCGTACTACTACATGCACTGGTAACTACCGCCAAGTACCGTCCGGTCTCCTGAGGTTGACTTCACAAACACCATGGAAAATGAAGAATTCGGCCTAACCAGAAATCGGAGTGGGTGTCTCAAATTTGTATTCCAAACGAGCTGGACAACCACAGCGAGCTATTACCACAGGTACGTTTGGTTTCCCTGTCCTGACATGATACAGCGAGCACCGTCGGTGTCCCAACATCGCTTACGCCCTGTTTGACTTTGGCTGTCCTTCATGCCCCCTCTCGACGCGTCAATTGAAGACTGTCGCCGACCGAGCGTAGAGGCCTCTTACGGTCAGCGGATATACAATCCAGCCAATGTGCCTCAAGGCGAACGGTACTACAACCCGTTCCCTTTGGACGTGGGCTGCCTCGGGAATTTGTATCTATACTGGCTGAATGTGCGGTTTCTCCTCGTGCTCGATGCGCTGAAGCTCACAATCCGAAATCCAGAGAGCTATACCCGTTGTCCCCCTCCTCGCGCCCTTGCTGGGAAAGATGACGACCCACGTTGTCCGTGACCGATACACCGCCGAAGAGGCACTCGCGTTCTTCACCGAGCTCAGGGCGTCTCTGTCGCCAGAGGCTCTCGACGCTCTCATCGAGCATGAACAGGATTTCGACTGCGTCATGGACCCGGATCGGTACTGGAGCCAGCTCCCGCTCGAGTTCCAGTTTCGCTGGAAGACGCACCGGCCGCCGCCGGTGCATTGGCTGCCTCGCCTTTTGCGTCCGTGACGGGATATGCGATAGTCGCCTGTGTACGCCGCCAGTTGAGTCTAGTCCAGGCCTTGCGCAATCTGATCCCGATGTTGCATTCATCTATTATGAGCTACATGAGGCAGGATTAGCAGAGCTGCGTGCGTTCTTCTCGAGTACCACGGAAGTGTACTTACACTTCATGCATTCGTGCGTCCCGAGAGTTGGTACAAATGCTATCGAGATGCACCGATCGGGGTCTTGAAAGTGACGTCAGAGGACGCGGGGGCGGCTACGGGCGAGCCTGACGAGGACAACCTGTGGAGTGCGCAGCCAGAGCTCTCTTCCTCACTCACCTTCCTCAATCTCTTGGCGTGTACAGGAACAAGCACCCGCCAGCAGGTGTGCACACGACCAGGCATGATTTAACAGCGAATTGTTGGATGCTCTCCCACTGACCCCAGGCGTTGTGCAGATGACGCTGTCTGCCATGTCTCCCGGCGTCGGAACACTCGTCAACACCTTCGTCGGCGCCCTCCAGGGCACCGTCTCCGTCCTCCTCACCCTCCTCGCAGGGTACATCATGGCGCGTAGAGACTACCTCGACCACAAGACCGTCCGGCACGTCTCCAAGCTCTGCACCTCCCTCTTCCTCCCCTGCCTCATCGTCGAGCAGATGGGGCCGCAGCTCACCGCCGCAACACTCAGCAACGTCTGGATCATCCCACTTTGGGGTCTCGTCAGCACCATCCTCGCGCACGCCGTCGGCTGGGCCGGGAAGCGCGTCCTGCGGCTGCCGTATTGGACTATCGCCGCAAGCGGCCGCCCGAACTCGAACGCGCTCCCGCTCCTGCTGCTGCAGTCGCTCGAGAGCACCGGCGTGCTCGACACGCTCTCGCAGCCAGGCGAGGCGGTCGGCGACACGCTCGCCCGCGCGAAGTCCCTGATCCTGCTGAACGCGATCGTGCAGCAGACGATCACGTTCCAGTTCACGCCGAGCATCATGGCGCGGGACGGCGACCCGCACAAGGACGACGACCCGGAGGCGCAGGACATGCTCAGGCCGGGACCTGGACGACTCACGACGGTCGTTCAGGACCAGGAGCGCGTGGGGCTCTTGGAGGACCACGACCACGACTCGGGCGACGCGGACGTAGGTGGATACGGGGGCGCGTTGGATGACATCGCCGACCAGCCGAACGTGCACTGGCCGAAGCGCATACAGCCTCTCGAAAAGCCTCTAAAGAAGGTGTGGTCGTATATGAGCCCGCCGCTCATTGGCGCGATCATTGCCTTGATAATTGGGGTGAGCCTCGTACATACGCTCGGGTATAGCTTACTCACAGTTCAGTAGATCACCCCCGCTCTGCACCAACTGATCCTAAACAAAGACGGCGCGCTCTACACCAGCTTTACGCAATCCATCGCTAACCTTGGAGAGCTCTTGTTAGTCCATTCCTCCTACATACGCTCACTCGGCTAAACCCGAACGGCGCTGCAGTGTGGTCCTGCAGACGTTCATAGTCGGCGCCGAGCTCGCGCTCGTCAAGTCGAGCCACCCCGGTGTGCTTGCGACGTCATGGGTGCTCCTTGTGCGCTTCATCGTCATGCCCGCCGCCGGCATCCTGTTCGTGCTCGCCACCGCGGGGCGCGGGCTGTACGTCGACGACCGCCTCGTCTGGTCAGTCTGCTTCAAGTTCTAATCCCGCCGGCTCGGACGATAGTTGCTGACGCGTCTACCCAGGTTCCTGCTCGTGTTAATCCCCGCGGGACCATCCGCAATGCTCCTCGTGAGCGTCGCGGAGCTCGTCGATATCAGCCAGGGCGCAATTGCGGGGTACCTCACCGTTGCGGTACGTCCCCCTTTATCCTCTCTTGTTTGTTGGAGAGAAAGTGGCTGATATTCGGGGCGTCGTTTGCAGTACATGGTCTCCCCGCTGATGGCTGTAGTCTGCTCCCTGGGGCTCGAGGTCGTGTCAATCGCCGCGAAGCGCGTGTCTGGAGTATAGCGAACGTTCGCGTTTGGTTATACCCTCTCGACATTCCTGTTTGGAAGTCGTATACTCCCGTTCTCGCTGTTGGCCCCTGCTGTTCTCGCTTCTGTTCTCGTTCTCGGATTTGATCGGATAGACTGGCCGGACACCGGAAGACATCAATATGTAGGATAGACATCGTTATAGTACTTAACACTCATTCTCCGCAGCGCGCGCGTCTCTGACCGCACTCACCGTCGGCTCCCCCGCATCATCATGGGTCCACAGACATCATATAGGATACCGCACGCGCAAATCACTGGTCATGAAATTGCATTCATGTCCGAGGCTCTCCGTCTCCACGGCCATCGCACCCTGAGCTGCACACGCGCCGCTGCCGGCAGCGTTCGGTCGTCCGTACGGGCGTGCGGGCTGCTGACCGCCGCGAAGCGTGCATTTGCGCGGAAGGAGCGAGCGGGAGGCCGTCGGGCGTCTTTGTGTGGTCGGCTGAGCGTATTGGCAGTAGTTTGGGTATAAGGAGCATATGGTACCAGAGGGGGTGCGAGATGCAGAAGTACGCTGGTCGCTGGCGGTTGCTGATGGATAGATGGATGGATCTAGAGACGCGAGGTGGGGGAGACCTTCGAAAACAACGGCTGAGCGAAGTGTAGGGGCTAAGAACAATCAGCGCAAAGGCTGCCCAGTGGAACGGTCAGCGGAGTAAGGTCCAGGGGATGCCTAGAGCTGCGCGCCTGGACATCAGAGGGTGCTGGAGAGGCTGAGCTGCTTGACCACGAGTATCTGTACCCGCCGACGGAGTGCGCTAGAGACGGGCTGAACGGCGAGCGCGGAGCAGGAGGGAAGAGGCGCGAAGCAAAGAAGTCTAGAACACGGGGACGAAGATATTGCATGCAAGAAGGTGCGGCGGAGTAGCAGCACAAGAACGCAGGAAGCATGAGATACAGCAGCAGAAGCAAGAACGCAGGAGGTCGGACGGCAGAGATAACAAGACACCGAGCTCGATCCTGCTCGGAGGATGGTCGTTAATAATGGCGGATGATCACCGGACGTACGGCCTAGCGTCCGCGATGCGAGAAGGGCGGGGGAAGGGCGGGGCACGGTCGGACGTGCGCCGAGCCGTCACATCATGCATATCATCCGACGGTCGACCGTATGCTGCCAGCTCGGTCGCTGCGGTCGCTGCTGGCACAGAGGAACAAGCTCGCAACCGCGCGGCGGCCGTGTGCGCGTTCTTGGACGGCGCGGGAGGATGTGCCTGTGGCGGCTTCGTGGACGCATAGGCCGCACACAGATTCACCTCATCGGAGGCTAACGGTCGGACGTGCGCTGAGCCATTACAGCACACATATCATCCAACCATAAGCCGTCAGCTCGGTCGTTGCGGTAGATAGCTGGCGCAAAGTAGCAAGCTCACAACCGCGCGTAGGCGGGCCCCATGTGCGCGTTTTTGACCGGCGCGGGAGGACGTGCCTGTGGCGGCTGCATCGACGCTCTGGACGCACACGGATTTACAGGGATTTACCTCATCAGAGGCTATTGCGTCCATTGCGTGACTTTGCGGACGCGTTGTGTTCGCGGTGGCGGACGCCCACCCACACGGTGCGGAACCCAGGGAGTGCCGGCGGGTTCCTGAGAGTATTAGCCGGGGCTGGTGCATGGCACTGCATGACGGCGGGTGGTCAACTGAGTACGAACAGATACACAGATCAGAGAGATGGTAGGAGATGGTGCTCACCTAAGGTTTCGTTTTACGCCATGGCTGCCGGGTGCACGTCACCGAGCGAGTATGCGGAATGCCAACAAGGTCCCCGGACTGGCAACAGCGTGATTTTGGCTCATAGTCAAGACACGGCCGCAGCCAGCCATGGCACACCGCACGCTGCATGCGCCGATGGTCGTCTGCGGTCCCGAGCCTCCCTCGCCCGCCCCGTCGCGCAGAACACACCGAGCGTTCTGACCGGCGCTGGGCCGCCGCATGTTGTCATCGACACCGTTCCCCGGGTCAGGGCTCGCGGGGGCGTGACGGCCCCAGGCTCCCACAGCGGGCCACCTGATGGCGCGCGCGCGCATCCTCGACCTTCCCCGGCGGAAATAGCGCTGCGTTCGTGCGTCTCTTGCGGCCACGGGCTTCCTTCCGTTCGTGGGCGACGCAGGTCACCCGTGTGCGGCTGCGCGGACGAATGTGCTAGCTTAAAAGCGGCTGCGAAGACTGCGGGGATCGTCGGGATCCTGGCAGAACGTCTGGTGAGCGTATGGATGCGGGCGATCCTGCAGCGTGTACATCTCCGAGAGTCACCTGTGTGATATCAATGCGTCTGTGAGGACCGAGTAGCGAGGTGTGTTGAAATGTTGAAGGACGGGTCGCGCAAGTCAGGCTTAGCGAACTGAATGCGCAGGCGACGCGACATCTCGGACGCGGTATATATGGCGATGGTGTGGACGAGACGACGAGGCGTCACGAAAAGGATTGTCATTGTACTTCACGCTCACGTTGGCGTGGGAAAGGTCAGCAGACCTGGTCGACGACGACGCGACTTGGACGCGACACAACGCTCAAATCCACATCCTCTCTCTACCGTCCATCAAAATGACTTCCATCGACATCTACACCGTTCCTCGTGACCAAGTCGACGTCGAGGCCCTCTCCAGACAATTCGTCAAATACCTCCAGATCAACGCAATCGACGTCCAGGAACTCTCCGAACATCCCCAACGCCGGGACGCCATCATCGCAGAGCTCTACGCCCGCCCGGAAACCAAGCCCACCTTCTGGCCCAAGGATACCGTCGGTGCGGATCTTCCCCCGGAGAAGTACGATGAGTACCTCGCGCAGGTGGACGCTGCGATCGAGCAGCTCACGCCCCCGAACTCGCTCGAAGAGTGAGTTCTAGCTGTCTCTTTTGTGACGCTGTACTTACATATACTCCGAAGTCGAGTCCTACGAAGTCACCTAGCAAGTGCGGCGGTCATGGTCGTCTACCAGTACAAGTGGTCGTATGCACTCAGGGCCCACCCCGACCTTCAGAACCAGGTCATCATTCGATACAGTGCTATGTACGTACTATCCGTTCAACTGCGGTCAAGGGGGGGCAGTGTTAATGAATGCACGTCCACAGCCTGAATGACTGGATGAAGAATGAGTTCCGTGCACTCTATCCCAAGCAAACCAACGGGATGGTACACAACCCGGCAACAATCACCCCGCCAACCGCTGTAAACCCGCTCAGCCCCCCGCCGACGCGCCACTCTGGCCAACCGAAGGCGATCACTGATAGCGAGGTTGGGGAGTATCTGAAGAACCCCCAGACGCTGCTGGGCAAGCAGTTCTTGCATGCGCCTCCTGTCGGAGTGGAGCAGGACTACAAGGGCTTGTGGGAGGCGGACTCGTACAGCGTGCGGATGCTGGACGGGCGCGTCGACTACGAGTTCCTCGTCCGTCTCGAGGCGTTCGGTGTGGATCTTCTGCCGATGGGTATGGGCGACATGGAGTTCCTGTTGAAGCATTCGACGTTGGTGGTGTGACCGCCATTTCCTATGTGTATGTTTGTTTTGCTCGGTTTCTTGTTTTGTAGTTTGCTATCGGAAAAGGCTCAGAACGTGATTTGTTATGCTTGCGGCGAGAAAACCTCCGTCCGAGAGAAACGGCTCGCTAGCTGGTACAGAGGGCCATGATATCGGTATCGCTGACGTTGCCACTGTACCAGCCAAGAAGTCACGTCCAAGTCGACCCTACGCCGCCCTGGAGGAGTCGCTCAATGCCGTGAACGTGAAACTCGTGTCCGCGACGAAGGACCCCTCCCGCTCGGGCGCAACGGTGCTGAGATGTACGGGCCTCCGGGGGGCGGGGCGCAGGGCGACGGCCCGCCCCGCGCTCGTGCGTTCCCACCGCTGCCGGGGTTTGCCCCACCGGTCCGTGTTCTCGCCCGTTCCGTGCTGGGCACTCTGTAGGCTAACTGCGGGTGCCTGTTCGCAGCCGCACAAGTATGCGACGTATGGGATCGTGCCGGCCTCTCGGAGCGCAGCCCGTGGACGTTCGATGCGCTGCTCGCGGTGGCGGCGAAGATCCGGAGCGGGACGGGGCCGCTCATCCCCGCGTTCTACCAGTGTCTCGAGGAGGCGCAGGGCATCGCGCGGTCGTCGCTATTCGGGCCCGTCGTGCGCAAGGAGGCCGTCCAGGGTGCGTGGGTGCGGGCTGCGGTGTTAGTGCGGACGCTGATGTTTGCGGACGCAGGAGCACGAACGGGTGGCTGCCGAGCGGACATGCCATGCGTATGGCGCTGGACCTCGGCCTGCACCGTGCGCGCGAGAAGCTCGCGGACGAAGGCGCGAAGAAGCGCACGGAGGAGGAGGAGCGCAACCTCGGTCCGCGCGGCGCGATCTCCGTGCAGGTCGGGCGCGGGACGGCGCGGGCGGACATGTACATAGGCGTCGCTCCAAATATATTTAGTTTGACTCTCCACAGGTGGCAGTGGCGGTGCGGGCGCGGGTGAGCGAGGTGAGTGATGGTTGGTGCGCGCGTCGGGACAAGAGTCGAGGAGATGCCCCGAGGCATCTAGGGCGAGCGAGAGAGATCTCCCGGATGGAAAGAGGGACTCTGCGTGGACAGAGGGGGTATATTCCACGGTGGGGTGGACTACTGCTAGTGGCTATCTAGCTATCGTCCGTGCAGTGCGTCTGCGAGGAAGCATATAAGCAAGTGTTCAGGCTGCACGTACTCCATAGCATCATGTTAAAGGGCTGGTCCCACTAGCATCTCAATTTCACAGCTATACAAACAGTTGTCACATACAAGTCGAGCGCCCAACAGAGCTAGTAGTACTACAGGTGACGTCATATCATTTCACTGGAGCCCCTCCTCGAAGTGAGTGACCCTGTCAGGCGGGGGAGCGCGCGCAATTCTAGCAGCGTACTGCGCCTCCTCCGTCGCAGAAAGAGCCTCGAAGTTGTGGAACTCCTTCTTAGCGCTACATATTACCTCCTCCCAACGGGCTTGTTGGAGTACGAAGTCCACTACGTAGAAGTTCTGCGTCACGTTGGAACGGGCTGAACCATACAACACCCCTCCCTGCAGGCGAATATTCAGTATCATCCCTCAGAAGTAGGACTCGGAGTTCACCGACCTTCCTAGTAGCATACCCGGAAGTGCAGCCGAGTGTGCCAATAGGCACTTCGTACACGGTTTTTGCACGCGCCGTTGCAGTATCATCATGGCTGTTGATAGTCTGGATAATCTGGGTGGTGTACACCTGTATGATCCAGTGAGCGCCAGCGCTGGACGGTCGATTAGAGTAGATGTGCAAGTATAGCTCACCATGGCCCTCAATGGGATAGCATGATCTGCAGGTTGGCCGCCGGGTGAGAGGGACAGGGCATTGTGGTGTATCACCTGATTGCCAATGCGGGCGGACTGGAATTTTCTTTTCCTGGTGACGAGCTCTCGCTTGAGAAACCTGTAGAGAGTGTCGCTGTCGATCTCGCGCCACTCGGTGGACTGATTTCCACGCTATAGCAAGGGGATGTCAGCTTATGATCGCGACTCGGATTGAGTTTGCTGTACAAACCTGAGTGGCGCTCTGTGGAGCTTGCTCGAAGCCGTGTATCTCCACAATAGTACCAGCTGGAAAGGCGTCGTTGATAGGATATCTGAGCTTCACCCGCTGACCTTGCTAGATGAGATACAGCCAATCATTAACCTCTAAGTGTCGCGTAGAAATAGGTTGTCAGGGTACGTACCTGAAAAGTCAGGCCAGGGCGACGCCTGATAGTAGGCCGTCCCAGAGGAGTAACGGCACGTCCTCGTGTGGGGCCGGGGCCGGCGCCTCCGCCGGGTGCGAGAGATTGAGACATGCTGGTAGACCGTTGGTTGGAGAGGGGAGAGGTGATTTACTTTGCAAAGACAGATGGACTGGTTGGGGTCTTATATATACTCGCGTAGCCAGCCTACATAGAGAGAAAAAGCAGCGGTGATCAAGGATTGCAGACGTCTAATTTGGGCTCACAATACCCACCGATGCGGAGAACTCTATCAGGTATTGATTATGAGCTCTTGTGTTACAAGGACTCGCGGTGACTCGGAGGGGGAACGCACAGCGCTGGGAATTCAAACCATTCCGTTCTCATGACATGTCAAATGGTCCACCGATGGGTGATGATAATCAAGATACACAATAGCGGGGCGGATATAGACCGCTTGAGTCATTACAAACAACGAAGGTTCCAACATTCACGCGGTGTTCCGGGTAGCAGGAATCTCACTGGCATGTGGAGCCCTTAATCATGAAATACATGCGAGGGGCTAGAACCGGAATGTTCGCCGAACGAACCGCAGAGCTATCCAGACATTAACATGAGTTACCATCCAATCCAGAAACCTTGCCGGCAAGTGCGGGACCGGCGTGCGATACGTGCCCCACAGAAGGATTTCCTCGGGAGATAGTTTGGACCAATAGACGTTGGCGTCGTCCATGGTTTCGACGGGGTTCAACTGTAGAACCACCTCGGTCTCGAGAACATCGGGAGAGGAATGGTCCTCGAGGGCGCGAAGGAACAACAGCGCCTCCGCAGCGGAGAATCTCCGTGAAATGGTGCGGTCAGTCATTCGATCAAATAAAGCCGCCAACCCCGGAACGAATGGCACCACTGTCTGTAGACACTCTGTAAGACGCCGGTGACTCGATAGGGCTGAGGTTATGGAAAGACTTACCGGGAAGTAGTGACGGAACAAAAACCCTGCCGCCCCAACGTCGAAGGCAAATGGATTGTAGTATGCTGGAGCAAGCTGCGTATCACGCGGCTTGTACAGATTCGCACCATCATCCACGGCCGACAAGGGCAGACGGCACTCTTCTAGAGATGCATCGATGGGAAATAGGGCCGATTGATCAAAGTCCATGAGCGCATAGAAAATATCGCTTTCACCACGATGGGCGCGCAAAGCTTCCCGGTGCTCCTCCGAGTGTGCCCAGAAGGGAGTACGACGGTTGATTGCGGTGTTGTAATCCCAGACATCCTGTAGCAAATCTGCTCAATGACAGATTTCAATCGACCCAGATTTGTATGCATACTCACGCGGTGTGCAATGCGCAGCTCATGCAAAAAAGACATACCCTGAAACAAGGGTTAGTCATGACTCGACAACCCATTAAAGATGTTACGTTACCTGCAGGTAGCAACGCATAAACCTCATCGTCCCCCCTACTGTTTGTATGTCTCCGATGTGTGTTGGACACCCCCACCTAGATACGCCGGGGAGTTAGCGGGTTCCTGGCTGCGGTTGCGTTAGGGGGCTCACAGCGGCATTGCCACGAATGTGTATCCACGTTGTGAGTCAAGGAACGCGGTGGGGGGGAGTACACAAGGAAACGTCGAGCTGTCGGTAAAGAGTTCGGCGGGAACCTCATGAATCCGCTGGTATATTTGATGTTCCATCGACCCTGTTATGATGACTTTGAGGACAATGTCCCTGCGCATTGCGTCTTGTGCACAAGCAACTCGACACTGTGACGGCGTGCACTTAGCGACATGAATGGACTGATAGCAGGCATGTGCTTACGCATCCTTCGCCGTCCATGACAGCAGAGGGAGAATCGCATTTGTGTGTGCATATGGCGTACGGGAGGTTCGGTGTTTCTGAGTCGCCAGTGTTGGGAGGGGAATGCCAAAAGTACGGCTTGCAATACTTGTTGACCTGGTACGGGCGCAGCTCATACAGCACAACGCCTTGCTTAGCAAGCCAAGGACGACACTGGTTCCAGAAGACATTCGCAGGGCATGTGAGCATGCTCAGGCTATATATGGAGTCTGGGTCTGGCAGCTAAAGTTGATTTGGACAGTAAGGGTGGCGGACACAGAACGAAGCTATTGGCTTGACTGACCTCTGGCAGAGATGACTCCATAATATCGCTGTCTTGAGAGTCGAGCATCATTGTCTCGGCGGCAAGATCGACCAAGTAAGCGGATGAGGGTGAGCAGGTGCTGGCAGTGGCAGTGTTGGCGGAAAGGCGCGGTAGGTTGAGCGCCTCTTCATCGAGTCCGGGATACTGGCGCTGACCGCAATCGTTGTCCGTAATTTAATCATCCGCCTGCTCTAAGCTGCTCTAAACGAGGTATTCACTATGTCACACGGTATGTACCAAATCAATATGGCAACAACATGGCGTATCAGAACACAGAGCTTGCGATATCACACGCTATGCGCGCACTGGCACGGCGCGCACAAAATCAACGTCTGACGGTTACTTTTTACGCCTTTTGATTTCGCTGATAGAGTCAAACGGCAGATTTGCATACTTTTTGTGCCATTGTTTTGCCATGACGCACATAGCAATACCTCAGCTAAGTACCACTATGTACTGCTGTGACAAACTCCATACTCGCAAATAGTGTGTACGCCGTTTCTGGTCGGACCCAGCCTGAGGCCGGCTGAGGTTCATTGAAGCTTGAAGCTCTGAAGCTTGAAAGTGAGCTCTAGCTGTTTCTGCAACCTTCTCTGATCGTACTCAAGCTGATGCCGATTCGAAACTAGATTGTCTTCATGACAATTGAAAGTCTTTTCGGCAGCTGTGTCTTCCCTTTATGGCTCGTCCTCCGTGTTGAGGCAACGCTTCTGAGCTCTGCTGCGTAGCCGTAGCGCAAGTGCTTTGTGTTTTGGGACATTAATCTTCACAACTATGGGAGTTTGCCGCAGCGTAGCGGTCCCTATGAATTATTACGCCGAGCACGCACTGGCAGCCTCGAACGATCGTCGCTCGACCAATATTGATTTACTTGATTGTGGTGTACCACGAGCTGATTTAGGGGCCTCACAAGATGCGCCTTCTGTGCGATGGCAACGGCGAAGTTATCCCGGCCGTCTATAGGCTGGACCCTGTTTTCCATCCGCGAGTTTAACGTTCAACAGGTAAGTACCGTGAGCCATGATAGAGATCAGCTTCGCCGTTTTCACTGGGGCCGCAGCCATGTTCAGGGTCCTAGACATCTGATAGGTGCCTTTTTGCTAGGGTCGGGGCCCGGAAAAAGGGAACCATGCGGCGAACCCTCAACCTAGAATTTAGAATCTCTTCCAGTTCACAGGTGTACATATTTTAAAGTACTATGGACAGCCCGGGGTTCTCTCGGCACTTGTGCATGTCCTTGGGCCGCTCTCCAGGTACGGTGAGCCCAGGCTTCGTTACCGCCAGAGGATTCTTTATCTGATGACTGGCGATTACGATATTGGGACCGATAAATGTGGTACGTTCTAGCAACGGATCTCGGCTGGCGTGAGTTGCTTCCGAGAACTCATATTAGAGTAGTAATGCACTGACAACACTGTTATGCCAAATCTAGTAATGGTAGATCTTGAGTTTCACGAATGTTTGCCCTTCGCTAGGCTCGTAAACCAACCTCTAGTTCAGCGGGCGGAAGACAGTCGTTCCTGCTGAATAGAGGCTGGAACGTCCAGTGACAGGGGGTGGTGGTGACCCCGTGGGAACGTCGGAGTTGGAAGATGCCGTCGGCACGAATGCCTTGCTCTCTTTCCAATGTTTCCATCTGCATCGGGATGCTCGCGTCGCGCGTTATGTCAGTCCGGGACGCGTTTCTCAGTCTTCAAGACATACATCATGTCCTTCCAACGTCCAGTAACGCTCGAGGCGATATCAAAAGATAATTCAAGTACTCACGCAGGCCCTGCTCTCAGAACAGAGGCGGTAGCATGTATATATTCGAAATCTCATTCATAACGTCACGTCGGTCGTACAACGCCTGGCGCAAAGTGTCCTCATTGATTGCGAGCGAAGTAAGGTCGTAGGCGATGAATACACGCGCCTAAGACGCAACACTGTCAGAAACTGATACAGTACTTGCCTACTAGTGCGTAGCGTGCTACCTGCTGCTTCGTGAGTATTTTTGAAGGCACAATAACTAGCGCATTAGCCTGTTCTTCCAGCTCCTGGGTGGCAAGCATTGGGACCACAATGACTATAGTCTTGCCGAGACTTGGGGGAGCGACGAGGAATATCTCTTTGCCATGGATGCGACCTAGGCCGTGCTGAACTCGGAATTCGCGGGGCTCTGAGATGCGGCACTCCTCGCGCAGAAGAGACTCAAGCTCCAGGAACGAAAGCGAGGTTGATACAGGCATGAACGTACTAGCTGGTTGGGACGGCGGTCGTAGTAGGTGATCGTCGAAGTGTCCTGGACTTGAAGTTGTCGCGCCCACAACGTCCGCCACCGTGCCGGGCTCACGTGAACTCGGCCATGTCAGAATATTCGTGTTCCGACGTTCCCACGGGGGTCACCCGCACCCCCCTCTCATTGGAGATTCTAGACTAGCCCTTCGCCGCCCTCAAGCCGAGTCCAATCTCGCTGGGAGTCAAGACCGCCGTTCATTGAACCGTCCCAAATCGCTTGGATAAACAGTATGGTATGCTGTTCAAATCCCACTGAAAGCACATACCAAATCCTTCGAGACATTGTCCCTTGATACTCAAATAGTTAGCGTTGACTCCGACTCAGCACTTCAACTTGATTTTGAAGACATCGATGTCCAATGCCTCGAGGGAGCCGATATATGATACCTTGGAAGCGATTGAATTCAACAAACTCCTATCTCCGGATCGTACTTCACCCTTGTAACCCGAATTGAATTAAACTGTATCGCAACTTGCAAGGCAGGAGTTTGCGTGAGGCAAACAGGACTCAGCGGAATAATGTTAGAGTCCACGCGCCGAGCGTCCGCCCCAATTCGTGCCAGACGAGGCTGCATCAGAGCTCCACCAGGCAAGGCAGGGCAACCGGTTCGCGAAACGGCTCCAATGCTGCTAGGCCCATGCTGGTGACTCACTGTAGGAATCCCAAACTCTCCGAGTCACCGGTACTGTGCCCGCTGATGTCGATGAACAACGATATCGCGATACCGTCATGCGGTAGCATTTCTGGACGTTAGAGATTTCGACCGTACTAGTACTACATTCCACGCCCTGAGATTTCGTCTTCCCGCACAGTCCGAATGTGACCTCCTATGGAGTCGTTGCGCCGCTCTGGTACCGAATTCCACTAGTCGTATTGTGTTGCGAACTTCCATTCCCTCCGGCGCACAAACGGCATTCGACGGGAACATCTCATCGGTCGAGCTGAGAAGAGCTACTTTTGAGCGCAGACACGCGTATGGGCGTTGGCGCCAGCATCGAACTCGTCGGTGAGCTAAAACCCTCCGACACGCAGGCGCTGCGGCCAAAAGGCCGCGCAAAGAATGTGACTCACTCTTCGCGGATGTCTGATTCATGAGAGAGGGTTCGCACCCTCAGGCCTCATGTTCCGTGACTCCGCGATTTCTCAGGGCCTTCTTTCGAATCCATGGCTGGTGATTAAAGGGCGATTACGGCGAGAAGACGAGCAATTAACTCCATATGTGAAACGCGAACCATTGGTCAGCTGCTGTATAGTCATCGAGCAGGGAGGACAATCAAGGGGCCAGGAGCGTCCTCACCGGCCTATCGTTTCGCACACTCGTTGGAATTTCAATTCGAGGATGAGTCCGTTGACCTGATCGGATAACCGCCGCCAAGGAGAGTCTTGTGCCATGGGCCTTGGCCAGCGAACCCCAATTAGCTTCTTAGCAGTAGGCGGCACCTGTAGTGAACATCAGCCATGCATACGTCCTACTCCGAAAGGGCCGCGATTCCGGCTGCTCACAGTGCTTGGGGACATGTACAGCTGCGCAACCCACGTCTTCCGATTGACATGCGGTCAGGCTGATAATCGTGGACTCGTGTTTTTTTCAGCCTGGTGAGAGCGGGAGGTTGATCTTGGGCAAATGGCTTGTACCTCACGCGGGCCTCACTCATGCATATCTCTGAGTAGCGATATGCGAGCGTAGTAGCTGTGGATGAAGGTGACATGTCTGTGCATCCAATTTACCTTCCTTAGTCAGAAATTATGCCTCTGCGTGGACGCAGGATGAAGTGGACTGACCTCGAGATTCTTCATAGCCCACAGCTGATCACCGCTGCGCAGCTCGAAACACTGTCAGAACACGACAATCAAGCAAGGCGGATACCGGCGCAGGCGGCCTGTCTTAGGCAGGAAGACGGGCTAGGACTACGACTCGCATCGTGTATCAGTCTCCTGGGCGGGGATCGGACCATGCTCGTGCCCAAGGCTCTGTGTCGTGATCTGTATATCTTTGAAAGCAGCAGACAATAGGCATATTCCTTGCGGCCTATGCGACATACATGCACTCTACTATTGCTTCAGTTTCTCTACTAGCTCCGGTACCGCCTGGTACAGATCCGCGACGAGGCCCACGTCCGCAACCTGGAAGATGGGAGCCTCCGGGTCCTACACGCGCGCACGTCAGCGATGCACCCCACCCCAAACACGCTCAAAAACAACCGCACCTTGTTAATCGCAACGATGAGCTTCGAGTCCTTCATGCCCGCCAGATGCTGGATCGCGCCCGAAATCCCGATCGCGATGTACAGCTCCGGCGCGACGACCTTGCCCGTCTGCCCGACCTGCAGCGAGTTGTCCGCGTACCCCGCGTCCACCGCCGCGCGCGACGCGCCGATCGCCGCGCCCAGCGCGTCCGCGAGCGGCTCGAGCGTCGCGTTGAACGTCTCCGCGCTCTTCAGCGCGCGGCCGCCGGACACGACGCGTCCTGCCGAACCTAGCTCAGGGCGGTCCGACTTCGTGAGGTCCGTGCGGACGTGCTGCGTGGGCAGATCCGCGACCTCCACGGGGTCGACCGCGGTGGCCTCGACCTGTGCGCTCTCGTCTGCCGTAGACGCCTTGAAGGCGGTCGAGCGCACGGTGAAGACCTTGACGCGGACGGAGCCGGGCGCGCGCACGGTCGAGATTGCGTTGCCGGCATAGATGGGGCGAGTGAATGTTGTGGAGTTCGACGCGCTGTCGTGCTCGACGGAGGTGATGTCGGACACGGCGGGGAGGTCGAGGCGCGCTGCTACGCGGGGGAGAATGGACTTGGCGGACGACGAGTGCGCGGAGACGACGTGTGTGTAAGATGTGCTGTCCGAGAGCAGCTTCTCCAGCAAAGGGGAAACTGCTTCCGGGATAGCGTGAGCATACTGCTCGGACGAAGAGTGCAGAACCCCCGTGAGTCCCTTCAGCCTAGTACGTTCCCTTCAGCAACCCGTCATATAGTGGAGACATGCCACACTCACTTCTTCGCTTTCTCAACGACACCCTGCACCTCACTAGGTGCGCCCAAGACGAGACCGGTGACCTGGCCCCCGAGCTGCTGGGCCGCGGTGAGTGCAGAAAGGGAGCCGGGTTCGATGACTCCCGCACGGTGCTCGAGCAAGACGAGCGCATGGGGACCGGCCGCGGTAGCGTACCTCCTCGCGAGGCTCCTTGCAGTCAGTGCTGGGCGTAGGCGAAGCATAGTGTTGTCCTGGTCGTAGTCGAAGAGCAGGTTCACGCTCCCCCGCATCCGCCTCCACTGCCGGATCCTGTTCACGTGCTTTTCCACCATCGGGCGCTTCCAATGGCTCTTAGCGCCCGCTTGTGCTTGGAGTAGCTTGCAGTGTACCCAACTTAAACCAGGCGAAAATCCGACATGACGATGGAGGAGCATGTAATGCTTGAAGACGTGTTCTACGTACCGACGCCGAAGCGCGAGCAAAACAAAACGGTATACAGCGGGCAAGAAAACATGGACGAAGAGGAGCGGTAGCGCGGAAGGGATAGTAAAGTCAGAGGTACGGAGCATGTAACTCTGGTCGAGCTGGGAGGCGGCGGTGCAGCGAATCGAGACTAAGGGGGAACAAGGCGAGGCGAGGGTAGTGATACAAGTACTGGTACTAGATTCGGGGTCTGGAGGCTTCACGCTTTCGATGGCAGGACGTAACGGCCCGCACTTCTGCTACGTCAAGAGCAAACAATATACAGACAACAAGAGGGAGGAAAAATGGGACACGGGTAACTCACGGCGCGCCTGTAAAGACGGACGCCGCGTCTGCGCAGGAGGCATTTTGGTCTATGCAAGTAGCTGTATCTGTGTTCGAATCGGCGGTTGGGAGTGGTATGACCAGCCGCGACGCAGTTCACCACGCTTCCGGCATCTGCGGGAAGTCGCCCATCCAGCCGTTCGTGTGGCCCACGTTTAAAAAGATCCCGTCCGAGCCGTTCTGCGGCAGCCCCAGGTCCGTCAAGCTCTACATTTCCCCTCGTGAGCAAATCCCTTTCGTCATCCGCTTCGGATAAAGATGAGAGCGCACCTGCTCCTGGAGCCAGAGGGGAATGGTAGCGGGGTTAAACACCCGCTGGTCGTTCGCCCACGCACCGACCTCCTCGACCGTGAACGGCGGCGGGGGCACGATGCTCGGGTCGATGAACTGCGGCGGGGGCGGCATGAGCGTATCCTGGCCTTGTCCAGGTCCGCCCATGCCTGAGGCAGAGGGTGGCAGCCCGACCTTGCGGCGGAGGTTCGCGAGCATGATGCGCAGCGTCAGCGCGTACCGCTCCGCCGCGACGTCCGAGAGCAGCTGCGCGAGCTGCTCGACCTGCACGGAGATCGCGCCGAGGTCGAGCTCCGCGGGGAAGAGGTTCGCCATCTTGAGCAGGAAGAGCCCCGAGAAAGCAGCCATGACGAGCGTGTCATGCACCGCGTACCGGAGCGCCGCCCTGTCCGCGCGATGGGGATGTGCATGCGCGTTGATGTGCGGGTGCGGGTCGAACGAGGACGGGTGCAGGCGGAGGGGAGGGGAGGACCACGTCAGCGCCGTCGACACAGGCATCGCAATGCCCGCCGCGCCCGCAGGGGCCCGGGGCACGTACCTGTAAGTGTGCGATTCGAGGAGGTTTGCGAGGCAGTTCGACGCCGCGTCCTTTGCCTGGAACGCGAGCTCACGCTGCTCGAACGGCATCTTGTCCCATGACACCCCGCGCAGCGCCACGCACACCAGCCACAGCTTCGCGTAGTGCAGCTCCCCCGCGAGGATCTTCCGCGGCAGCGCCTCGTCGTCCATCGTTTGGCCTGTGTATGGTTAGCAGGCGCGGGAATGGAGAGCACGGTCAGCTTACGGTGCAGCTCGTCGCAGTCCGCCCACCACTTGTCCAACGCAATGTTTGCGCGGCGGATAAACGAGAGCGTGTTGTGGTTCACCTGGCCGTTCAGCGGCGACAGCGTCTCGTAGATTTGCGCTGCGAACCGTCAGCTTCCGCCTATCCCAGCCAAAGAACACACGCACTCTTCTGCGCGATCAGCTCGACCTGGGAGATCAGGCGTACATCCGTGGGCGACGCCATCGGGTGCGCCAGCAGAACCCGGCAGTGCCGGATCGAGCTCTCGTCCCGGAGCACGATCGGCCGGCCCGTCCCCAGGCTCATCTGGTGGTCGAACCAGTACAGGCACAGCCAGATCCGTGCCGACACCACTACACACACGCGCGGACACATGCACACACACACGCACAAATTCACCGACGGTCAGCCGGAGCGATGCGTGACATGCGAGCGAAGACACGGACCGAGGTTGCGTTCCTCCTCCTCCGTGCGCTTCTTCCCGCCTTCATCCGCGAGCTTCTCCAGCGCACGGTGCAGGCCGAGGTCCAGCGCCATGCGCATGGCATGTCCGCTCGGCAGCCACCCGTTCGTGCTCCACGCCGCCAGCAGCAGCATCCCTGCGTCCGCAAACATCAGCGTCCGCACTAACGCCGCACACCGCACCCACGCACCCTGGACGGCCTCCTTGCGCACGACGGGCCCGAATAGCGACGACCGCGCAATCCCCTGCGCCTCCTCGAGACACTGGTAGAATGCGGGGATGAGCGGTCCCGTCCCGCTCCGGATCTTGGCCGCCACCGCGAGCAGCGCGTCGAACGTCCACGGGCTGCGCTCGGAGAGGCCCTCGTACGTGTCGTACGTCGGGTCGAACACAGGAATGAAGATATGGCACCCGGAGAAGAAGCTGCGGGCAGAGTCAGATATGCGAGGGCACTGCAGGCCGAGGGCGGCGCACATGTGGTAGAGCTCGCGGGCTTCGGTGTCGGACACGAGGCCCTGTCGATGTTCATGAGCACAGTATCGTGGACGACGCCAAAAGAAAAACCTTTTCGACTACGTGCGGAAAGGCATTGCGGGGCGTTGGCTCAGCACGCTTGCGCTTCTTTACCCTGTGTTGCCGTGTAAGCTGAGTCACTCGAAAATATTTTTGATACGTACCTTGGAGGAGACGCAGACGGGGCAGCTGCAGCCTCCGCAGCAGCATTCGCGAGACCCTGCAACGCCTCGATGGGCGCGTTCAGCGTCGAGCGAGGGAGGGTATCCTCCGACTCGTCGTCCGATGATGGCGCCGTGCTCGGCACGATCCCATACGTCGCATACTTGTGCGGCTGCGAACAGGCACCCGCAGTTAGCCTACACAGTGCCCAGCACGGAACGGGCGAGAACACGGACCGGTGGGGCAAACCCCGGCAGCGGTGGGAACGCACGAGCGCGGGGTGGGCCGTCACCCTGCGCCCCGCCCCCCGGCGGCCCGTACATCTCAGCGCCGTTGCGCCCCGGCGGGAGGGGCCCGCCGACGACGGGGCTGTCGCGGGACGAGCTCCCGGCCGGCGGATACCCCTGCGGAGCACCGGGGCCCGCGCCGTTGCCGACGGGCGACCCGGCCTGCACAAGGGCCTGGCTCTGGCTCTGCACCGCGGAGAGGATGCGGTCGAGCGAGGACTGCATGCCGATCATCTGGCTCTGCATGACCTGTTTCAGCGCGTGAGCGGCGGCGGGCGACGAGGGATATGCACGCCGAGGCGGGGCACACGCACCAGGTACTGGCCCTCGAGGCGGGAGAGGCGTCTTTCGGGGAGGGGGGGTTGTGGGTTGAGCATCGCGGGCGCATGATGGGGGCGGGAGGCAAGAGACTCACTCCACGCTGGCGGACGACAGCGCCTGCACATTCTTCTTCTCCGGCTTCTCGAACACACACTGTGCGCCGCTCAGTTGACACCGTCGGCAAGGAGCCTACAAAGGATGTAGTCAGCGCGCCGGGCCGGGCTGGAGACGGGTCAGGAGGCCGCGAACGAGACGAGACGAGCGGGACGATGCGACAGATCCCCTGGCGATGATAGTTCGTGTTCTCGGACATAACTGGCTGTAGCAGTCAAAATGTCTATGTTTAACGCGCAGACAAAGTGGTGTACGCGTTAGATCTCCGGTCATTCCAATGGTCAATGCAGTCGAATGGCTCTTGGCGGACCCATATCCCTAACATGGTGCGGGGACCCGATGTGATCCGTTCCTCGTCAGCAACTCCGCGCCGGCGGCAGGGGCACGTAGCATAGAAATATGGCGGACGATGAGGGGCGGATGGGCGTGACGGCGGGGGCGGGGCGGCAACATTTCGATTGGAGATGATAACACGACCGGACACTCACCTCGCCCTCGCACCTGTTCTTGCCCTTGCGGCAATTAGTGCAGGCGCGTGCGCCGCGCTTGGGGATGTGTGCGGAAGCGGCAGAGCCTGGGGTGGGCGGGGCGGCGAGGCCGGACGCGGACTCGTTAGGGGAGCCCATCTCGGACCGGGCGGGGCCGTTGGGGGCAGCGGGGCCGCTGGAGGGCCCGGCGCCGACGAAGCTGGCGGTGCGGCGGCGCTTGCCGTTGGGCTGCTCGTAGTCGATGGACGTCGTGGGCGAGAGGGACATCATGGGCGACGACGGGGCGGGGGCGCGGACGGCGAGCAGGGGGTGGGGGACGACGAGCGAGCGGGTGAAGAGCGAGAGCGGGACGGGCGGGCCTATGCTCTTTACTTATCGCGTAAATTAAGTGGAAACTGCTGGCCGGGCTGGCCGGCGGGCAGGTGACCCGCGCGCTCCCATGGGCCGCTTCTCTGCGCGCACGCCCGGCGACTCTCCCTTCCAGTGGCGTTTGCGTTTGTCTTCTTCTCCGTGACGCCTCGTCGTCTCGTCCACACCATCGCCATATATACCGCGTCCGAAATGTCGCGTCGCCTGCACATTCAGTTCGCTAAGCCTGACTTGCGCGACCCGTCCTTCAACATTTCAACACACCTCACTACTCGGTCCTCACAGACGCATTGATATCACACAGGTGACTCTCGGAGATGTACACGCTGCAGGATCGCCCGCATTCATACGCTCGCCAGACGTTCTGCCAGGATCCCGACGATCCCCGCAGTCTTCGCAGCCGCTCTTGAGCTAGCACATTCGTCTGCGCAGCCGCACACGGGTGTGCAGGTTCGAATGACCTGCGCCGCCCACGAACGGAAGGAAGCCCGCGGCCGCAAGAGACGCACGAACGCAGCGCTATTTCCGCCGGGGAAGGTCGAGGATGCGCGCGCGCGCCATCAGGTGGCCCGCTGTGGGAGCCTGGGGCCGTCACGCCCCCGCGAGCCCTGACCCGGGAAACGGTGTCGATGACAACATGCGGCGGACCAGCGCCGGTCAGAACGCTCGGTGTGTTCTGCGCGACGGGGCGGGCGAGCGAGGCTCGGGACCGCAGACAACCATCAGCGCATGGGGCGTATGCTTGTCTGCGGTCTGGCACGTCTCGCTGGGACCACGGTGCCTTGAGCCAAATCACGCTGTTACTAGTCCGGGGACCTTGTCGCGCCTCCGCATACTCGCTCGGTGACGTGCACCCGGCAGCCATGGCGTAAAACGAAACCTCAGGTGAGCACCATCTCTCTGATCTGTTTATCTGTTCGTACTCAGTTGACCACCCGCCGTCATGCAGTGCCCTGCACCAGCCCCGGCTAACATGCTCAGGAACCCGCCGGCACTCCCTGGGTTCCGCACCGTGTGGGTGGGCGTCCGCCACCGCGAACACAACATGTATACAGAGTCAATAGCCTCCGATGAGGTAAATCCGTGTGCGGCCAGCGCGTCGATGGACCAGCCACAGGCACATCCTCCCGCGCCGGTCAAGAACGCGCACACGGCCGCCGTGAGCTTGTTGCGTTGCGCCAGCTATCTGCCACGACGACTGAGCTCGCGGATGATATGCATGCTGCGACGGCTCGGCGCACGTCCGACCGTACCCGCCCTTCCCCCGTCCTTCTCGCGTCGTGGATTCTAGGTCGTACGTCCGGTGATCATCCGCCATTAACCCTCCGGACGGGATAGCTCGGGATCAGGCTCGGTGTCTTGTTATCTCTGCCGTCTGACCTCCGGCGTTCTTGCTTCTGCTGCTGCATCTCGCGCTTCCTGCGTTCTTTTGCTCCTACTCCGCCGCGCCTTCTTGTGCAATATCTTCGTCCCCGTGTTCTAGACTTCTTTGCTTCGCGTCTCTTCCCTCCTGCTCCGCGCTCGCCGTTCAGCCCGTCTCTAGCGCACTCCGTCGGCGGGTACAGATACTCGTGGTCAAGCAGCTCGATCTCCCCAGCACCCTCTGATGTCCAGGCGCGCAGCTCTAGGCATCCTCAAGACCTTGCTCCGCCGTCCGTCCCAATGGGCGACACCGATTATTCTTAGCCACTACCCATCGCTCAAGTTTCAAACGGCTGAACCCCTCCGCGCGTCTTTAAATCCATCCATCTATCCATCAATGGCCGCCAGCAACCAGCGTACCTCTGCTTCTCCCACTCACTACGACACCATATGCTCCCTATGCCCAAACTACTCCCAACACGCTCAGCCGACCACGCCCAGACGCCCGACGGCCTCCCGCGCTCCTTCCGCGCAAATGCACGCTTCGCGGCGGGTCAGCAGCCCGCGCGCCCGTGTGGACGACTCGCGCCGAAGACGCAGGACGCTGTACGCGCGATCTGTGCCGGCAGCGGTATGTGTGCTGCTCAGAGTGCGATGGCCGTGGACACCGGAGAAGCGGTGCGAGAAGAGCTGGTGCGTCGGGCGGACATGAATGACCAGTGATTTGCATGTTTGATCAATGTGATGTCCGTGGACGCATGCCGGGGAGCCGATGGTGAGTAGGGACAGATCACGCACGCGCCCCAGCGACTATGCGCGGTGCGGTACCGTGTGTAGTTGCTATGGTACTATAACGATGTCTATCGTACATATTGATGTCTTCCGGTGTCCGACCAGTCTATCCAATTCGCACGAGAACGAGAACACAACAGAGAACAACGATAGCTAACAGCGAGAGCGGAAGGATCCAAGTTCCACACGACAATGTCACGGAGGTATCCTCAAAAGCCCAAACGTTCGTTATGTCGCCGCAAGCATAACAAATCACATTCTGAGCCTATTCCAATAGCAAACTACAAAACAAGAAACCGAGCAAAACAAACATACACATAGGAAATGTCGGTCACACCACCAACGTCGAATGCTTCAACAGGAACTCCATGTCGCCCATACCCATCGGCAGAAGATCCACACCGAACGCCTCGAGACGGACGAGGAACTCGTAGTCGACGCGCCCGTCCAGCATCCGCACGCTGTACGAGTCTGCCTCCCACAAGCCCTTGTAGTCCTGCTCCACTCCGACAGGAGGCGCATGCAAGAACTGCTTGCCCAGCAGCGTCTGGGGGTTCTTCAGATACTCCTCAACCTCGCTATCAGTGATCGCCTCCGGTTTGCCAGAGTGGCGCGTCGGCGGGGGGCTGAGCAGCTTTGGAGCGGTTGGCGGGGTGATTGTTGCCGGGTTGTGTACCATCCCGTTGGTTTGCTTGGGATAGAGTGCACGGAACTCATTCTTCATCCAGTCATTCAGGCTGTGGACGTGCAGTCATTAACACTGCCCCCCCTTGACCGCAGTTGAACGGATAGTACGTACATAGCACTGTATCGAATGATGACCTGGTTCTGAAGGTCGGGGTGGGCCCTGAGTGCATACGACCACTTGTACTGGTAGACGACCATGACCGCCGCACTTGCTAGGTGACTTCGTAGGACTCGACTTCGGAGTATACATAAGTACAGCGTCACAAAAGAGACAGCTAGAACTCACTCTTCGAGCGAGTTCGGGGGCGTGAGCTGCTCGATCGCAGCGTCCACCTGCGCGAGGTACTCATCGTACTTCTCCGGGGGAAGATCCGCACCGACGGTATCCTTGGGCCAGAAGGTGGGCTTGGTTTCCGGGCGGGCGTAGAGCTCTGCGATAATTGCGTCCCGGCGTTGGGGATGTTCGGAGAGTTCCTGGACGTCGATTGCGTTGATCTGGAGGTATTTGACGAATTGTCTGGAGAGGGCCTCGACGTCGACTTGGTCACGAGGAACGGTGTAGATGTCGATGGAAGTCATCTTGATGGACGGTAGAGAAAGAGACGGAGGGGCACAGTAGAGAGGCACGTGACCCGCGCGCTCCCATGGGCCGCTTCTCTGCGCGCACGCCCGGCGACTCTCCCTTCCAGTGGCGTTTGCGTTTGTCTTCTTCTCCGTGACGCCTCGTCGTCTCGTCCACACCATCGCCATATATACCGCGTCCGCGATGTCGCGTCGCCTGCGCATTCAGTTCGCTAAGCCTGACTTGCGCGACCCGTCCTTCAACATTTCAACACACCTCGCTACTCGGTCCTCACAGACACATTGATATCACACAGGTGACTCTCGGAGATGTACACGCTGCAGGATCGCCCGCGCCCACACGCTCGCCAGACGTTCTGCCAGGATCCCGACGATCCCCGCAGTCCTCGCAGCCGCTTTTAAGCTGGCACATTCGTCCGCGCAGCCGCACACGGGTGTGCAGGTTCGAATGACCTGCGCCGCCCACGAACGGAAGGAAGCCCGCGGCCGCAAGAGACGCACGAACGCAGCGCTATTTCCGCCGGGGAAGGCTGGGGAAGGTCGACGGACTTGCGCGCAGGTGCGCGCGCGCGCCATCAGGTGGCCCGCTGTGGGAGCCTGGGGCCGTCACGCCCCCGCGAGCCCTGACCCGGGGAACGGTGTCGATGACAACATGCGGCGGACCAGCGCCGGTCAGAACGCTCGGTGTGTTCTGCGCGACGGGGCGGGCGAGGGAGGCTCGGGACCGCAGACGACCATCGGCGCATGCAGCGTGCGGTGTGCCATGGCTGGCTGCGGCCGTGTCTTGACTATGAGCCAAAATCACGCTGTTGCCAGTCCGGGGACCTTGTTGGCATTCCGCATACTCGCTCGGTGACGTGCACCCGGCAGCCATGGCGTAAAACGAAACCTTAGGTGAGCACCATCTCCTACCATCTCTCTGATCTCTGTATCTGTTCGTACTCAGTTGACCACCCGCCGTCATGCAGTGCCATGCACCAGCCCCGGCTAATACTCTCAGGAACCCGCCGGCACTCCCTGGGTTCCGCACCGTGTGGGTGGGCATCCGCCGCTGCGAATACAACGCGTCCGCAAAGTCACGCAATGGACGCCAATAGCCTCCGATGAGGTAAATCCATGTGCGGTCTACGCGTCCACGAAGCCGCCACAGGCACGCCGTCCAAGAACGCGCACACGGCCGCCGCGCGGTTGCGAGCTTGTTTCTCTACCCCAGCAACGACCGCAACGACCGAGCTGGCGGCTTGCGGTCTACCGTCGGATGATATGCATGATGTGACGGCTCGGCGCACGTTCGACCGTGTCCCGCCCTTCCTCCGCCCTTCTCGCGTCGCGGATTCTAGGTCAGTCGTCCGGTGATCATCCGTCATTGACCCTCCGGACGGGATAGAGCTCCCGCAGCTCGGGGTCTGGCTCGGTGTCTTGTTATCTCTGCCGTCTGACCTCCGGCGTTCTTGCTTCTGCTGCTGCATCTCGCGCTTCCTGCGTTCTTTTGCTCCTACTCCGCCGCGCCTTCTTGTGCAATATCTTCGTCCCCGTGTTCTAGGCTTCTTTCCTTCACGCCTCTTCCCTCCTGCTCCGTGCTCGCCGTTCAGCCCGTCTCTAGCGCACTCCGTCGGCGGGTACAGATACTCGTGGTCAAGCAGCTCAGCCTCTTCAGCACCCTCTGATGTCCAGGCGCGCAGCTCTAGGCATCCCCTGGACCTTACGCCGCTGACCGTTCCACTGGGCAGCCTTTGCGCTGATTATTCTTAGCCCCTACACATCGCTCAGCCGTTTTTTTCAAAGGTCTCCCCCACCTCGCGTCTTCAACTCCATCCATCTATCCATCAGCAACCGCCAGCGACCAGCGTACTTCTGCTTCTCGCACCCCCTCTGGTACCATATGCTCCTTATACCCAAACTACTGCCAATACGCTCAGCCGACCACACGAAGACGCCCGACGGCCTCCCGCTCGCTCCTTCCGCGCAAATGCACGCTTTGCGGCGGTCGGCAGCCCGCACGCCCGTACGGACGACCGAACGCTGCCGGCAGCGGCGCGAGTGCAGCTCAGGGTGCGATGGCCGTGGAGACGGACAGCCTCGGACATGAATGCAATTTCATGACCAGTGATTTGCGCGTGCGGTATCCTATATGATGTCTGTGGACCCATGATGATGCCGGGGAGCCGACGGTGAGTGCGGTCAGAGACGCGCGCGCTGCGGAGAATGAGTGTTAAGTACTATAACGATGTCTATCCTACATATGTATTGATGTCTTCCGGTGTCCGGCCAGTCTATCCGATCAAATCCGAGAACGAGAACAGAAGCGAGAACAGCAGGGGCCAACAGCGAGAACGGGAGTATACGACTTCCAAACAGGAATGTCGAGAGGGTATAACCAAACGCGAACGTTCGCTATACTCCAGACACGCGCTTCGCGGCGATTGACACGACCTCGAGCCCCAGGGAGCAGACTACAGCCATCATCGGGGAGACCATGTACTGCAAACGACGCCCCGAGTATCAGCCACTTTCTCTCCAACAAACAAGAGAGGATAAAGGGGGACGTACCGCAACGGTGAGGTACCCCGCAATTGCGCCCTGGCTGATATCGACGAGCTCCGCGACGCTCACGAGGAGCATTGCGGATGGTCCCGCGGGGATTAACACGAGCAGGAACCTGGGTAGACGCGTCAGCAACTATCGTCCGAGCCGGCGGATTAGAACTTGAAGCAGACTAACCAGACGAGGCGGTCGTCGACGTACAGCCCGCGCCCCGCGGTGGCGAGCACGAACAGGATGCCGGCGGCGGGCATGACGATGAAGCGCACAAGGAGCACCCATGACGTCGCAAGCACACCGGGGTGGCTCGACTTGACGAGCGCGAGCTCGGCGCCGACTATGAACGTCTGCAGGACCACACTGCAGCGCCGTTCGGGTTTAGCCGAGTGAGCGTATGTAGGAGGAATGGACTAACAAGAGCTCTCCAAGGTTAGCGATGGATTGCGTAAAGCTGGTGTAGAGCGCGCCGTCTTTGTTTAGGATCAGTTGGTGCAGAGCGGGGGTGATCTACTGAACTGTGAGTAAGCTATACCCGAGCGTATGTACGAGGCTCACCCCAATTATCAAGGCAATGATCGCGCCAATGAGCGGCGGGCTCATTGCCGACCACACCTTCTTTAGAGGCTTTTCGAGAGGCTGTATGCGCTTCGGCCAGTGCACGTTCGGCTTGTCGGCGATGTCATCCAACGCGCCCCCGTATCCACCTACGTCCGCGTCGCCCGAGTCGTGGTCGTGGTCTGCCAAGAGCCCCACGCGCTCCTGGTCCTGAACGACCGTCGTGAATCGTCCAGGTCCCGGCCTGAGCGTGTCCTGCGCCTCCGTGTCGTCGTCCTTGTGCGGCTCGCCGTCCCGCGCCATGATGCTCGGGGTGAACTGAAACGTGATCGTCTGCTGCACGATCGCGTTCAGCAGGATCAGGGACTTCGCGCGGGCGAGCGTGTCGCCCACCGCCTCGCCCGGCTGCGAGAGCGTGTCGAGCACGCCGGTGCTCTCGAGCGACTGCAGCAGCAGCAGCGGGAGTGCGTTCGAGTTCGGGCGCCCGCTTGCGGCGATAGTCCAATACGGCAGCCGGAGGACGCGTTTCCCGGCCCAGCCGACGGCGTGGGCGAGGATGGTGCTAACGAGGCCCCAGAGCGGGATTATCCAGACGTTGCGGAGTGTTGCGGCGGTAAGCTGCGGCCCCATCTGCTCGATGATGAGGCAGGGGAGGAAGAGGGAGGTGCAGAGCTTGGAGACGTGTCGGACGGTCTTGTGGTCGAGGTAGTCGCGGCGGGCCATGATGTACCCCGCGAGGAGGGTGAGGAGGACGGAGACGGTGCCCTGGAGGGCACCGACGAAGGTGTTGACGAGTGTTCCGACGCCGGGAGACATGGTTGACAGCGTCATCTGCACAACGCCTGGGGTCAGCGGGCGAGCATCCAACAATTCGCTGTTAAGTCATACCTGGTCGCACGACGCGCAATGGGCCAAGGTTCCGGTCCAAAACAGGGTAGGTCCAGGTCCAGAACTGGTTTCCTGGTTCCGGGCCAGAGACAGGCTTGGAGAAGGGCTTGGAGCACCGACAAGAAAGCACAAAGAGCCACTGTAGGCCGCTTTGTTGTCCAATCAATAACTTTCTAACTGAACTTCAGGACCTGAGGCAGGCTCGGAACGAGGCTGTCGACAGCAGTCCAGTTTCGGCGCTGTCCCAAGCCTGTTCCACAGGGGAACCGCGGGGAAATGCGCGTCGTGTCGTGTGCACACCTGCTGGCGGGTGCTTGTTCCTGTACACGCCAAGAGATTGAGGAAGGTGAGTGAGGAAGAGAGCTCTGGCTGCGCACTCCACAGGTTCAAGTTGTTCTCGTCAGGTTGGCCCGTAGCCGCCCCCGATTCCTCTGACGTCACTTTCAAGATCCCGATCGGTGCATCTCGATAGCATTTGTACCAACTCTCGGGACGCACGAATGCATGAAGTGTAAGTATACTTCCGTTGTACTCGAGAAGAACGCACGCAGCTCTGCTAATCCTGCCTCATGTAGCCCATAATAGATGAATGCAACATCGGGATCAGATTGCGCAAGGCCTGGACTAGACTCAAGTGGCGGCGTACACAGGCGACTATCGCATATCCCGTCACGGACGCAAAAGGCGAGGCAGCCAATGCACCGGCGGCGGCCGGTGCGTCTTCCAGCGAAACTGGAACTCGAGCGGGAGCTGGCTCCAGTACCGATCCGGGTCCAGGACGCAGTCGAAATCCTGTTCATTGCTCGATGGGAGCGTCGAGAGCCTCTGGTGACAGGGGCGCCCTGATCTCGGTCAAGAAAGCGAGTGCCTCTTCAGCAGTGAATCGGTCACGGACGACGTGTGTCGTCGTCTTCCCCAGAAAGGGCGCGAGGAGGGGGACAACGGGTATAGCGCTCTAGGACACGGATTGTGAGCGTCGACGCGTCGAGCACGAGGAGCGTACGTACGTTCAGCCAATTCAAATATAGATTCCCGAGGCAACCCACGTCGAAAGGGAACGGGTTGTAGTATCGTTCACCTTGAGACACATTGGCTGGATTGTATATCCTCTGGCCGTAAGAGGCCTCTACGCTCGGTCGGCGACAGTCTTCAATCGACGCGTCGAGAGGGAGCATGAAGGACAAGCCAAAGTCGAACAGGGCGTAAGCGATGTTAGGAGACCGACGGTGCTCGCTGTACCACGTCAGGACAGGACCAAACGTACCTGTGGTAGTAGCTCGCTGTGGTCACGGTTGTCAAGCTCGTTTGGAACACAAATTTGAAAATTCCACTCCGATTTCTGGTGAGGTCGATGTCTTCATTTTCCATGGTATTAGTGAAGTCAATCTCAGGAGACCGGACGGTACTTGGCGGTACTGTAGTTACCAGTGTATGTAGTAGTACGAGACAGAATTCCACAAGTTGCCGTTACGAGCGCCCATTCGACGCCCACGGGCAGAGCGCGCCTAAATGACCTCACTCCGAAACTCACCCGGCCTACCCTCACCCAGTTCGCTGAGGCTTATTGGCATTTGACCGACTTTGCCGCCTAGACAATGATGCTCGACTCTCAAGACAGCGATATTATGGAGTCATCTCTGCCAGAGGTCAGTCAAGCCAATAGCTTCGTTCTGTGTCCGCCACCCTTACTATCCAAATCGACTTTAGCTGCCAGACCCAGACTCCATATATAGCCTGAGCATGCTCACAATGCCTCCGAATGTCTTCTGGAACCAGTGCCGTCCTTGGCTTGCTAAGCAAGGCGTTGTGCTGTATGAGCTGCGCCCGTACAAGCCCAACGAGTTTTACAAGTCGTACTTTTGGCATTCCCCTGCCAACACTGGCGACTCAGAAACACCGAACCTCCCGTACGCCATATGCACACACAAATGCGATTCTCCCTCTGCCGTCATGGACGGCGAAGGATGCGTAAGCACTTGCGCGCTATCAGTCCATTCATGTCGCTAAATGCACACGGTCACAGCGTCGAGTTGCTTGTGCACGAGATGCGATGCACAGGGACATCGTCGTCAAAGTCATCAGAACAGGGTCGATGGAACATCAAATATACCAGCGAATTCATGAGGTTCCCGCCGAACTCTTCACTGACGGCTCAACGTTTCCTTGTGTACTCCCGCCCACCGCGCTCCTTGACTCACAACGTGGATACACATTCGTGGCAATGCCGCAGTGAGCCCCCTAACGCAATCCGAGTCGCAGTTAGCAACCCGCTAACTCCCCGGCGTATCTAGGTGGGGATGTCCAACACACATCGGAGACATACAGACAGTAGGTGGGGCGATGCAGTTTATGCGTTGCTACCTGCAGGTAACGTGGCATGTTTAGTTGCGTGTTGAGTCATGGCTAACCCTTGTCTCAGGGTATGTCTTTTTTGCACAAGCTGCGCATTGCATATCGCGTGAGTCAGCGTACAAATTTGGGTCGCTTGAGATTTATCATTGAGCAGATTTGCTACAGGATGTCTGGGATTACAACACCGCAATCAACCGTCGTACTCCCTTCTGGGCACACTCGGAGGAGCACCGGGAAGCTTTGCGCGCCCATCGTGGTGAAAGCGATATTTTCTATGCGCTCATGGACTTTGATCAATCGGCCCTATTTCCCATCGACGCATCTCTAGAAGAGTGCCGTCTCCCCTTGTCGGCTGTGGATGACGGTGCGAATCTGTACAAGCCGCGTGATACGCAGCTTGCTCCAGCATACTACAACCCGTTTGCCTTTGACGTCGGGGCGGCAGGATTCTTGTTCCGTCGCTACTTCCCGGTAGGTTTGTTCGCGACCTCAATCCCGTCCCACCCGTGTCTTATAGAATGTCTACAGACGGTGGTGCCATTCGCTCCGGGGCTGGCGGCTTTATTTGATCGAATGACTGAACGCTCCAAACGGAGATTCTCCGCTGCTGAGGCGCTGTTGTTCCTTCGCGGCCTCGAGGACCATTCCTCTCCCGATGTTCTCGAGACCGAGGTGGCTCTACAGTTGAACGCCGTCGAAACCATGGACGACGCCAATGTCTATTGGTCCAAACTATCTCCCGAGGATATCTGTCTTTGGGACCCGTATCGCACGCCAGTCCAGCCTTTGTGGGCGAGGTCTCTGGACTGGATGGCAACTCATGTTAATGTCTGGATAGCTTTACGCTTCTTTCGGCAAACATTACGGTTCTAGTGCCCACATATATTTTGTAATTGAAGGCTCCACATGCTGGCGAGGCTCCTGCCGCCCGAGCTGGTCGGCGATCTCATTCAATGCGCCCCCGTATCCACCTTCGTCGGCGTCGCCCGAGTCGTGGTCGTGGTCCTCCAAGAGCCCCGCCACGCCCCTGCTCCTGGACGACCATGGTGAGTCGTCCAGGTCCCGGCCTCAGCCTGTCCTGTGCCTGCATGTCGTCGTCCTTGTGCGGCTCGCCGTCCCGCGCCATGATGCCCGTGGTGAACTGAAACGTGATCGTCTACTGCACGATCGCGTTCAGGAGAATCAGGGACTGAGCGCGGGCCAGCGTGTCGCCGACCGCCTCTCCCGGCTGCGAGACTCTGCGAGTGCGTGTCCAGAACGTCAGTGCTCTCGAGTGACTTCTGCAGCAGGAGTGGGAGCGCGTTCGAGTTCGGGCCCCGGGTCCTCTAATGTCACTTTCAAGATCCCGATCGGTGCATCTCGATAGCATTTGTACCAACTCTCGGGGCGCATGGAGTGTAAGTATAGGCGACCATCGCATATCCCGTCACGGACCTGCCTATCCAGCGCAAGAGCCTAGGCAGCCAATGCACCGGCGGCAGCCGGTACGTCTTCCAGCGGGACTGGAGCTCAAGAGAACACTCTCGAGCGCCCAAACATCAATCCAGTAACGCCCACGGACAAAGCGCGCCTAAATGAATGTCAACATTAACGCTTCCGTCATACTCACTTGCACTACTCACTCACCCTTACGTCCACTTACTGAGGCTTATTGGCATTTGGCATAGTTTCCCACCGAGACAGCGAAACCATGGAGTTGTCTCTGCCAGAGGTCAGTCAGGCTGCCGAGCTCTTCATTCTATGCTCGCCACTCACGCTGCTCGAATGAACTTTCAAAGCTGCTGCCAGTCCCAGACCCCGACTATTGCGCAGTGCTCACACACGACATGTGGAACCAGTCCCGTTCCTGGTTTGCCAAACAAGGCATTGTGCTGTATGAGTCGCGCATACACTACCCCAACGAGCATTACTCTTCGTACTTTTGGCATTCCCCTGCCAACACTGGCGACTCCGACATACGGGACCTCCCATACGCCAAATGCACAAGCAAATGTGATTCTCCCTTTGCGGTCATGGACGGAGGATGCGTAAGCACATGCCTGCTATCAGTCCACCTATGTCGCTAAGTGCACACGGTCACAGTGTCGAGTTGCTTGTGCACAAGATGCGATGCACAGGGACATTGCCGTCAAAGTCATCATAACAGGGTCGATGGAACATCAAATATACCAGCGGATTCATGAGGTTCCCGCCGAACTCTTCACTGACGGCTCGACGTTTCCTTGTGTACTCCCGCCCACCGCGCTCCTTGACTCACAACGTGGATACACATTCGTGGCAATGCCGCTGTGAGCCGCTTAACGCAATCGCAGTCAGCAACCCGCTAACTCCCTGGCCCATCTAGGTGGGGATGCCCGCCACACATCGGAGACATACAAACAGTAGGTGGGGCGATGAGGTTTATGCGTTGCTACCTGCAGGTAACGTAGCATCTTGAGTGGCGTATCGAGTCATGGCTAACCCAGGCTTGTTTCAGGGTATGTCTTTTTTGCACCAGCTACGCATTGCATACCGCGTGAGTATGCATACAAATCTGGGTCGATTAAGATCTGTCATTGAGCAGATTTGCTGCAGGATGTCTGGGATTACAACACTGCGATCAACCTTCGCACTCCCTTCTGTGAACACTCCGAAGGACACCGGGAAGCTCTGCGTGCCCATCGTGGTGGAAGCGATATTCTCTATGCGCTCATGGACTTTGATCAATCGGTTCTATTTCCCATTGACGCATCTCTAGAAAAGTGCCGTCTCCCCGTGTCGGCCGTGGGTGACGGTGCATTTTTGTACAAACCGCTTGATACAAAGCTTGCACCAGCACACTACAATCCATTTGCCTTCGACGTCGGGGCAGCAGGATTCTTGTTCCGTCGCTACTTCCCGGTCAGTTGTTTCATGACCTCAGCCCTATCTCACCGGCGTCTTACAGAATTTCTACAGACTGTAGTGCCATTTATTCCAGGGTTGGCAGCTTTATTTGATCGAATGACTGACCGCACCATTGCACGGAGATTCTCCGCTGCGGAGGCGCTGTTGTTCCTTCGCGGCCTTGAGGACCATTCCTCTCCCGATGTTCTCGAAGCCGAGGTGGTTCTGCAGGACGACATCGACACCATGGACGATGCCACCGTTTATTGGTCCAAACTATCTCCCGAGGAAAGCCGTCTTTGGGACCCGTATCGCACGCCTGTCCGGCCTTTGTGGGCGAGGTTTCTGGATTGGACGGTAACTCATTCGGATAACGCCTGGATAGCTTTGGCCTTCGTTCGGCGAACATTCCGATTCTAGTCCCCCGCATGGAGATTGTAATCAAGGGCTCCACGTGCCAGTACCATGAGGGTTACACAAATATTTGCCCTCCGAGTCACTGCGAGAACACGATATCTTATTCCAACTCAATTAATCCTTCACTCGTTGCGCCGTTGTATCAATTCTATCAACGACTCGTTGAATGTGAGCATCTACACATACACGCTAATCAGGTAAGCACTGCGGATCTAACATGAGACAGTTCTGCGCTTCGTGCGATGGATCCTACGGGTGTAGCCCTTGTGAGCTTTTCTGTGCGGCATCTTTCTGATTTGTTCACCGTGAACTGTGCGTAGATCTTCGTCGCCTATTGAGAACAGTCTACATCCGCCATTCCGATGTGTCTATTCATCATCATGGGCATTACGCATGGCACACGCTGAGAGTTTACAAGGTTGAAGATGCATCTGGTATGATATGAGAGCGAGCGGACTCTTCGAACTCGCCGGGACACCTACGCCGTTCGCAAACCTCGAGCGTTGCCCATCTTTCCACCCAGCACCCAGCTGCTTTGACTCCCTGAAACATGCGAGGTCATATCCGAGTCGCGCACAGGAACTCTTCCGTGTGTATTGTGACTCGGGATTCAAAATGGACGTCTGCAATACGTGAGCTCCGCTGCTAGTTCTCTGGCTCCATGCGCGCTACTATACCTCCCCGCAAACGCCTGAATGTGCACGACGACGATGCCTACACGGCCGGCAGTCCGCTTCGCTTGGTAAATAGTAGCGATAGCTCCTCGTAGCGCTACAGGCCCCCTCCTTTGATAGCAGGGTTGACCCGCGTCGCTACCGGCACTATGATGGAGGTGTAGTATCGTAGCCTCAGGCATACTATAACGCATGGCGCCGTACAGCATAAATAGGTGATCCAAGATCTACAGCTTCGCGACCAGCTTATAACTCGGAGTAGTTGCCTCTATGAAAAGCCGTGCTGCCTTATCCTTTTCCCCTTCAGGCGTTGTCTCCCATAACCAGTCCCACTGACGTCCTATCTGCGGGCCTAGACGCCCCAAGTCGTCTCCTAACGGCCCATTGAACTCGTACATATTCCCCGACTCCCATGAACCCCGCAGGACATGATTTGCCAGGGGCAGACGCACGGTTTCATATGTCGAAAGTGCCTGCGCCAGCGTCGACAGGGTCGTATGAGCACTTCCGAGCAGCTCTGCAAGGATGAATGCGTCCTGCATAATCATCGCGTTAGCTGTACGAAGAGAGAGGTGATAACTTGAGAGTCATTGGGCACCTCAATCGCTTGCCCGGCTCCAGCACCCTGATGGGGAGTCATTGCGTGCGCCTGACATGAAAGTTGAGTTCGATCCCGCTGCAATTGACGATGCCCCACCACTTACAGCGTCGCCCAGAAGCGCGACCCTTCCTTGGGTGTAGAATGGGAGGGGTTTCAGTTCATGTATCGCCCACTTGGTCGGCTTCTCGATACACTAGGGAAAACGATCGTTAGAGGCTAAGAGGTTATGCAAGGTTTACAGTCTTCTCACCTTCAAAATATCTATTACTTCGGGCTCCCAGTCGGCGAAGCATTCCAGCATCTCGTCAGGGTTGCATTCGGTGACCCAAGGATTGGGATATATAGTCCGGTACAAGTGTGGCTGCGATGCCATAGCCACAACGTTCACGATCGATCCCGCGGAGATGGAGTAGCTTACGACATGCTACATTGTTGAACGTCGTGGCTGTGAGCAGACCACGAACATTCTAAACAAGTACGCACCTTGCTCTTCCCACAATACTGCAGTGAAACGATCCGGAACGTGTTTGAGCGACGGCAGTGATGGTAGGCTACGATTCTATGGCTCACCATCATAGGACTCTCGATCGTACGGTGTGCCACTCCGTTCGTAGAGACGAGACGGTCGACGGGGATGAGTCCACGATACGCGATGGACCCACTCCATATCGGCTCGATATGGTCCAGCAGTCGTACATCTCCGTTGTGGTTGTGGACGTGGTCCTCGAGCATCTGCTTGCGCACGACAGACTTTATGCCATCGCAGCCGATAAGGACGTCACAAGTGGCGGAAGTGCCATCAGCGAAGCTCAGCTCGACTTGAGGTATCGGATCACCGGTGTTGGATGCGGTACGGTAGCCAGTCAAACGTTTGCCAAAGTGCGCGACCCCGGGCGGGAGGTGGTCTACCAATACGTCGAGGAACTCCGCACGGTGAAAGCGAATGCAGCCATCTGTCGTAAGGGCCCAGTTTGAGTTCTGTGATACTGCTCTGCACGCAGTATAGCACTAGTTGCGTACATGGTACCTCGAAGAGGTAGAAACGTGAGCCTTCCTGGGGTTGGTCCGACTTCCGGTAGTCAAAACCGATACCTTCGATAGATAGCATTTAGACGTTGTGAATGGTCTATGCAAGCAAACGGACTCGTAGCACGTACCTGGGGAGCTGCTCGGCGGAGCATGCGCTATCCGGGCGAAGTCCTTCGCCATGCCAAGAAGCGAAAGGATCTCCCAAGTCCGGGCCCATATCATGACACCCGCGCCGATCTCCTTGAACTGACCTGCAGCCTCGTACACATCCACGCCGATATCACGGTATCGCGAAAGGGCAACAGCTAGTGTGAGGCCCCCAATACCGCCACCGCTGAGACTACACGTTAGGTCGATCGGATGCACACATTTGCATTGCACTCACCAAATCGCAACACGAAATTTCGGGGCAGCCATCCTTAACAGCTAGTGAAACGAAGAGATTAGCAACAACAAGCGGGCGCAAGCGCTTTCCAGATCTTCCCATGGAACTCATGGAACTCAGGTACCACGGGGCCAGGAATCTCACGACATGACCACAGCCTACGCTTTCGCACACGTACGCGACAACACAACAAAGTCAATCCGGAATCTATGGGAATGGGAATGCATGGTGTACAGAGATAAAGCACAACTACAACCTTCACCGCTTGCCCGCGATGCCGATACGAGCACCCCGATTTTGTTTCTTCGCAGCCTGCGAAAGCGACATGTACGCGTACGGGTCCACCCCGTTCTTTTTCACATCCCCTCCCGCTTTCTGTTGCACACGCTCAGCAATCTGTTCGGAGTCCGCGGAAAAGAAGGTGGAACGTACCTTCGCCTTGAACTCCTGCCCGAACTTGGCGCCCTCCGCCTTCTTCTTGCTCTTCTTGCCCGGCTTCTGCCCAGCGTCGCCGTCTGCCATCTCGACGTCCTCGTCCGCCTCGGCCTCGCGCCGTCGCTTCTTCGTGTCCTTGTTGAACTTGACCTTCCCATTGGGTCCTCGCGTAAAGCCATCCACTGATGTCAAGGTCTCGCGGTATGCCTCGCCCGCAACCTCATCTCCGCCTGTTGCCGCACCAGCTTCGTCATCAGAATCTTCGTCAATGACCATCTTGCCAGTGTCCTCTTCGGTCTTGAAGCGTGCGGCCTCCTGTCCAGGCTTTTTGCGCCTCCCGGCGTTAGCGGCTATGACGCGACATTATTAGCGTGTCAAATACAAGCAGCGGTCGTACGTTGCAACTTACTCGTGACACGCGAGGCAGCACCAGAGAGGAGATCCATAGGCTCATCATTATCGGCCCGTAGCCGCGCGCCTCCGTCCTTGGCCTTCCTCTTAGATAGAGCATTCTGCGCGGGCGCGTCCTCGCCGTCGCTATCGTCCAGTTCGCTCTCGCTGCCGTACAAAACGTCCTCAAACGCATCGCCAGCAGCCGGCTTGGCTTTTGGCACCTACATTGGATGTCAGATAGAGGGCAGTGACAAGGCGTAACTGTGACTTACGTCGTCCTCATCATCAGCGGCGTTCGCCCGCTTCCTCTTTGCCCTGTCCTTGCGCTTCTTGATGTTGACGAGCACCTTCCGCGCATCCTCTTCCTGCGCGAACGCGTACACGTCCTCCCAGCCAAAGCGCCGGAGCATGCGCTCAAAGATGTGCCGGACTTTCGCCTTGAAATGGTTCTTGTGGTCGTGCGACCACCGGAGGAGCGTCGGAACAATATCCTTCAGATGGGGGCGCAGGAGCTCGGCGGGCAAAGTGTGGATCGAGAGCTTGACAAAGCCGAGCGCGGACTTGACTATCTCGCGGTTGGCGGAACCCACGAAGACGAGGAGGGTGGTGAAAATCTCGGTCTGCATCTGGGATGAGATGGTATCTATACGAGGATGGTTAGAGAGATATTCACGGTGAAAGCGCATTCACTCACCCCTGAATTCGAAAAGCAGACGCGAGATAGCGGTTATTGTTGCACTGATCATGTGCGGTGTGGCACCAGCCAAACCGCCAGCGATCATCGTCATATACTCCTCGATGTTCGCAGTCGCTGAGGTGAAAAGGTTCAGCTTTGTATCACTATCGTATTCTAAATTCACGCACCGTCACCGGCCTCGGCACCGTCTTCGTCCATACCCTCAACCAAGTTGCGCTTCACTACGCCGCCCGCAGCCATCTTCTTGCCCATGGCCACAACCAGGTCGAAGGCGACATTGCGTGCCTTCTCCGACGGCTCCTTCGTCCCCAGAACGGCTTCCGGAATGAGCGAGGGAATGATATGTAGCGATTCCGACGGTATCAGCTGCACCAGCCCAGTAAGGAGATGGAATCTATCCTTCTTCGCAGCCGCCGTAAGACCGTCGGTCAGACCTTCGAGCGTCTTGAAAATCGCTGCAGCGTCGATCTGCACCTTCCCGCTCTCTACGAGACGCGCGAGGGTCTTGTAACCGCGCTTCTGCACGCCGTTATCCCTGCTCTCCAGAACCTCGGCGGTGAGGTAGAGATTGAGCAGCTCAGTGGCGTCTTGCATCGAGAGGTATGGGAGGACAAGCAGCAGCAGGTCTTGGGTGACGGCAGTCATGGAGTCAGAGGCCGTACCCTTGTTTGCAGATGAGCTAGATGTGTTCTGCGCCTTGGCGAGGTTCTGCTTGAAAAGGCCAACCAGCTTATGATACGCTTGCGTGACTTCCTAAGAAGATAGATATAAGGCTTCGTGCGCAAGATCGTCGCACTGTCATCTTACCTTCGGATCTGCGATCGCTATCCAGGCACCGACTACGTCGCCGACCATGCCCTGGTTGTCTCTCCCCACGCTGCTGAAGACGTTGAACAGCACGGCAAGCCAACTCTCGGCCTGCGTGCGCAAGAATTCGACATTCGCTTGCGCGTCCTCTTCCGAGATCGCGTCCACACGAATGGTTTGGGGCAGTTTCGCGACCTTATCAGGATCGCCACTCGCGAGAGCAACATTCGAGTCCACCATGATCTTCAGGGCACGCAGCACGGGCGGCCGGAGCCCCGGTTGCCCGTAGAGCAACTGAGACAGAAGTTGCGAGAACTGAGCAGTGAGGGACTTCATGTAATACCATTAGCGCGATAGGATGTGTTGAACCGAGAAAACCTACATCTTTGAGATCGATAGAACCCCAGCAGTAGCCAGGGAGACCCATCCAAATCTGCTCGACGAGTACGCTCCATACTTTGGCCTCCGATGAACGCCCTTCGGCATCTGCAGTGGTCTGCAAGTCGAACATACGTTCTGTCAAAGGCACGAAATACGACACGAAGTGTCCGAGGGGAGAGGAGTGGGGTTGTGCCAGCAGGGGAAGTAAAAATGCGCGGGGTTCAAGGCCGGCCTGTCTACACACGGTACTGTTTTAGCTAGCGGTCTATCTTGGATGCGGTTTGTCTCCATTACCTGTCTGCGGCTTCTAGATTCAATGGTAGAGCACGGAGTACAACCTCAGGCCCCAGTATCCGCATGGCCGTACCAAGCGTCGCATCGGCAGCTTCCTTGTGCTCGAACGTCTTCTGCACCCTCAAACTTGCGATTTTCGCGATTAGAGGCAAGAGAAGCTGTTCTGCGGCGGTGCTGTTTCTCCGCGTGCCATTGCGGAACCGGAGATTCTCGATTAGGGACGAAATCACCGACAACACTTCCGGTATTGCGGGAGCGTATGTGAGAGATTCAAACGCAGCGGCAGTCTGGTGTACGATCTTGCGAATGGGGGCCTTCGGCTCCGCGGACTCCTTCTCCTTCACTGCAGCCTTGATGGTGGCCGGCGTAAAGCACTGGCCTAACTTCGCCAGCGCCTGGGCGGCAGATTTT
Organism: Lenzites betulinus; assembly: GCA_022264855.1. Lineage (NCBI taxonomy): Eukaryota > Fungi > Basidiomycota > Agaricomycetes > Polyporales > Polyporaceae > Lenzites > Lenzites betulinus. The sequence goes on from JABYQU010000001.1 coordinate 1,896,683, forward strand.
CTTGTCGCTCCGTCGGAGGACTCAAGCAAAGTCCATAATGCCTTCCAAACCTTGTTTAATTGAGTGACGCACTCGTCGGCGTTAGCATGGTGGTATGCAAGCATGGTGTTGCCGAGGACAGTGGCCCAGGCAGCGTTGAGAGCAGCGTCACTCCTGATCGGAGGACTTGAGAGGATAACCTTAAGCAGCTCAGACATGTGGGACTGTAGGTCAACCGTCGGATCTTCGAGGGAGAGGGAGAGGAGGTCGGAAAGGATGGAATAAGCAGATTGCGAGAGGTACGGGTTGCCCAGTCGCGGGAGGAGGAGCAAGGATGAAGTGATCGCTGATAGAGACTGGAAACGTGTAAGACCCTCTGGTATTCATTTCAGCGGACAAGCTTACCTCGGCCGGCAGTGTAGGTAGCACTGGGCGAAGGAACGCCAATAGATGTATGGCAGCCTCCGAGCCCTCAGTGTCTGCTTTTTTGCCCTTAAACTTTGGTAGGCCTCCCGAGCTAATTTCGGTGAGGGCGGCCTTTACCCATTCGGCGACCTTGTCTGCGTAAGGATGCTTCGCCAGGGGAAGAGGGGGGGCTGCAAGAACATCCTTCACTACCTCTGCAGCTTTCTTCCTAACCTTTGGTCGAGGGTCGAGGGTAAGCTGGATAATCGACATGAAGGCTTGACGAAGACCTTGGGCATCCAAATGGGGTCGATCGAGCGCATGGAGAACTGCCCCGTAGAGGGTGATCTGTGAGCGCAGAGGAGGTGCGTGGGGAGAAAGCACAGGGAAAAGGGGGGACGTCAAGGAAAGCGTGGTGGATAAATTTGTACGAATGACCGGATGGGGGACACACGGAATGACTGCAGCTAGTAGATAGAGCACGGCGGGAACAATATCCCCGTCGCCCATGGCGGGACCAGATGTCCGCGAAGCCTGAAGTGCGCCATCCAGAGTAGTGAGAAGGGCAGCAAAGTAGGCAGTCGCAGAGGGCTCTGTATTTTGTTCACGGAAGGTAGCCTCGATCGCCCGGAGGAGTGTGGCTGGAGCCTTTTGGTGGGCCAAGGCGGACGTGGTGTGAGGCCGAATCTTGCACAAGACAGTCTCGACGTTGTCTGCCATGGCGGCTAGAATGCGCGAGGGTTCCAGAGAGCGTCTGGATGTCGAGCAGGACGGCGAGTGCAGTGAGGAAAAACTACAGATCTGAAGGAAGCGTGCTAAAGTGCGACCACGTGACGCAGATATTTGGGCGCCAAGTCACTACAACACAGTCCAGTAGTAAGTTAGTACTAACAGACGTTTCTCGCTGTCGCGTTTAGACTACGCATCCTTAATTAAGGCCTCACCGGAACCGCCATACCCATGTCTCAAGTATTTATTCCTAGCCCAAGCTTTCTTCCTTTTGAGCCCAGCCATCAGAGGGACGATCATGGCACATATCCCTCAAGAGTAGGCGGTACACCGTCTCTCGGTAACAGACTCGAATAGAATATAATGTATTGAATCGAAGGCACGCTATGCATACAGAGATGAGTCATGAGGGCAGCGAGAGGGAGAGAAGGCGGCAAACAGAGTAGAGCTGGATACTGCGTGTGTTACTACACCGATCATGGGGCAGGTCGTAGTGCATGTCCGTTGTGAACTGGGTCAGAGGCCTACTCAGCCAGATATCTGCTGGTACGCCCTGTTCCCCGCTGCCCAGCGATGGCCCTTCTGAGCGGATATGCCAGTAGTGACCACGCCAAACGTGACGAGGATACCGAAAACCCAGGAAAGGGTGTTCAGGATATATGCCCAGCCTGGTAAGGCAAATGAGTGATGCGCATGCACTTGAGGGGAGTTGTACGTACCGGGACGAGCATATTGGAAGGTTGGGAATGCATCGGTGCGGTAGAGATGAGTGACGACGCCAAAAGCTATGATCTGGGAGAGCACTGGAGACGCAGGAGTATTCGGGTTCCGTCAGCCCTAGAAATTCTCCCCCGAATTCGACGCGAATAGGCACATACCATGGAGAGCCACCAGGACCGACACCGACTTCCAGATACGCCTCCTTCGCGAGTGTGTCGAGACGCCAAAGCCTATCGCGAGACACGCAACGATGGCGAACCCGATGCCGAGGTTCACGAAGTAGCTCGCCGTGCCCCACACCATGCAAAACTGCTTGTTCTCCTTCTCGCACCCGTCCGTGACGCGCATCGGGAACGGCCGGCACTCGTAGTTCGTGTATGAGATGTGCCCTCCATTTCCGCTCGGGATCTCGATGACCTTGAGCTCGCAGCGCCGGTCGAGACCGTACTCGACGACGACGGACTTGTGTAGGATGTCGTCGCCATGGACGACGAGCCTGCAGGAGGTTTCCGGCAGTGAGCAGTGAGCCTGGGGCCGTCATGGCTGGGAGACAGACCAGTCGGGGCGTTGCATTGAAGCAATGTTCTGTGGCGGGAGGGGCCAATGTTAACATAAATTGCGACTAGCCGAAGCCGTGCTCACCAATAGCATGGTCGCCACGACCGCAAAGAATGCGACGACATAGGACGTCTTTCTCATGTTCTCTGCGTTCTTCTAGATATTTGTATGACGATGAAGTGGGAGTCAGGAGAGACAGAGACTGCAGCGAGAGACTCGCAAAGCCAAACGTTCTAGCCACGCGGCCAGGCTTCTTCTGTGTTCTCGAGGCGCTTGCCGCGGGCCTGATGTCAATGTTTTCGCACGCTCGCAGCTCTGCGGACACCTCTACTCAGAACATCGATAACCTGTTCAGTGCTTCATCTTTAAGCTTGATTCCTCCAGTTTCGCGCTCTTCTACATAGTATGCACGCAGCTCATGGTGTCATATCGAACGCGAACAGATCAGTTTGACCCACCCGTCCCTCGAAGATTGGCGGCAGGTGGGACTATCCTCCCCTCTTCGCGAAATCACAAACCCCTCAGCACTCGACATGGCTGCGCTTGTATGTGGAAAAGACACTCGCATGACAAGATATGCATTACGCGCTCGCGCATGAGGTCGGTGAAAGATGAACGTTACGGTGAACGCAGCATGGCGCGCTGCACAATGGGTGCGTTTTGGGATACGATGTATTGCACCGGTCTGAAGCGGATGGGAGCGCGTCCGAGGATACTATTTGTCTTCTTAAGGTCTCATTCCGTGGTAGCGGTGATCATGTCGGACTGAGGCTACCAGTGGCAACCGCAACTATCGAGCTGCTAAAGGTAGGGCTTGATCTGCTCCTCCAGCCACGCCCAGAGCTTATCCTGCTCTCCCTCATCTAACGCGAGCGTATTCGGCGGCGCTAGGCGTGCCCAGGGTTGCAGGTACTGCGGTGCTCACAGGTGAGTCGCGGAATACATACTGTCGAGGAACACGCGTATAGGACGCCCGAGCTCACCTTCCCGTTGTGCTGCGCAGCTTCCGGTGCAGCTCCTGCGAACAACGAGCCCAGGGCTCCGTACTCGACTGGGTACCAGTACAGCCAATCCTAGTTGATGGTGAGATTTAGTCTGCGCTCGCGATGGAAGCATCGACGGCATGACTTACGAAGGCTCTCAGGTGCCACGGGCTCGACCGGTACAGAGTGCTCTTGATGCACCCAGGGTCGACAGCAATAGACGTGACGTTGTCCTTCGCACAGCTCCGCGCGAGGTGGTTGCTCAGCAATATTGCCGCGAGCTTGCTCTCCGCATACAGCTCGAACGGGTCCATCTTCTTACACACCGGCCCGTCCCGGAAGGCTTCGTACACGAACCGATGTGAGGCGTGGTGGGCCATCGAGGAAAGCCAGACGATGCGTGACGTGTCCGCTTCGCTTCCGGCGGCCGATAGCATGGGATATAACAGCCGCACGAGGAGAAAGTGGCCGATGACGTTCGCGCCGAACGTAGTCTCATATCCCTGCGCCGTGACCTGCTGGTCTGGAGGCGGGTGAAGCACCCCGGCGTTCAGTATGAGGGAATCCAGCTGTGACTCTCGCCTGCAATTGATATGGTGAGCTAGCACGATGGTCCATGAAGATATCAACGTACTGCTCGAACTCCTCCGCCGCCTTCTTCACAGCGTCCAGGTCGCCCAAGTCGAGTTTCAGGAAGAGCGCAGTCTTTCCCGTCTCTTCGCGCAGCTCCTCGATCGTGCGCTCCGACTTCTCCTGGGAGCGCGACGCCATGTAGACCTTGGCGTTCTTCAAAAGAAGCTGCTTGACCGTCTCCCGGCCTATGCCAACATTTCCGCCAGTTACCAAGAAGACTTTCGTCGACAAGTCAGGGAGATGGTCCGCAGTCCACCCGTTCGGCTTGCCAGGGAAGAGCACCTTGTAAGTTATCAGATTGATGTAGAACCCCAGGCCTGGCATGTCGACGAGAGTAGGCACGCAAGTCCAGGTTTGGGAGTGCGAATTGAGTACGGAACTCCAGGAGACCTACATCAGATCCACCTTTATAGTAGCTGCTGGTGAGCTAGTGCGGGCGCCGACGCTTGCGGGACTAGCACGGGCGCGGGCGCATCTTCTATTGTAAAGAGCATCGGTCTCCTTTTTCGGAAGTTGCCTGTTTTGGAAACAAACACGTAAATGTCACTGTTTCTGGGAGATTCATGCACCCATTATATTGCAGTAGCAGCTAAGTACATTGCATTGAGCACTCGGCGACTCATTGAAGTATCTAGGAGGGGAAGAGAGAGCTCAAGAGTATCGATTTCGGTGTGCAAGTTGTACAAACGTTTGGTAGGCGCCTGGGTTGCGCGCTGCGGGACTAGCGCCTATTTCTCCCTTCAAACTGCCGTGACCACGCTCGCGATCGAGGACGCGGTTTCTCTATCAAGTATCGTGTTTTCTCGATAATTCTATCATGTGTGCCGAAACCTACTAGACGCAACATGCAACGCCATCAGTGATATAGCCTGACGAAATATCTAGAACAGTGCTCACAATCGACTAGACATCATGATATACATGGCCCGGGTGCATATAAGGTCGACCGGTGGTGGCACCGTCGTTGCTTCGCTCACTGGCGTCCGGGACGCAGGACGTGGCTTCTAGACCGGTTCCTAGGTCAGGATTTCACTTCGAACTCACGCAGGTTACGGGGTAAACAATAAGCACAGGTAAGTGAGCTGCGTGATTCAGAGTGAGCTAAGTGAGCCGCGCACGACAATGTAGATAGACACAGGGTAACCTAAGGTAAGCAAACTCGGGCCCGGGCCACAGGTTATATTTGCAGCTTGAAGAAGGTGAGTATGTCCGAGTCAACGGTCCCACCGGTTGCATCTTGCGAGTGCACTTAAGGTCGCAATCCTTGAAGTCTTCGAAACCGGTTTGGCACAAGTAGTCTAAAACCGGAGTTCTCACATACTCACTGCGATACGTCTGAGTTCGCTTCTTACTGTTGACGGCCAATTGTGAGTCTGGACTGTCGAACCCGCGTGCGGGAGGGTCGGCCACCCCGCCCTGCGGGGTGGCGGGCCCTCCAAACTTTACGAAGCAATTACACTGGTAAAGAAAGCAAAATTCCGTGCCAAAGGCACGGGTATCTTCTAGTATATGAGTACGGGAGTGGGCGCGAGTACGGGCGCAGATCTGGGCGCATGAGTCCGCAGGACAGGCAGTGCCGCGCCGCCGCTGTTCGTCATATTAACTCAGGTATGGTTGCGTATACGCAGGCAAAAGTTAGCCCCATGGATAATTGCGGCTGATCGCGAAACGGGGTTTGTGACCTCAAACATGTGCGAAGTTTTGACACAACTCAGCCGATGCGACTTACGTGCACCCGTCGCTAGCCAAAAACACATAGGAAACGATATATCAAAACAATGTTTGGAATTCTGTGCGAATGCATAATTATACAATCAGACGATGGCTTCCATCCTACAGGATGCTCTGACGTTCCTTCTACTTCTCCACCCCGAAAGCGTTCTTGGCCTTGTCCATGAGGGACTCCTAGACAAGGTGCAGCGGTTCAGTCATCGGCTTTGCGTGATACGTAGGACCTCTCGTACCTGGTTGTGGTTGGAGTTGCCGCTGACCGTGTCGCCCATCTTCTGCGTGGTCGACTTCTCACTCTGTAACAGAATACGGTGAGCGCTGACGGATACGTCATTCCGCAGAGCAACCGACCTGGGGTTGTACCGTCGAAGCGATGGAGTCGGCGGTGCTCTTCATGGAGTCACCGATCTGCTCTACATAGGACTTCTCGGAGTTGGGCTGCACACGGGTGAGCGTCTTGCGATAGAGAAGAACTATAAAGTAACGCACCTTCGCCGCGGAAGCGGCCTTGTCTGTGAAGGATTGTCTTCCGGTGTCAGCCATGGTCGTGTCGAGCAGATGTGGTGGGGAAAGGTGCAGATGCGTATACTTGTTGGCCTTGGGGAATCCGACGCAACTCTTCCCGCAGCTTATATACGTCCTAGCAGTGGCACTTCACAGACGTCTTCACGCACAGATGGCCGTCATCCTTGCACTCGATCCTAGTAGCATTCCTAACCGGGAAACACACTTACCACATTGGAACGACCCCGATGTGATACTCTTGGGCCTGTGGAGCGACGGGGGACATCGCAGCTCTGACGCGCACGAGGGCTGCGTTCGGGGCACTGCAGACCAATCCTGTCAATCCCGGCGGCGTTGTGGACGTCTGATGTGGTGAGAGTGCCGATTAACGATCTGACAGTGCTCAGAAGTAGTTACAAATAAGGTGTGATCTGCTCTTCCAGCCACGTCCAGAGCTTCTCCTGCTCCTTCTCGTCTAATGCAACCGCGTTCGGTTCCGCGAGGCGCGCCCAGGGCTGCAAGTACTAGTAGAGGTCGCATAAGTAAGTACTGCTAGCAAGGACCACGCGAATATCCTAGACCGTCCGACAGAACTCACCTTCCCGTTGTGTTTCGCAGCTTCAGGCGCAGCTCCTGCGAACAGTGAGCCTAGGGCGCCAAGTTCGACGGGATAATAATAGAATCGATCCTGTGAAGGTACCCATCCTCAGTTCACGATCGCTACTCAACGTGCGGCACGACTCACATATAATCTGAAGTACCACGGGCTTGAGCGATAGATCTCGCTCTTGATGCACCCGGGGTCGACAGCGATAGATACGATGTTATCTTTCGCGCAGCTCCGCGCGAGGTAGTTGCTCAGCAATATTGCGGCGAACTTGCTCTCCGCGTAGAGCGCGAACAAGCCCATCTTTTTGCGCTTCGGGCCGTCGCGGAAGGCTTCGTAAGTAATCCCAGATGGAGCGTGGCTCGCCAACGAAGAAAGCCAGACAATACGCGAGGGATCCGCTTCCCGTCCAGAGGCCGAAACCACAGAGTAGAGCAGACGGACAAAGAGGAAATGGCCTAAGACGTTGGTGCCGAACGTGCCGTCGTATCCCTGCGCGGTGAGCAGGTCTGCAGCCGGGAACAGTATCCCGGCGTTCAATATCAGGGAATCTAGCTGCGACTCGTGTCTAGGATCAATGTACGTGAGCCACAGTATGATGAAATATCGTGAAGGCATTTCACGCACTGCTTGAACTCCTCTACAGCCTTCTTCACTGAGTCCAGGTCGCTCAGATCGAGCTTCAGAAAGTGCGCGGTCTTGCCCGTCTCTGCGCGCAGCGCTTCGATCGCGCGCTCCGACTTCTCCTGCGAGCGCGTCGCGATGTACACCTTCGCGTTCTTCAAGAGGAGCCGCTTGACTGTCTCCAGACCTATCCCGGCGTTCCCGCCCGTGACCACGATGACCTTGGACGATAAATCAGGGAGATGGTCCGCACTCCAAGTCGGCTTGCCAGGGGTAAGCACTCCATGAGTGATCAGAGTATACACGAACGCCAGAGGGTTCATTTCGCCAGACACAGATGAGCAGGAGTTGGGAGTGGGGGTGGGGATGCGCGAATGCGAGTGCCAGTGCGGGACCTCACGTATAAGACGACTGCCGATCCATCGTCTCGAGACTTTGGCTTTGTGCCAACACAGCAAAGCCTGCGCGGCGGGGTACGGTTCCTTGGGAGAGAGATCTGATGGTGGCAGACCAGCATGAGAGATTCTTGTTGCGGTAGTCCATCATCAGAGCTTTAGCGGCATCGATATATCATCTTATGCGTCAGAGGAGGCACCAGAAAGCGCGGGGCCGCGAACGTAGGATGTGTACAGGTGATTGGGATTGGAGGAGACTTGGGCGTCGGGTGAAAGAACGTGCGGACTTCGGATAGTCAACTTGTGCGCGATCGACGCCTGTGCCTAGGTCTGCAGAGGCCTGCGGACGAGCATCCGAGATCGCGGAGGGCGTGCGCATGATCGCGGTCCTGGTAGATGCGCATGCCCCTTGGCGCGCCAAGACATTAGGTCGAGCTTCAAAGCTTCGAGCTTCATGCTTCATGGGGGAAAGGCAGCTGCAAAGTGACAGTGGTGAGTTTCATCGAGCGGGGAAAGTAGGCTTAGAAAGAAATCACGCCAGTTGCTATCGCGCGCTCCGGAGTCCGTACATTAGCAACACAGCCTTGACACTGCGGCACAGTCAGAATACCACCACTTGAGACGAGTCGCGGATAGCTAACGCCTCCGACGTCTGTGACCGTGGTATCGGGAAGGAGGAAGCCTCAAGCTCGCGCACGGAAGAATCGGTATACTATTAGCAGCCGAGGAGGAGTCCGCAACCCGGAAGCTCGGGCACGGCCACCATATTCCCACGCGGCGGCTGGTAGAACGATTCGTTTTGTGGCGGCAGGCTTTCTTTGACAACGTCAACGACTAGGCTGAGAGCAGCTCGATATGCTACGCGTCCCAGCGACCTCGCAAACTGGAATAACATAAGGAAAGCTACAGATAAGACTTGACTTGCGCTTCCAACCATGCCCACAGCTTCTCCTGATCCTTCTCGACTAGCGCTGCAGGATTCGGAGACGCTATACGCGCCCACGGCTGCAGGTACTACAAGAATACAAGGTAAATGCCGCGGTGTGACCGTATCTGCGTATATTCGACGTACCTTTCCGTTCAACGTCTGGCCATCACCCGCAGCAGCCGCATACAAAGGACCCACCGCCCCATACTCAACCGGATACCAAAACAGCGAATCCTACGCGGAACATCAACGCGTCAACCCGAGCCCATTTGTTCCAGAATTCAATAAGGCGCACCCATAGTTGAAGGTACCACGGACTCGACCGGTAGATCTCGCTTTTGATGAACCCAGGGTCCACAGCGACAGACACCACCGGCACATTATCCCTCGCGCACGTCTTCGCGACGCACATGCTCACAACGATCGCACAGAGCTTGCTCTGGCCGTACCGCGCGAACACATGCATCCCGCGCCGGACGGGGCTGTCGCGATACGCCTCGTAAACGAGCCCGCGCGGCAAGAAGCTCGCGATCGAGGACAGCCAGACTACGCGCGACGGCTCGGCCTCGCGCCCGGACGCGGACAGAAGCGGCTGCAGCAGGCGGAAGAATAGGAAGTGCCCGACGACGTTCACGCCGATGGTGGCGTCGTACCCTTGTGGCGTGACCTGCTCCGGCGGAGGGCACAGCACCGCCGCGTTCAGTATCAGCACGTCGAGCTGGGACTCGCGCCTGTTCACCCCCGCGTGAGCACATGTATCGGAAGGCCACCCCGGATCGTGCGCTCACTGTTTGAACTCCTCCGCAGCCTTCCGGACGGCGTCCAGGTCGTTCAGGTCGAGCTGCAGGAACAACGCCTCCTTCCCCGTCTCCTCGCGCAGCTCGGCGATCGCGCGTTCTGCCCTCTCTCGGGACCGCGTCGCGAGGTACACCTTGGCATTCTTGAGGAGCAGCCGTTTCACCGTCTCGCGTCCTATGCCCGTGTTCCCGCCCGTGACGATGACGACCTTCGACCGTAGGTCCGGGAGGTGCTCCGCGGTCCAGCTCGGCTTCCCAGCGTAAAACAAGGTAATGCTCGTATACACGAACTGGATAAGACTGAGGATACCGGCGAAGTCTACCATTCGGACACTTGTCTATGGCCTCGTGTATGGGGTGCAGGATCCGGGATGTCGGGTGGGAGTCTATGACTGCGCCGATATCGTGGGTCCCGTTTATATTCCTGTCTGCGGGAACACCATGTCTCCATCTATCAGGATGCACGGAGTTTCCGCTTCCCGGGCACGACGCGAAGACGTGGTGCTTGGAATGCAAAAGTGCCGGGGCTGAACGCAAGCGGGATTGAACCGAGAAATCACGAAGTTGGCGTGCCATTGGATCGTGTCTATATAGCATACCGCACCCCCATTCATCGTCGTTCACGAATCAGCACGCTGGAGCTTTATGAAAGGGAAGTCGGTGATAGGGCCATGAAGGGGTCCCGTTGATCTCATGTCAGAGGACGGAGAAGGAAGCTTTCGACGAGCATGGGAACGTGAGTGTGTTATTCTTGAGTCAACGTTCGGACTGAATTCACGCCGGGCATTAGCCAATGTAAGATGCTAAACTTTTGCCAAACTGAACTCTTTCGGTATACCCGAGGTTAATCGTTGTGGATGCACAGGCATCGCTAAGGATTCTTCGTTGACAGCGTAAGATAGCGAGGATAGATTCCATGGAGTAGGGTGTGGTGTGAGGGCAGAGAGCGGGGGGTGAGCGATGCAAGCACAGTAGAGTAACAGAAATAACGTAGGGGTATTGGTGATGATACAGTATGCACAGATATGACACAATCAAGGAACAAGAGCAAAGAAGGTGCAAGAAATGATCATCACATCGCAAGTGTATGAATGATCAAAGGAAAGCTGAGGTGAATCGTTAGATGGAATCCATCCTGGCAGGGCCGAGTCGCCAGAGACCAGCACGTTTTCAGAGGTACGCCTTCACTTGTTCATCCAGCCAGGACCAAAGCTTGTCCTGTTCCTCGACGTTCAACGCGAGAGGACTTGGCTCAGTGAGGGTCGCCCACGGCCGTAGATACTAAAAAGTACGACGTCAGTGGACCAGGTCACACACGGTCTAAACGTATGGAAGCTCGCCTTCCCGTTATAACTCGCTGCTTCTGGCGCACAGCCTGCCACCAGCGGGCCAATCGCGCCGTATTCCACAGGGTACGAGTACGCCCATTCCTAGTACGCGCATTGTCAGCTCTCTACCATTCTGACGCGGGGAATACAACTAGGATACGTACGGGCCCTTTGATGTACCACGGAGTAGACCGGTAGATCTCGCTCTTGATGCTTCCGGGATCTACCGCGACGGAGACGACGTTGTCGTCCGCGCACGTCCGCGCGAGGCGCGTGCTGAGCATGACCGCGGCTACTTTGCTGTATGTATACATGATGAACGGGTTGACCTTTTCCCGCGCGGGTCCATCGACGAAGGCGTCATATGGTAGCGAACGGGGAGTGTAGCTCGCAGAAGACGAGACCCAGACGATGCGCGACGGGTCGCCTGCGCTGCCTGCGGCTGAGACGGAGGCGTAGAGAAGGCGTTGCAGGAGGAAGTGGCCGACTACGTTGATGCCGAACGTCGCGTCGTACCCTTGCGCGGTCAGTGGGTGGTCGACAGGGGGGTATACAACACCCGCGTTCAAGATCAGCGCGTGCAGTTGTGGCTCACGACTGTTCGAAACGTCACCCGCGTTATCGAACGCGTATCGAAGTTGCATGCATATAGTATGGCGTACCGTTTGTACTCCTCCGCCGCATTCTTGACCGAGTTTAGGTCGCTCAAGTCGAGCGGCAGGAAGTGCGCGCGCTTGCCCGTCTGCTCGTGTAGCTCTTCGATTGCACGCTCCGCCCTCTCTTGCGAGCGCGTGGCAAGGTACACAGTCGCGTTCTTCCTGAGAAGCTGCCTGACCGTCTCCTTCCCGATCCCGGCGTTACCACCGGTTACGAGGACGACTTTGCCCGAGAGATCCGGGAGCTGGTTGGCGGACCAGCTCGGCTTCCCCGGGAAGACTGATTTGAGCACGGTAAGCAAGGACATAGCACCCTGCTAGGTGTTCCTGTAGCAGGTGGGGTGCGCGACGATCACTGAAGACTCAGGAGGTGCTTAGGAGGAGTTCATACAGTGAGCTATGCAGGGATCAAGACAATATAAGTATAACGGGAACGCGGGCCCGAAATTCCCATGCCAGCGCGTGCTTGAAAGCCATGCATGACTCAAACAGCACGCGCAGTGTCAGTAGGCCGAGATGTTTTGTAGTAGGATGTTAGGTTGGCACGGTGGTTTAGGAAGCTTCTGTCGAAACTAGCTATAGAGGGGGGATGTGACACGGTTGCGACAACTTCAGTGGGGTGACTACAAGTCATGTACAAGTCCACACCACAACGTGGCCACGCGGATGAACAAACTCAGGATATGTTCTTCAGAGTAATCCGAACTTGGGAGTTTCGTGTCGATATACTAGACCGACGTAAAGGTAAACTAAACGCCACCTATGACAAGTTTCCAGATGTCCTTTCCTTGGACTTTTCAGTCTTGGGCCCCGTTGCATGCCAGGGGAAATGTGGTGTGTTTGATCATTCACTGAGACCTACTGTTGCAGATGTCTTGTGGCTTTACTATGGACCTTGTTTTCTTTCCATAGAATGTGCTCTCCTACGAGATTTCGGAGGCACAATGTTTTGCCCAACGCTGCATTCACCGACCTCTTATGCACGTACTGCATCTCTTGTCATGTGAGTATCTTCCCCACACACGAGTGAGGGCACGTCGGGTGCTCAGGGGTTTTTGACTTCGCCATAAAGAGATATTAGGAGGGGGCAAGAGATGGCGAGAGACGTTCTGTGGTGTAAGGAAACCTTCAGTATAACTATACGGAGGTACACGGTGATTCCCACGATGAGCGCTGCCAAGCTACTGCCTTCCACGCCTCTTCATTCGCCACGGATCAGCGACGGTGATCAGTACAAGAGCATCAGATATCGGGGTACGGACAGAAGACTACAGAAGAGCGAGAACATGAGGGTTGAGAACAAGTGCGGAAGGGAACACGAATAGCCGTGGCATGACCGGGGAGCACAGCCGCCGTTCGGATAAAGCTGATGGCGGCGCGTGTAGCGGAACAGTTGGAGGCGTCTAGTCGATGCCCCTCTTCCGCAAACCCGTCCCCATCTCGTTACAAGTCGTCGTCCCTGCCTCAGAATTCTGCTCTTGCATGTCCCCTCAAGCTGCCGACAGCGTCCTATAGCGTTTCGGCATCCCGATGATGCATCTATCTTTCTGGGCGATAGCCGGTCGGCGGTAAAATGTCACGACCTCGCGCTCTTGGCCCTTCGTGCGAAGTTTGAACAGCCTCTACTGAATAAACCTATCGCTGTTGCCTGAGCGCCGTGTGCGTGCTCAGGCTAGCTCAGGTGTGCCTCCCATCGAGTATCCATGGTATGTCGATCACTCGTGCCCCACGTCCACGCTAATCACAAAGAAGCAGATCCTCTCTCGCACTCGCTGCGCGGGTGCGATCAGCGACAGCGAAGGCAGCTGCACAGCGCACGGCGGTACCTGCATTCCAGTGCCACGGGACAATGATCGAACGCGTGCGCCTGTCCACAATCCATGATTCCGCGTGCATCATCCGGTCGTTGCTTTCTAGTACTTGCACTTGACCGCAGCCCCGGCCTGCCAACCATTTGTGATTAGCCTTACGGAGTTGCACCGGTCATCCGACCGCGTCCATGGCTACAGCCTCCCGGTACATAAGGGTGCCCCTTCCGGACGCTCATCTGGAAGGACCGACACCCAGTCCCCCCGCCCCGTATTCCCTTGCCTTTTCCTCAGACCCCGGTGGTCTTCATTCCTCTTCGGTTTCCTCTTCGCCTTCTTCAGCTGCCACTTTTAGGTTTCTTCTTCCCTTTCGCTCTTTGAGAAAATGACGCGCATCATCTTGCCTTTCCTCGCGGTCCTGGCGGCCTCGCTCGCGCGTGCTGCGCCTGCCCCGCTGTTCGGGATTAACCTGGGCTCCGGGGACGAGAGCAACGCCCAGCCGGTGACCGTCTCTCAAGACGATATCAGCGCGGACATCCTGCGCCCTGCGCTGTTCTCGCGCACCGCGTACTGTTCGGCGGCTAGCGTAACCAACATGAGCTGCGGCGCGCCCTGCGACGCCACCCCCAACGTCCAGGTTTTGACCGCAGGCGGCGATGATGGCGCTATTCCTGGGTGTACGTACCTGCGCGAAGCGTCTATCTTGCCCGAGAAGGAAGCATGCTGACCGCTATGTGCTGTTATTAGTCTTTGTCGCCAGCGACCCCGACACGCAGACGATCGTAGTTGCGCATCAGGGGACCGACCCGCACAAGATCCTCTCGATCGCCAACGATATCGAGTTCGCGCAAACCGCCGCCAATGCTACCTTGTTCCCGCAGGCAAGCAGTACGTCATTCATAAGAACTACACCCGAGTCTCGTTCTTACTCGCGACTCTTTAGGCAGCGTAAAACTGCACAGCGGCTTCCAGGACACGCAAGGACGCACTGCGGATATTGTCATGTCCACAGTGCAGAGTGCCCTTGCCTCGACCGGCTTTAAGCAAGTCCTGGTGACCGGTCACTCGCTCGGGGCTGCCGTAGCCTCCCTGGACGCAGCGATGCTCCGCATGGCGCTGTCGTCCGACGTGGCGGTCAAGTCGGTGGTGTTCGGGCTCCCGCGCGTCGGAAACCAGGACTGGGCCGATCTGTTCGACACATTGGTAAGTCTCGAATCCGCCGGGCGTCCGCGTTTCGGTGCTTACTTATGACGTCGCATCAGATCCCCGACTTCATCCATGTCACGAACCAGAACGACCCTGTCCCGAACGTGCCGCCTCATGATCTCTCCTTCGAGCACCCCTCGGGCGAGGTCCACATCACCAGCGTCGATGCCACCTCCGGGGACGCGACCATGGAAGCGTGCCCTGGTCAGGAGAACCAGGTGAGCGCTGTCGTGTATGGTGCGGTGTAAAGGAACGTACTCATCACTCTGCGTGATCTCAGAACTGTGCGGCTGGCAACTCGCTCCTGAAGGTCTCGGTCGCGAACCACCTTGGCCCGTACCTTCAGGATATCTCCTTCGGCGACAAGGCGTGCCCCGCATAAGCATCCGCGTATAAAATGAACCAGCGGTACCGTCGGTGTGCGATATTGGGATTTGAGCTATCTTGTGACATATGGGCAGTTGTATTTTGGGCACATCCGAAGACGAATGAAAAAGCGGGTTTACGAGCGGGATACTTACGCATTGGTCTGATCGGTCGTAAGCGGGCGTTTTACCATCGTTGTTGGTCCACTCTGTACAGTGTACGCGGATCTAAGACGGAGATCATGGGATAAGTATGGGCTCGATTGGGGCTCGACGTACGCGCAAGTCTCGGCTACGGTGGATATTGATATTCAGGGCTGTAAGCGCGCAACCTGTCACTTGCTTCAACGCCGCAACTATGTACTCACTCGGCTTTTACTCGACCTGTGCTTGCTTTCATTGCTTGTCTAGAGGATACGAACTTAGCTGCCTCCTTGAATTCGCCGTGCGTGCCTCACATACTACGTGGTATGCGTCTCTTGAGTTTGATGCGCTCTACGATAGACGTCATAATATCGTATCCCACAAACGCTCGCAGTCGTGTTCGAAGACGTCACCCGATGTGGTCAGCTGGTGTCCTCGCCAACGTTCAAACGTTCACAGCCGGGGCTACGACGACGGGCGCGTTGGAGACAATGTATATGGTGGGAGAGCGGCATCTAGGGGCGTCGAGCCGGCGGGGGAGGCAGAGATCCCGGAATATGCGCCCCGGGGTCTCGGCCGCGGGGCGTGCGGGGTAATGACTTCAACGCCCTGCGCATCTTGACTCGCCCCTCTGCCTATCTCTCTCTTTCGCCATGCTCTCAACTGGCCGTGCTCGCCTGCAGTCGTCTTCCGCGAGCGGTTCCAAGGGCGTCCTGAAGGTTGCAGGATCTGCGAGGTGAGTTGGGACTCCTTTCGCAATGTCACAGGACCTCGTGGACTTCGTCGGGGACAAGTGGGGTTGAGCCGTGCGCCCGGTAGTCCCTGCCAGAAGTTGACGAGGGATACCCACCGTGCAAGCACGGCATATTTCTTTCTACTTTGACGGTGATGACGCCAAGAGGATTGGACACCAGACTTCTGCGCACACAGGCTACACCTGATACCGTGTTCCGGAATCTTGACTCCATAGGACTTCGATCCTATATCGCCGTAGAAGTCATTCTAGCGCCTCTGTGCCGGCTGGCGAAGACCAAGCTTGCTGCATGGCGGTCTCAGGACGGTCTTGACTCAGTCTACACCTAGCTGCTTCTGCGGGCGTCAGTATTTTATGTTTTCGATGCTTCCGCCCGTAAAATGCCGTGGTGATCGATGCAACTCCTGCACGCAGACTGCATCGGCAGTGCCGGCGACGCTCAAAGCTGCATGTGCGCTCCGAGCCGTACCACTACCTACGTTCCGAGCTCCCCGTGCAGCCTTGTGCAACCCGAAGCTGAGCGTGGGCTCCCAAATCTTTTTCAAGCCCGCACTCGCACTCGACGACGCCACCAGGTCGTCATTGCCAGATCTAGACCCGGGTTTGCGGTCTGTGGCGATTGTCGGCGGAGGAACGTTTCTGCGCCCGGCCGACGGAGCTGTTATCGGAACCCGTCTGCCCTCCTAAGCCTTTCTTCTCCGGCGGTCTCCCCCAGCGGGCTCCTTCATGCCACTGTACTGATTCGAGATATCCACATCGATCTAGCGTCCGGAGCCCTTATTCGACGGCTTTCCTCCCCCGATATGCGCAGGATGTGCGCCGAGGCGCCCCATCGTATATAAGTACTCCGTCGGGGTCCGCGCGCGCCCACCCGAACCAGTCGCGAAACATGTCATCGGCAGCCCAGGCACACGCTTCGCTAGTAGAGTTCGGACAGCAACATGTCACGAAGGGGCTGGGGCGCATTGTCGAGGCCGTCATGACGAAGGCCCAAGGCTCGTATGTGACCCTGGGGGACGGCCGGGAGCTGCTCGATTTCACCTGCGGTATCGGCGTCACTAACCTCGGTATGTACATCCGTTGCGTGACTTTAATAAACGTAAACTGAAACAAACCGATCGACAGGGCATTGTCATCCCAAGATCAGCAAAGCCGCCGCTGACCAGTGTATGAATCTGGTTCACGGGCAGGTGTGTATTCTTGGGACATTAAATGCCTTAAAATTCGCTAAGGTCGACGCAGTGCAGTATTGCGTTCCACGGCCCATACCTCGAGCTCATCCAGAAGCTCCTGCCGATGATGCCGCACCCCTCCCTCGACTCGTTCTTCTTCTGGAATTCCGGCTCAGAGGCCATTGAGGCGGCGATCAAGATGGCGCGCACCTTCACAGGACGGCAAAACATCATCAACATGCAGGGCGCGTACCACGGCCGCACATTCGGCGCCATGGCGGTCACGAAGAGCAAAACCATCTACAGCGAAGGCTTCCACCCGCTCATGGTTCGTCCAGAAGCCCCAATCTTACGCGCAAGGTTCACAAACGCTAACCACTCGCGTTTCAGCCTGGGGTCTTCACACTTCCCTTCCCGTACTGGCACCAGCTCGGCGTGCCGGCGGACACCCCCGCGTCGAAGCTGTCTGAGATGTGCCTCAACCAGCTGTCCCTGCTTCTCTCGCAGTCGAGCGCGCCGCGCGACACCGCAGCGATCATCGTCGAGACCGTCCTCGGCGAGGGCGGATACGTCCCCGCACCGCCCGAGTTCCTGAAAGGGCTTCGGGATGTGTGCGACGAGCACGGCATCATGCTGATCATCGACGAGGTGCAGTGCGGCTACGGGCGTACGGGCAAAAACTACGCGATTGAGTATTCGGGCGTACGCCCTGACATCATGATCACCGCGAAGGTAAGAAGAATTTGTGGCAGATCCACATTCTGGGAATTGACACTAATGTTTGGACTTTCAGGGCCTTGCGAACGGCTTCCCCCTCAGCGGTATCATCAGTAGCAAAGCGCTGACGGACAAGCTCAAACCCGGTTCAATGGGCGGGACGTATGCCGGCAACGCTGTTGCCTGCGCTGCCGCAGTCGCGGCCGCTGACGTCATGAAGGAGGAGAACATCCTTGAAAACGTGAACGCCCGGTACGCGTATCCCTGTTTCCATATACGTGCCGCTCGAGCTTACCTTGTCTCCACCCCCACAGCTCGAAGGAGCTGTTCGCCGCGCTCAACGCCGTGCGCGCAAACCCCAAGCTCGCACCGACGATCCTGGACGTGCGCGGGCAAGGCCTCATGGTCGCCGTCGAGTTCGCGTCGCCGGTCGGGACGGGCCCGTACGACGCGTTCCGCAACGCGGACGTGCCCGCGAAGCTCGCGAGCCGCGTCGCGAAGAAGTGCGTCGAGAAGGGCCTGCTGATCCTCACGACGAGCGTGTACGAGGTCATCCGGTTCATCCCTGCGCTGAACATCTCGCAGGCGGACCTCGCGAAGGGCTGTGCGATCTTTGCGGAGGCGGTCGAGGAGGTCGTAAATGAGGGATGAATGCTGAGCGGCCGGAAAGGCGCGCGGCTGGTGCGTGAAGTTCGGACATGAGTGATGTAGGTGCTACATTCGAGGACGCCTCCGGTCTCGGATAGCTGTCAAAACAAAAATGTATGAATGTGGATAATGTTTCTTGAGCTCAGTATTGGTTTGACTGCTTCAATCAGGATGAAGATCAAACCAATATCCGCCGCCAGTAGCTGACAACAGATGAAGTGGCCTTTACGCACGTCTTCTGACTCGTAGGCAAGTTCTTCGAAACCGGCAGAGGAAGTTCCGAGCTATATCAGAACTCGGGAGTAAAAGTATCCCGCAAGCCATATGGGACTTTGAAGCGGCTGGGTTGCTCGAGGTTGCTCGCGCCGTAGCACGAAGGTGTGTTCACAACGAGGCTAACGTCAATGAAAGGACGAGGCCTTACAAGCCGAGGGGATATGAGCGTTCAACCTGCGCGGACCTTGTGGGCCTCCGCGCACATAAATAAACCCCGCGCTCGAAGAATGACACCTGGTCATGGGGCGAGTTCAATACAGTGACACCTCATGGAGGAAGAAGACGAGAGGAACAGCCTTGCTGCTGCGGTTATACGCGAAAGAGGTCCTCGAGCACCATCATGATCGAGAGGCTACCAAATGCGCGGACGGGCGGCGGGGCACCCGACGGATCTCCTGTGGATCTCCTCGTCGGAACGAAGGCGTCGGAACTCCGGAGCGACTCGAGCCAGCCTCAGGCTGGGGTTGATCCACTCGGCACTAGTACTGGCAGGGGAGCGGCGACCGGCGTTGACCAATATCGGCTATTAATTCCTACATACGTCGGCGTAGCGTCGGCCACATGAATCCGCGAAGAATTGCAAAAAACAATATCAGTCTGGACTCTGGAGGATCGAAGATGCTCGAGCGACGTGGTAAACTGTAAGACGACCGTCCGAAACGTCTTGCAGTGAATGGGCAGGATGCGTCGCTGATGGTTAGATGACTGGTATGATGCATTCATCACCCGACGTTCAGCAATTTACCCTGGATCAGTGGGTAAGTAGTGTCGCGCTCATATAGAGTGCATTGTCTTACCTGGATTGAATTTGATTGAATGTGGTAAAGCGTGGGCAGTGCCATGTCGGCGGCGCTCACTCGAGGCCCGGGTAGGCTGTAGGCGCGATCCGAGTACACGGACAACATGAACCCGACAATGCCACCAATAAATCGGATGCACAAGTTGTCATGGAGGACTAGACATCTACTCGCCTAAGTGTATTAGTTGTGCGGGCGGCGGTGAGTACAACGAGACGACATACTGTGCATATGAACGAAGCCGACTTCCATGATGCGTGATTTGCCATCATCCTTAGGCACCTGAAAGGCAGAGGATAAGCACGGCAAATGCACTCCACAGCTCTCATAGGACTCTGGATAAACACTTGCTCGACTGACCGGGAAGCCAGTGAAGATCGACCCAGGTCCAGGTGCTATAGCTTGCTAGCAGTCGGGCATCGAGTATGCGTGTTTCCAGGTATCAATTAAAAAAGTCCACAAACAGTATCAAGGTCTATACGCTACAAAGCTATCCTAAGGGCAAGGTATATGTACCACGGAGAGCGTATTCTCAGTCATTAGTCGTAATCATCGTCCGTTTCCGATTTTCTAACACCAACAGTGGGCAATCTCTTGGGTGGCGCGTTGAGGAGAGATACGTCTACGGCGAGTGGCATTGCAAGCACATCAAGCACATCATCGACAGAGGGAGCTCTAGTCCGAGTACCGCTGAGTGAACTCGTCTGAGGGCGCCTTCTGGTGGGGACGCTCCATGCGGAATTGGCGGGGAAGGAACGCCAGACCCGCGAAGTAGAGGACGGGGACGAGCTGCACAGCGATCGATTGTCAACGAACGAGCAGAGACATGCATTTTGCGGAATGTACTCACCACCACCCAGACATACCACACGATGTTCGCAGAGTTGCTGATGGGATTCCTGCCTGTCGCCGCCACCCACTCGGTGCGGAAGCCAGTGCGCACCTACGGGAACGCGATCAGCCACACAGCTACAAACCGCCTCCGCACAATCGCACTAACCTGGTAGAACGCAAGCGCAATGATGATGAGGCCAAGCACCGCGTGGAAGTAGTTCTGCATTGGCCGCCTCTTCCCGACCGTGAACGAGGTCGGCTTCACGTAGTGAATGACCGCGCCGAGCGTGATCTGGACAAAGTACAGCGCGAAAATCGCGACGCCCCACTTCTTGTGGTCGTCGTCGAGGTGCTTCGCGCCTGCCGTCGCCACAGCGCTGATTCCGAGAGCGACACCCGCGATGATAACAGGACCAGCTGCGCGCGGACCATCAGTACGCGAGTCAGAGAGCGCATCGAAGCAGATGGGCGCGTACCGAATGCGAGCTGGAACGCCCAGTGACCGGTGAACCATGTGTTCGTGAACGTGCGTGCGTACCGCGCGAGCAGCGCGCCGGCCGGGAGCAGGATCAGGAAGCCGATGGTGCACAGCAGCGCGTGCGCAACGATCTTCTTCTGGTACGGCAGCAGCGGCGGGCTGGACGTGTCCGTCGTCGTCGTGGGGTCCGCCGCGGGGCTCGCGAGGTTCGTCACGTCGTCGGCGGTCAGGCTCTGCGACATGTCGATCGTGATCGGGTTCGACTCGAGGTGCTGCAGGAGCGTCGCGTCGTCCGCGCTGCTCTCGGGGTTGACGTTGCCGAACGCCCAGATGATGGTCTGCGAGGTGGCGCTCGTCCCGTCGGCCTGCATCAGCGGGGGCAATGTCAGCGCTCGTTCGCGGGCGGACGATGCCCGCGTGTGTGCGCGCGCGTACGCACCGGGATCGTGAAAGAGAGTTTTGGTAGTGTTCCGGAGACGTCGCTTGCGGCGGTGTCGGCGGCCGCAATGCGCGGCGGGTTGGCGTCGACGGTGGGCATGACTTCTGAGGGGGCCTTCCGCTGCGAGAGCGTGATGGTCCCGTCTGAGTTGGGCCACATAATCACCATGGGCGTGTTCGCCATCTGGTTTCCAAAGCCCCTGTGGTGACCGGTGAGCGGCGGAGCGCTGTATGCCCGTAGAACGCCACGTACATTGCCATCCAACCGAGGTCGGCGGAGCCCTTGCTTTGCAGAACGTCTAGACGAGGGGCATGAGCATACCCCGCAACGCGTGCTTCGAAAAAGCTCCACTCACACTGAACAGTAGAGCCATTGACGACGCCGGATATGCACATGAGGTCACTGCAGACCGAGCCACCCTTGAGGCCAGAGGTGTTTGCAGCGGACACGGCCGTTCCAGATGCACCAGCGGCGGCAGCGGTCGAAGTTGCGGCGACGTGGGTGCTGCTACCGTCGTCTCCGCCATGTCCGCTACTGCTCCCTCCCCCGTAACCATAGCCCTGCCTCTGTCGTAGGACACGCGGCGGTCAGCGTCATGCACGGCGGACAAACACTACACTTGACTTACTCGGGCAAGGGGGTCGTGGGCGACGGCAAGCGAAGACAGGCCGAGGATGGCAAACGTCAAGGCCGAGAGCATCATGGTGTCGTGCGACGAAAGAAGGCGGGACGCAATACAGCGGGCGGGTTCTGCGTCCCAGGGGTATATATCCCGGGCGCTGCCTGGGAGGGGTGAGGTGCTGCGCCTGCGGCGGGCCTTCCGTGCGCGGAGAGACCGGTGGGAGCGTGGCACCCAACTCGGGCGGGAAGCTGCACTCGAGAAGCTGAGTAGGATAGCGCGGGCAGGCTGTGGGAACGGCTCGCGCTGAAACGCACCATCAAATGGATGCGATCGGATTCGTCGTTCCCCGCACGCCCCTGCAATCTCGTCCCTAGCCGCTGCGCAGTTGTTGACGAGCTCCTCAACACTTGAGCACGACGTCGACTTCGCTCCTATCACTGGCGGTGCTGGCGCCGTCGCCCACCTGACGCGCGCCATGCCCCTCGGGCTGTTCCTAGAGAAATGCGGTAAGCCACATCGCGAACGCCGCCGCACAACAACTGCGCCCACTTTGAGTTCCATCTCGCGGGCGCGTCGGGCGCGCTTGGCTTCCGGACAGTGTCAGTGGGCCAATGGAATTTTGCAGCTGCCCGCTTCCAGGAGCGCTGTTACGTCGATCAACCTCGCGGCATGCGAGTGAGGCCACCGGTGCATCGCCCCCGCCATGGCTGGCTGCTGCGCATTCCTTCCGAGACCCCCGCGTCTGTTCAGCCCGTCTTCTAAGAGCTTCTAAACCCCTCGGGGTTCCTCGTTCTGCCTGCGACTATCCGAGACCACTGGACGGGTTCAGATTGGTCAGAGGGGTTCGCGTTCTCCTCCAGATACGCCAAGCGATCCACCCCCATACTGTCATCGGAGTCCCCGCAGTCTAACCGAACGTTACATCCACACCATCGCCGTCCGTGAGAGAGAAGACACCACCGCGGGTGAGAAGCGCAGCCCGCTAGCACCTCCCAATGACAGCGATTACGAGATAGAGAGCTTGACGTGCGCAAGCCTGCTGCGATGTGTGTGAAAAAGCCCGACGCGGCGCGTGCGGAAAGAGACGAGGACTGCCTTACGCAGCCACTTCTACGGAGCGCTTCGCTGTAAACATATATGGTCACAACGTTCACAACCCTGCGTCTTCGTGAGCTCCATGATATCTTCACGATACAGCTTTGCGGGCGGGCTTACAGCAAATCGTCCGACGATGTGCTGATGGCCGGCATTGCGCGTACTAACCCTCCCGGCAAGCAGGTCATCATGCCGCCGTTATAGGATCTGTTGGTCGAATCTTAGCAATGCATCATGGAGCGTTCCGAGCCAGCGTCGGGGTCGGGGAGTCATACGGTGGTCGTTTGGACGAGACGATTGCACACGGGGTTGGAGCCGCTTCGACGATACGGCTATGCAGCTCTGAAGATATATATATCATTGTGGAGGGTACGTAAACGGCATCAAACAATGATAGACCGAGGTGAATGTTGGACTGACCATGTATGCCTATGACATATATCGATAGCCAGCTGAGCCCGCAGGCAAGCTGGAACGCACGACAACCTACAGCAGCGCAGAAGTTGACATGGCCCTGGTCTCGCTGGACTGGGTTGCACGAAAAGCCCCAATGCTCTGACACGACAGCATGGCAGTGATGAGTGCCAGGGATCTGCGGAGACTCAAGTATAGTACCCAAGCTGGTCGATCCGCACCACGCGTATGTATATGATGTTCATGAGGATCCCAGTCCAAGCAGGGCGCACCAGTAACCATTGTGTGGACAGACAGATGATCATAGACAGCTTTGTGTGGACATTCGACATCTCTCGATCTTCTGACCCCTGGTGGGTGCAAACGGATCTGTGCAGTGGGGATTGCCGGGAAGATGGATATGTCTTGGAGCTGCCAGCTTGATGGCGTCCCGGGCCTGGCAAAAGATCTCAGCAAGTCCAGTGTGGCCGAGACTGAGAGCTGGTGTCGAGACGATAGACACGGGCAGCCAAGTCGCATGAGCGGTCGGTGTAGCAACGAGAGCCAGCGCAAGGCAGGAGGCGAAGGTCGAGAACGTCGTCCAACTTGCGCCCTCCGGCTCGCGTCTATCCGGCTGAGCCGGGTCGCGGGGTTTGCGGCCTAGCGAGTGATCGCGCACCATACGGGGGCAGTTTTCGGCAGATTCTTGCCGTATATGGTGCGCTCCCGGCCGCAAGAGCCCGTACCGGACGGCTACCGGCTATGTATTGCCAAAAGCGGGGTGCCACCGTCGTAATGAGCGGTCCCTGGAAGTAGTGTCGGTGTGCACTGGGCGACGCTCAGCCCACTCGTCTTGTCCTCTACCGCCTTTCTATCCTCGCCCGCCAGGGCCCCTTCGTCTTCTGCTTCGCCCTGGATCCTCGCTGTCACGACTCTAGCTCACGGTCATGTCCTCAACATCGTCGCTGGCCTCCTCGACCACTTCAACTGCTCCAACGGCATCCTCCTCGGCTTCCGCTTCGCTCTCTGTACCCGGAAACCTCAAGGCAACTCCGCTCCTGTTCCGCTCTCCTGGTTTAGTCTCACCTTCGAGCATATAGATTGTTGGCATTATCCTTGCTATATCTAGCGGACTCCTCATAGGCTCCAGCTTCGTGTTCAAGAAGAAAGGCCTGCTGCGTTCCCAACATGGCATGGTGGCGGGCGAGGGTGTGGCTTACCTCAAGTCGGTGCGTACATCGCTTCTTCTACTTCTACTCCACCCTCGCTTACCCTCGCGCAGCCATTATGGTGGATAGGCATGTCAAGTGAGTGCTCGGCAAGTGCGTTCTCCATGGAGCTACAAGCTAACCAAATTCGAAGTGATGATCCTGGGCGAGCTATGCAACTTTGCCGGTGCGTCATCCCCTTCCACTGGCTCCCCTGCATTTACTGACTGCGCCGTAGCCTATGCGTTTGTCGAGGCAATAGTCGTTGTATGTGCTGCGCGTTCAACTAGCTCAATGCGGTGCACCCATCAATCATTTGACAGACACCCATGGGCGCACTCTCGGTGGTAATATGTGCCATCCTGTCCTCGATATTCCTCAAAGAGCAACTGAGCTTTTTCGGATGGCTCGGCTGTGGGCTCTGCATCGTACGTTTCAATTGCGGATTCGCGCCTGACTGCGCATCGCTGATGTACCGCCACAAAGCTTGGCTCCGTCATTATAGCCCTGAATGGTGCGCTAACAATTACGTCTGCAGTCCGTTCCGTAGCTTGACAGCGTATGATAGGTCCCCAAGAGCAGTCTATTGGCCAGATCCTCGAGTTTCAGAAACTCTTCTTGGCCCCAGGTTTCCTGGTCTACGGCTCCATCCTGATAGTGGCGGCCCTAGTAATCATATTTTGGTTCGCGCCTAGGTACGCGAAACGGTGCACGTCAGTGAATAGTCAAAATGACCTCTGGCGTCAGGTACGGGACGAAGAGCATGTTGTGGTACATTATGGTGTGCAGTATGATCGGTGGCCTGAGCGTCAGCGTCACCACCGGTCTTGGGTCGGCGATCGTCACCACAGCACAGGGTGACAACCAGGTATGCATGTCCCCTTACGAGAAGATCATCAACGATTGACCGGTCCACTCCGTTCACAGTTCAAGCACTGGTTTATTTACTTCCTACTGGTTTTCATTGCTGTAACACTAAGTAAGCACCGTATTTCGGCGTCGTACCGGACATCCTAACCATTCCGCATCAAGTCACCGAGGTGTACTATCTCAACGTGGCGCTGGCGCTGTTTAACACTGGTGAGTATCTCACGTTTCAGAAGGGCGAATTGAGCTGATCATACGCTAATCTTACTAGCGATGGGTTCGTACTTCGTGCCTTCTTTCCGTAAATGTTCTCAACTGACCCCTCTCCAGTCACGCCAACATACTATGTGATCTGTAAGCATATATACCCGACACAGATGAGAGGGTTGCTAATGACGCTGCCTCAGTCACATTCTTTTCAATGGTCACCACCATTGTTTTGTTCCAGGGTCTCAAGGCGCCGGTAGTACAAATTATCACCCTTGTGATGGGATTCCTGGTCATCTGTGTCGGTATCACCGTCCTCCAGCTGTCCAAGGTCGACCCCACCCAAATCAAGACCCTCGACAGACGGTCCACACTACTCCTACAAGCGGCGAGACACAACACCGAAGGTTTCGACGAGAAGAGCCTTGCTGCTGTCGAGGACCCCGGCATGGACGCCCTCCGCGGCAGCTTCGGTACCATGGGCAGCATCATCCGGGCACGCAGCGCCCGTCGCATGAGCATGAACAGCCGCAACTCCATCCACTCGCGATACAGCGCACAACCGGGCCCACCACTGCCCCTCTCCGGCGTCAAACGACACCAGCTATTCGACAACCCCATGCCCCCCACCCCAGAAGGGATCCCCGTCGACGGGAACTCGGAGCGGATATCGGTGGCGAGCCGGCCGTCGGTGCTCGGCTCGCCGTTCAGCGGGCGCAAACAAACTATCAAGTTCGGCGACGAGGACGTCGTGCACTCGTACCACGTGCCGGGCACGGGTGACGACACCGCGACGCACGAGCGGCGGAACGCGCTGTACAGCAGCGGCGGGAGCGTGAAGTTCGCCTCGGTCAGTAGCGCAGCATGGTCCTCGGACGCGGTCGTCGGGGCTAACGGCGAGCAGCTCGACGGCAAGCCGCGCGCGCACGCGGACGGCCAGGTCCTCACCCTCAACCTCCCCGCGCGCGACTCGGAAGACGACGTGCAGGACGGCGCGGCGCCGATGACCGCGCCGCCGTCGCTGGGCGACGTCTTCAGCCACTCCCCGACGCGCAATCTATACGACGGCCTGCCGTCGACGAGCACCCTCTCCTCGTTCTCCTCCCAGAACGCGTCGTCGCCGTCGCGCAGCGCAGCGGCGGCCCTGCCGATGTCGCCGTCGTCGCGGCTGCGCCTCTTCGGCCGCAATAGTAGCAACAGCCACAACCACTCGCCAGCGCGGAACTACCCGCGGGGCGAGCGTGCGGAGGACCGCGAGGAGAGCGAGAGCCTGTGGCGCAGACAGAACGACAGCCAGAGCTCGGTGGACCTGGAGGCGGGGAGCGACGGCGACGGGGAGCTGCCCGGCGGGGGGATTAGGCTGGTCCCTAGTTCGAACTCGGGGCACCAGCGCGAGCAGGCGGACTTGTTGTGATGATTATTGTGAGATACGGTACGATAGCCTATTTTCTGTTCTGTAGACGGCGGCGGCGGCGGACGTGTCGGTCGGACTTGGATTTTTGCCTCCCTCCCTACTACGAGTACCTAGTGCGCCCTCCCCCCGGGCCTGCCCTGCCTAGTCATGGGCTCCTGTACGCAGTACTGTGTTACGAATATGTGATAGACAGATGCGACTGCCGCGGACCATCGGACGGCGGCCCCCCGCTGGTGCGCCCCCTCGCCATCCAAGTCGCGTTCCCTGCCATCATCGTCTCTGCGCTGCGCCTAAGTCTGACACCCACGTCGCGCGTCGCGCGCTTGGCGTTCTCGCCCCCCTCGGCACCCGGCGCGCGCTGTCGAGCGCGGTGCACGTCCAGCGAGTGCTCGGAGGCCTGTTCGCATCCGCGTCCCACCATCGGGCGTCGTAGGTCCGCACTGCCGCAGCCCTCGTGCGTCTGCGTCCGAGTCTGCACGCGCGCCTTCCGACGACGCCGTCGTCCGCCCCGAGATGTCCGCCGCGAGCTCCTACGGTCGCCCCCCTCCGCGAAGCGGTGGGAGCGCTGCATATGCACGCCCCGTCGACGCGACGCACTCGTCCGCCGGGGCACTGCGTGGCGCCGCGGAGGAAGGCATACACACCGCGTACCGCGCGCGCGTAGCACTAGCGGTGCACCCCCGTCTGCCAGTACATTCGCCCCCCTAATCCAGCCTCACACCATCATACTGCCGTGCAAGGCAGGTGCAGCGCGGGGGAACGGCAGCCTACCGCGACGCCGCGGCGGATCCCGGGGCGAGCTTCCTTCGAGTCTTCGACAGCGCAGTGTGTGTACGTACGGCGCACCTCCGGCGGGGTCCCCAGGCCCCTCGAAAAGCGTGACTGATCACGCCCGCCTTCCCAGTGTATATTCTATTCGACAGGCGACGTCGACAGGCAGGGTGCTCGGACGCGCGTTCGGCGTCGACGTTCGCCCGATCGCGTCGCACCGCGCTGCCCACGGAATTCGTCTTCGAGCCTGCGGTGCGAGCCTGCGGCCCTCTCAGGCTGGTTTGCGAATTACAATTGCGGGTCGTCAACGCCCGCTCGACTGTGGCACGCGCGGCGGCGAGCGCAGATCCCCTCGGGATGTCAGCGGGACGTTACCTCACCGCGACCGCTAGCAGCCTGGGGCCGCGGTGACACCCGGAGGACCACCGCAAGAACAGTACTGAGAACGGGCACATTACACTAGCCAGAGAAAGAAGCGTGCGCGGGTGCAGTACGTCCAATGCGTCCCGCCTGCACATGCACATGCAGAGGTTCAGGGAGACAAGTCGTGAGCCGGCACCCTTTCCCCTCTCGTCTGCCGCTGCCGCAGAGTTTGAGGAGTGCTCACCTGAGCGCAAAACAGGGCTTCTGTACCCGTAGTGCACACAGCATCGGTACTAGCACCACCGCAAGCGCACTGCGCGCCAGCCAGCGCAATGCGCACGCCCACACTGCCCGCACGCGTGCCACAGCCCGGGAGTATCAGCCTGACAGCCTTAGAGGCACTCGAATACGCACCGAGCGGACCCTGCGCTCGTTTACGTAGCAGCCTGAGCCCACTGACACTGGGAGGACTCGGACGCACCCGCATGAGTCCGTATCCGGGTCTCGCAGGCCTTGTGCTTGTGCTTGTGCCCGGGGACGGGCATGTGTAGCTGCCAGTGCCACCAGGGAGTCCCCGGGCTCGCGCCTGGGAGCACGCGCCACTGGTTTGGCGCGATCGGCGGGACGATACGATGTGAGTGCACCGCGACTGCGATCGCGAGGCAGGCAGCACCTCGGAGTTGAGCGTTGAGTGATCACGGCGCGCACGCTCGCTACGTAGTGGGTGTACCCACGGCCTACGCGAGGGCCTCGAGGCGTGCGGTCGGAATGAGCCTGAGAGCGACCGGGAACTCGGGGACGATGATGCAGATGACGCACGGCTCGACGCGCGGGGGATCACGATTTGCGATGCACGACAGGTGGGGGGCTCTCAGGACGCTGCCGGCAGCGGGCTCTCGACATTGCACATTCGCACTGGCTAGCGCTACGGACGACGACGACCTACGGGTGCTAGTAGCGCGGACGCGCGCGAGGAGAGAGAGAGAGGGAGAGAAGAGAGTCCAAAGTCAACTTTTTTCCTTGGGTAAGTCCAATGGTTCGTGCGGGTGAATGGGGGCGCACTAGAGTACATGGGTGAATGGCTGCCGACGGCGTCCGAGTCCTAGTAAAACGATGATTTACCCAAACCGAGTCCGATTTTCAGTCGTATGTCTTTGTTTGCGGATGACGAGTCATGGGGATGGGAGGGGAGGAAGGGGATTTAGCGTGGTACAGTAATATTGTGCAGGGGGGAGAGCGAGCGCGGCCTCGGGCAGGGCCAAATAATCTAGACGACGGTGGTCAACACACACAAAGCATTGCAGGGCGAGGCAGGCGACAACAACTGGCGCGGCGGGGGTCCGGCGGCAGGGACAGTGTAAACAGGATCAGGTGGGGCGTCAGAGAACGAGCGGGACATCGCGGGCGCTCGCGCGACGCGAGCGCGGCTGGGAAAGCCGCGGCGAAGAACGAAGGGGCGCGGTGGCGGGGATGGAGGGGCGATAATGGCAGGTGGGGTGTGAACGTTAACGGGGAGCCAGGAGTCCGGCGAGGCTCGGACCCAACGGGGCAACGGGAACGTCAGTTGCAAGCGAGCGAATAGCCAGGAGAAGAGAGAGAGAGAGAAGGCGCAGCGCGATCAGAGCGAGAGCGGCGCGGGGGGACGCGGGAGGCGGTCGTCCTGCAGGTCGTACACGCGCGGGCGGATCCCGCGCCGCGACGTCGCGGGGTACACACACTTGAGCTTGCGCTTCGCGCATTGGCTATACGAAGATTAAACACGCAATCAGCCTCGGCAAAAACAAACGTGGTGTGGAGCTGTGAGAAGGCGCACGTACTTGCATGTGCGGTCGGGGGAGTTCGCCGGCGGGCTCTGGCACGCGATCTTCCGTTTCCGGCAGAAATAGCACGCCAACGTCAGCGGCTTCTTCGGGTTGTCCTCGATCAACGAAGACGGCCGGTGGATGGGCTGCATGGGGCCGTTGGGGATAGACAGGATTTGGTGCGCGGGGACGAGCGCGGGCGGGTCTTCCGCGGAGCAAGTGCCATCGTGCAAACTGTGGAGGCCGTGCAGCTGCTGGGGTCGAGGCGCGTGGATGACGGAATGGGGGTATAGCGCCGAGAGTGCGTCCGAGGGATACCCAGGCCCGTCAATGGGACCGTCGACGAGCGGGTACGAATAGGGACAGGAGGGCGGCCGATAGAAGCGCACATTGTGCCGAACTTGCATATGCGCTGCCGGGTGCTGGTGATCGAGATGCGGCGGGCATGGTTGCGTTTGACTCTCGTAGCCATACGACCGCTCAACCGTGCAACCTTAAAGGTAAACAGACAACTTTTAGTAAGAAACCCCATCAGCACACGTGCAAGACTAGGGGACCATACCTGAACTCATGAATGGATCACATTGCAGCGAGTCGTCGAGTGGTGACTCGCTGTAGCCCTCGTCAAAGAAGGTCTGTGGGAATGAGGCGGCCGCAGGGAGGACGTTGTGATCGGGGCTTGAGTGCACTCGCTGGTTACCATGCAGCTGAAAGCCCACATTCTGTGGAGCCGCGTCGGTTGACCAGAACGGGCTGAGATAGAGTGGCGCGCTCACTGTGTTGCAGACGAGATCTGGTTGTCTGGATCTCGCGATTGCGTACGACGAGACGTTGGGTACGATGTCGCCGTACACCCCCGGTTCTCCATCGTAGTCGGGGTACTGGAGAGAAAGCGAGGCGCGGTGCGCCCGGGCCTCGCCCGTCCGACTGATGGGTATAAGCGATGGGCTGGATCCATCTCGTGGGGAGTCCATCATGCCGTTCTTCGGGGATGAGCTCGACTGGTCGCTTGGAGGGCCGGGGACGACTTGACCGGCGCCCAACCAGTGGTAAGCGGCCATTGTACTCTCGGGTCGCGCGCAATTGTCCGGAACAACGGGCTGCCTCGGACTCTTAGTGTCAGTGGTCGGAAATCACGAGCACAAAGACGAACCTCGTAGTACAATTGCCCAAACATGAGGTTTTGCTGGCCCGACATCCCGACTGCGCTAGGATCGCTATATCGATATTGGGGGGCGGGGTGGCCGGCGGTGGCGTATCCGGCGCTCTCGAGGGGCGCGGGGGAGCAGTAATAATCACCCAGCGGTCCATATTCAGCGACCTGAGGTTGGACGGCCGCAGGGGGGTCGACGGGCGTGCTGAGGTACTCGGGGTCGGATTCGATCTCGGACGCGCCCTGGTGGGGGGCGGGAGTGGCTGCGCCGACATTCGGGGTGAGCAAATTAGGAAGGTGAGCAAGAACGCGTCGGCGGGGGCAGCGAGGGCGCGGACGGGGAGGGCGAGGAGGAGGGCGAGGTAGAGGAGGGTCGGGCAGAGGGAGAGTTCAAACGCGGAAGCTTTGTAGGTCCCTCTTATATTAAGTGAAGAGGAGGGAAGGGTTCGTAAGATGGTCAGGGTTGCGGCTTAGGCGCCGAGGACCTCGGAGTCGGAGCGTGGCAGAGATTCGAATCCGGTTAGGCCTCCGTCGAAAATTAGTGTCAGATGATGGCTGGCCTTTAGCATGCAATCAGCTAACCTTGTCCTTGTGGTTGTCGACATTTCCGGTTGTGCTGATAAGCTTCCGACGACGATATCCTAGCCGTTCCTCGGCGACGTCCAGACATCCGCCAGCAGCGAGCGAATCGGTGATCATACGGGTGAATCAGGGCAGCCCGCGGAGATGCGCGTCAGGCCTCTGGGCTGCATCTGTGCGTATTCGTGCAGATGTCGCTAGCGGCGGAAGACGAAGCTGCGTGGGTGGGCGGTTGCCTTTTGCGCGGGCAGACGCCGGATGCGGCGGCTAGATCGCGCACATTTCCCTGAATGCTGCCGGATCGGGCAGGCGGGGGCCAGCGCCGGGCGGAATCCGGGCAAAGAGTCGACGTCAATCACGGCCCACACAACGCCCAGAAGCGATGCCGCGCATTCTGGATACACCTTTGCCCCATCCTAACCGACCCCGAACGCCGGCCTGCCTTTTTCCCAAGTCGCCGCTCAATGCGCCAGCCACCGCCTGCTCACACGCCCATCCTCCTCCTCCTCAGGACGAGCACAAGCACTTCGTGTTCTAATGCATGTGCGAACAGACGTGCGCCTCTTTAATGAAACATTTTCTGATCCCACCCCCATGTGTTGTCGATGCCCATGCACGCTGCTCTCCGACCACGGCTCCCCCCGGGCGCTGCGCACGCTCATGTGGCGACGCGGGCTCGGGTCGCTGCTCGCAAGCTCCTGTCCACGTCCAGCCACCACTCGCGATCTCTCGTGTGCGCGCGCGATGCCCGGCAGCCTTCCCTTCCATTGTCCTGCCAGGACCCGCACAACGCCAGCGCGCGTCGTGGCGGGAGGCCCACAAACGCGTGGCGAGCGGCCGTGCACAGCACACAGGTACACACTGCACCACCGCCCGGCGCCTCGGCCTGCCGCGTGGGGGCGCGAGTCTGCGCGAGTCCGGCGGACGCGCTCGGTGGCAGCACTGTGGCGCGGCATGTTGCGCACCCCGCACTGTTCAAGTGGCTGCTAGTCGGAGTCCAGCGCGGCCGCGGGTGCTAAACGCGAACACGGGCGACACCGTGCATCGTGCATCGGGCAGCCTGCAGGCGGGCACCTGCCGCGTGTCTGCGTGTCTGTGCGGCCGCTGCTGGCACGCTCTGCCCGCTTGGAGGGCAGATGAACATGTTCTGTGCACCCACGTTCCATGGCGACGTCGGAATGGGGTGCGTCTTGCGACACCGGGGCTGCGTCGTGGCTTGCCCCCCGATCCGTTGTGGTAGGCGTGATGACGAAAAGGCAGAGGCTAGGAACGCTGCAATCAAATATAGACCGCTTGGGAAAGTCGCGTCCAGCCGTCGGACTCGCACCCAGCGGGATCGACGGCCTTGTGCTCGACTGGGACAAAGGCCCGCGGAGCGAGCGCCCGCCTCCGCACAAAGTTCACCTCTCTCTCGTGATGGGCCCCCTTCTCGAGCCTGCCGCATCCGGCAACGAGCCCTTCCAGCGCACATGTCCCCACCATTGCCGCATATGCCTCCCCCCGCCGCTAGCGTCTCGAAGACAGGTCAGTTTGGGTTGCGACGCACCGCGCCTGAAACGCCTCGCACGCCCGCGCCAGGGCCGCCGCGCCCGCCCCCAGGCTCGCGGGTCGCGCGTCCCCCCGCACCGCGCGCAGAGCCGGACGCGTGCCCCGACGACGCGCAGGGTCGACTGAATGCGCACCGCGTTCACCCGGGCGGGGGCTCGCCTTGCGGCCGTGACATCACTCGCGCACCGGCGAGTGCGCGCAAATTTCGCATGCGCGCGCGCGGGGCTGGAGATCAGAACCTTCGGCGAGCTCGAGCAGGCCTTCATATCGCTGACCTCGGCGAGACGTGCCGTCACCCCTCCCGCTTTCGCGACGGGAACACACGGCCGCCCCGAGCCGGCCGTGGCCCCCGCATCGGGAAATATTGGCTGTGTGCCACGGCCGCCCTCGAGGACCGCGCGCCCTCGCACGCCCCGCACTGGGCAGGGGGGGGAGCACGATGCCCCGGGCGTGCGTGCGCGCGCGATTTGCCCGGACGCTGGATCTGCCACCGTGGCGCTCTGGCGCTGCCCGGGACGAGGGCACGGGCTGCTGGAGCACGAACCTTCCGATATTGAGGTACCTTCTCACCCAGAATCGGTCGCCTGCATTCCCCTTCCCAGACGCGCCGGCATGCGATGCACCTCCCTCGATCTAGGCCACGCCCCGCAGGCGAAGACGCAGCAGGGGCGCGGCCCAGAACGGGCCCTCGGACGCGCCATCCTCGTGCCGGCCGCCCCGGTGCGCGGGAGGCGGCCTGCACGAGGAGGCCGTCGGCCAGGGGTGCGCAGAGAGACAGCACAGGGAACAGCGGGCAGGCCGGGGGCAGCTGCAGCGGTGGGCTGCGCTCGTCCGAGGAGCGCAGAGGAGCATGCTCTTCTCCCGCGTCGATGACAGCGACGCCCTTGCGGCGGGACGCTTTCTCCGCCGATGGAGGGCACCCTCGGGTGCGGGCATAAGAGGATGTTTAAGAACGCACCGACGGCTTCGTGTCGGAACCCGTTCTAGCCTCTTGCGATGTTGCAGAAGCGCTGCGCTCCCCTGTCGGCAACGTCGCTGAAACGCGCGCGCCGCCGCCCCGCCCTCGCGGGCCATGTGCAGCGGCCAACTGCGGGGTCGGTGAATTACTCGAACGGGTGCGATGGGAGTGTTTGGGCCACTTGCGAAGCCTTCCCGCCTGCAATTCCATTCTTTGCGCGGTGCCAGACGTCGTTGGCGCTGGGGGGAAGACTGATCATGAGGGCGTTTGGAGATATTACACTATCGATCTGGTGGACGCACGAACCTCAAACCGCACTGGCGTGTTATCGTAGAGATCACGTACCCACGCAGGTGGGACAGCAGCCTTCATAAGATCCGAGATGAAAGGACGCGTGATGTGGAAGCAGCACTGCGAAGATCAGTGCTCGAGCTGTTCGGCTCGCAGCGCTGGATATTGTTCGGTGCTGATGCTCGATGAAAGGCGTGTGCCACCCATTGTCAAGGAGCTGAATCGACGACGCGCGCCCGCAGGTCAATGGAGAAAATCAGCACTAAAACAAACGTGGAACAATGCACGGTGTCCGGCGCGCTGCCACGAGTTCTACGCCATGGCGTTCAGCCCCCACGTGTTTAGCCATGCGTAGGCCGTATCGCAGCATCGCGCGAAGAACCACAGGCGGTGTCGGAAGTGGTGCCGTGGATTACCAGGGTCGTATGCGCGGGGGCATCCCGGGAGAGTCGAGTATACCGAGTGGGACCTGAAGGGGTGCAATGTCGTCGGTAAACCCGTCGTTCGCCGCGGCGATGCATGCAAGCACCCTCGCGCGTGCCGTCGTCGTCGGATGGTAGCCCCATCGCAGCGGTAAATGAGTGCTGAGACAGTGCCGCTCAACGCCCGGGATGGCTAGGTTCGATGTCGTTGCACGCGTTTCGACGCTCGGGCATGTGGCTGTCCTCGTGCATTGTGTTCCACGTCCTTGAGAAGTTGACCACGCACCGTGCGCTGTCTATGACATAGCGGCTTCGCTTCAATGTCGAAGTCATTGGCGAACCGATCCGTACGCCGTGCAATTTCACTATGTGCAGGCCAAGCACACCTTCCACATAGGCAAAGATAGCGCCCGGTATACATAGCTGCGAGGAACTTGCATCCCTTCCATGGTGGAAGATACAGTACAGGTAGCGAGATGATGCCCTCAGGCTGTCTCGGTCGAAGAACGTCATGACAATTCTTGGCGCTCGGGGAAAGCGACGGGCTCCGCGGTCCTAGCAGCCTCGCCATACGTCAGTGCTCCGACATACGGCATGATGTTGTATTTGAGAGTGTAGTGTGCAGGTGCAGCATTCCTACGGAGGAGAACATAAGCGGTCAGCGGCGTTCACACACGCGAACTCAGGCGACGTCCCCCTTTGCTGTAGAGCTTGAAGAACATGAAATGGAAGAGACCCCCGGAGTGCAGCATCCCGACTACGGGGATGTGCGGACTAACCCAAGCGTGGGGAAGTCCAATCCATGCGAAAGACAGAGCAGCCTAGCCGTAACGAAGAGGAACATACTCACTTGAATGACGCACTCTGCTCACGGAATACGTACTTGTTGCGACCAGCAACAGCGAGCTGCGCATCCTCTTTCCGCTGCACGATACGGTCCCAGATGACGACTTCATTCTTGACCTGCAGATAACCTTCAGCCTACAAAACGCCGATCGGGCCCCATGGACGTACCCCTCGTTTGTTCTCATACTCTGCGCTGACGTAAAGGAAGAGCT
Organism: Lenzites betulinus; assembly: GCA_022264855.1. Taxonomy (NCBI): domain Eukaryota; kingdom Fungi; phylum Basidiomycota; class Agaricomycetes; order Polyporales; family Polyporaceae; genus Lenzites; species Lenzites betulinus. The sequence continues at coordinate 1,932,649 of JABYQU010000001.1, forward strand.
GTTTTGTGTTCCAGTTGAACAAAGGCGTAAGGTCTGGCCCAGGGGAGGTTAATGAACATTTGTATGCGGCGTGCCTGGCTGCATACCCGCTGTGAGATTGAAGTTCACGAAGGCAAAGTCCTGATTCTTGTTGGCGTATCGCCGGGCATTGCCCGGGAATCTAGGCGTCGCATGAGACGTTTAGGATGAAGGTGAGCATATGAAGAGGCACAAACACTTGAACTGAAGCGACGTCGAGGCTTCCTTTCGGATCCGCGGTGAAGACGAAGGTCGAGAGAGAAATTGCGGCGAGCAGAACCATCACACAGGTCGAGAGCATGGCCGAGACATTATTGATCCTAGAATAGACGGTATGCATTTTGCAGATCCAACGAGAGCACAGAGAGCGAAAGACAGAGGGTATGTGCCGAGGACGAGGTGGTGGCCGCGAGAGAGATGGAGGAGGCGAACGTACGTTGGACGCGTCGAGTCGAGTCTCAGACACGTACGGCCACGTGCACAATGCGGCCTGCCTAAACGGGAACTCTGCGCGCGCATCTCAGAGGCGCGCGTGGGGCGCGCTGCTTGGCAAGGGAGCGCTGCCAGGTCAAAGCAGCCCGAGTCTGACTAGTGGCCTCATTCCGCTCACAGTCGCCCGCCGACCTTAGCCAGCTGGCGACACCGCGCACACCTTGTCTTCTGCTTCCATCATCTCGCACTAGTCTTGCTGTCGCCGCACGATATGGCCAACGCGTACATTGTCCACCGGGTCATTCGCCGCATCGCGAGCTGGGCGGTCGTCGCCTTCTTCACCGAAATCCATGTCATAGGCGGCGAGAATGTACCCCGCGACGGGCCTATTATTGCGTGAGTACCTGCCCTACTCATATATTCTCTTCCGCTCGCGGAGCGTGCGGGGTTGTGACTGCCACTCCCGCTTGCCGAGCACGTCCTTGTGGCCCCAAGTCAACATGCAGTACCCCAGGCATGTGCTAGCGATGAGCGACGGTTCTCGCTATCCCATGCTTGTGCGAGAAGCAGCCCAGCATGCATGTGCATACGATAAACTACCGGTGTGCGCGTTTGTCACTTGTGGCAGTTCGCGGAGTGCCGCGCCAAAGTTGGTAGATCTCCGTCTCAGCTGCTGCGACTCAGCGCGCTCCGCGATTGCCTTTGCAATGTGCTTCCGGTGCGCATTTAATGAAGGCGAATGCCTCGTCTATCGCCTGCCGTCCACCCGCAGCCAACCGTTCGCCGGCTAGATCAGGTGTATTCATAGCGGCACCAATTGGCCGCCATCGGCCTCTCCCGTTTCGTATAATCTGAACTATGATAGCATGCCCCCCGCAGCGCGGGAGTTATCTTCTTCGAATGCATCCGATTTCTGACGCCTTCATATCCAGAACCTCGACTCACCATAATATGATGTTGGATCCGGCCATCCTGTGTAGGTGGCTGCTACGTCAATTCAGATAGCCTGCTCATTCGAACTCAGCATGCGCTTTCCCTTACAAGCGGGTCCTCCATTATTGGTCAAAGGGTGCGCTATACCGAGTGATGAAGGTTTCAGGTGGACTGAATAAAGTCTTCTAGCGTCGTTATTTGCGAACCCCGCTGTGGGCTACATACTCACGTCAGCAGGTAATATTCCTGTGGACCGGAAGGCACAGGACAAGCAGCTTCTCTTCCGCGGCACATTCCGCACTCTGGCTGCCGGGGAAGCGGTGGCACTGTTTCCGGAAGGCACTAGTTATACCGAACCGCATATTATGCAGGTGAAGGATGGTGCGGCATGGGCTGCTCTGGAGTACACGAAATGGGTGAAGGAGAATCCGGACAAGGTCAAGAAAGGGGCCGAGAACGTCATGATCGTCCCGACAGCGATTGTGTACACAAACAAGTCCAAGTACCGGAGCCAGGTCGGTCGACTCCCTTCACATAATTTCCTCGTATTGACCTTCGACGTTTCAGGCCATCATGGAGTAAGCACGACCCTGCCCCGGTATCCTCCCGGGGCTCACCATTCTTTTTTTTGGCAGATTTGGCCAACCTATCAGGATGGACGAGTTTACGGGACAGTTTATGTCCGGTAAGGAGGGGGCTGCCCGTCTGGCGGTCAAGCGTTTAACGGCGGTGATTGAGAGAGAGCTCACGCAGCTCACTGTCAACGCGCCGGATTGGTAAGTTCGCCAGGAAATGAAGTGCTTGACCGTCTATGAAACTTTTTGCCGGGCTAGGGACACGCTCTACGCGGCTCGGATGGCACGGGACCTTCTGTGGCCAGAAGAAAGGTCTATCAATCTCGACGACTTCGTGGCCATCTCACAGACGTCGGTATCTCGGGTGCTCCTCCGACGGGTGCGGTCATGCTGACTCTTCCGTCCCGCAGCCTCGTCGACCTCTTCTCTACACCTGACCTCGTCCCGAACATCAACGCTATCAGGCGCCATCTCCTCACATACTACTCCCTGCTCGAGTCCACGCACCTTACAAACGCAGTCCTGTCTTCCCTGCCGCTGCCAGCCACGCTCGATCCTCGACAGCCCGTGCCGCTGCCGAGCCGACTGTTCACCCTCATTCTCCTCATCCGGGACACGCTCGCGCTCCTCGCCCGGCTTCCGTTCTCCATCGTGCCCCTCGTGATACACGCCCCGGCATATGTGATGAGCCGCGTAGGCGCACGCCTCGCCGAAGACGAGGAAGAGACCCAGGCGCAGAACAAGGTTGTCTTCGGGCTCCTGCTCCTGTTCATGATCTACCCCGCAGCGTTTTTCGTCGTGTGGGCCTTCCTCCAGTACACGCCCGTCGGCGCCGTCATCGCCCTCGGCTTCGTCACCCTCTTCGCGACGTACCACACCAAGCTCATCAACGGTCAGTCCCCCTCCTCCTCGCGCCCGCGCTCGCGCACTCGCCCGCCCGAGCCCCACCGCTGACGCCGCCATCTGCATTTGACTGCGCCCCTGCGCCCATTAGACAACTATGAGCGGTACGTACTGTGCACCCGCAACCTTGCTTGACACATTGCTCACTCCGCACGCGCCTCCCCCCTCCAGCGCCAAACGGCTCGTCGCCGCCTGGCGCGTCCTCGTCGGCGTGTGGGCCCCCCGGAAATGGGACCTCTCCCTCTCCGCCGTCGCGCAATACACCGTGCCCCGCATCCCCCCCGAGAACCCCTGGATCGACCGCTCGAAGGCAAAGTCGCGCCCGACCACCCCCGGCGCGCACAGCGGCTCCGACTCCGCCGCCGCTTCTCCCGCGCGCGCCCCCTCCGCAGGTCCCGCCACCCCCCTTCCCGTGGCCGGCTCGAGCCCGAGCCCTGGCTCAGGCTCGAGCAAACGCCGCCGTCCGCCTACGCGCCGCGTCATCCGCCACGTCCTCCGCGCGCGCGTCGAGGCAGCCAAGGCGCTCGCCTCGCTCTTCGCGCAGCTCGCGCGCGCGCCCGAGGGCACGCGCGTCACCGCGTCCCCGCACCTCGCCCGTCTGTACGGCGGGCACATCGAGACCGTCTCTGCCCCCGTTGGCGAGGACGGCCTCCCTGCGCCGGAGCCCGCGGCATGGCGCAGCGCGCGCGAGGTGCTCGCGTTCCTCAAGGCGCGCGGCGCGAAGATCGCGGCTCTGGGCGATCGCGTCGACGGCGACTGGGCGGCGCTGAGCAGCGACGGGGACGGGGACTTCGAGAGCGAGCGGGCGTCGCCGTCGCCGGACAAGGGGGACGTGCAGTGGGTCGCGCCGAGCCGGGGCTGACGGGTTTCGTGTTGCCTTTCGCAGTTAGCCTGTGCGTGGACGCAGCGGGCTGGTTTCTGGATAGGATTTCGGGGTTGGGGTGGATGTTGTCCAGTGCTCTTTGTTTTTGTTACGTGTACATCCGAGTAATGGGATGCTGCCTGGTTGTTGCGGCGTTGGCCCTCATCTCATAGTGCCTCGTGGTGTGCATCGGTGCGCGCAGCGTCCACTGCGTGGAGGCTAGCATGCATCTGGATGAAGTGCGTGTTTCACCAGGACCAGCCATAATATGGGTCTCGTTTTACAATGCTGTGCTGATATTACATGGGTATACACGGATGACTCTAGCGGTAGTATGCGGACGTGGTGTGGAGTACAATTGCCTGGGGACGAGACGAGACGGATGCGTAATAATGACGAGAGAGAGGAAGGGAAAACACCAGATAGAATAAGTTAAGACGACAGTCCATAAACTTAAGATAGCGCGTCACAGCGGCGCAGGCCGGCAGAGCTCGAGGATCATGTCCCGGAAGGCGAGGTCGGGACCGCCTCGCTGCCGCTCGACGTCGGTCATGTACATGAACGCAAGCTTCGCGAGCGCGTTGTCCATCCGGAGCGAGAGCGAATGCAGCACCGTGGTCAGGTGCGCGTCCGACGACTTCTCGTCCATGACGGGCAGGTACAGGCTCGGGTCGTCATAGATGACGAGCGACTGCTCCTCGGTCGCGTCCGGGTCCGCAGGAGCCTCGGCGCTGGGCGCGGGGGCCGCCGACACGGAGACGACGCTGTCCTTGCGCGTGGGCGTCGGCCGGAAGACACGCGCCATCGCGAGCGTCTCGAGCCGCACGCAGAGCAGGCCGAGCTCGCGCATCTGCTCGACGCTGAACTGCACGCGCGAGCCGGACGCGGTCGGCGCCGCCTCGAACGCCTCGAGGCTCTGGCGCCCGGCGAGCGCTGCGGGGTAGAGGACAGAGAGGTGCTCGGGGACCTCGAGCCCCTTGAGCTTCACCTCGCCGACGGGGAAGATCGAGACGCCCATTGTGCGGATCGCGTCGATCGCCGCGGCGGGCTGGAGGAAGGACTGCTCGGTGGGCGGGCCCGACTCGAGGATGCGCGCGTTGATCTCCTTGATGACGTCCGCGCTGCACATGATCTGCCCGCCCGCGGCGACGGCGTTCACGCGCGCCGCACGGTTTACCATGGGCCCGAAGTAGTCCATTCGGCCGGTGACGGGGTCGGGTTCGCACACCGGCTGTCCGCAGTGGATACCCATGCGCAGTGAGAGACCCCTCGCGAGGACTTTGTCGTTGGCAATGATCTCCTTTCCATCTTCGCACTCGAGCAGTTCGAGGGGCCAAGCGAGGTCGAGGAGCTGGGTCTGGACACTCATGCACCACCAAAGCGCGTTGAGGGTTGTCGGGAAGGAGCACATGAACGCGTCACCTTCGGTCTTGACCTCGTACCCGCCGCAGAAACGAAGAAGCCTTCGGAGCAGGTTGTTGTGCAGGACCATGGCGGACTGCATCCCCGGATTGACCTCCCACAAATGCGTCGAATTCCGGATGTCCGTGAAAACGAGCGCGAGGTGTCCTGTGGGTGGCGAGACCTCGTCGTCCAGCCTCGATATATCGCGGTTGATGATGCCCGTCCCGCCTTTGCGTTGCATGACTATCCGGATGAGCTCCTCCGGAAGGATGACAGGATCCGGACTCCGCTGCAAGTCGCCAACCTTCGGGAACAGGTCCGAGACACGAATGACCATGATCATCGTCGTCCCCTCCGCGCCATAGCTGATCGCGAAGTCGCGCAGCTTCTGCGACGCAATCATTGGGTCCCTCTCCTTGCGCGCGATGTCGACCGCGGTCTGATACGAGACGTAGTCCCAGAGTCCGCGGTTGCCGACGATCACAAACTCGTCCAGCGGCGTGAGGTCGTACCTGAACACGTCCGGGCGCGGGTTCACCACAGGCAGGAGGTAGTAGAACCCGAATGATCGCGATACGTCGATCTCGTCGTTCACGAAACCCTTCGGGGACACCCAGCCCTCCGCCGCGCGGATACGCGCGATCTCGAGGCGGTCGAACGGGTCGTGCTTGCGCGAAACGAGCTGCGCGTTGCCCTGGCGGGAGATGACGGCGAGCGCGTTTCCGGCGTTGGCGATGTACAGCGTACGGTGGACGAGGTAAAGCACGATCCCGGACGCGCCAATCTTGTCGTGCACGGCCTGGTTCATCGCGGACGCACTCACGTGGGACATCTTGCGGCCAGAGGTCGAGTAGAGGTAATCGTGCAGGAGTTTGTTGAGCTTGAGGAAGGAACGACGCATCGCGTCCTCGACGCTCTCCGAGCGCGCGAGCCGCGCAAGTTCCTCTGTGAACACGCGCAGGAAGCTGTCGTGCAGGAACTTGGTGAGCTTGTTGTTGCTCGCGAAGTACGACGCGCGCCCAAACATCGCGAACACGGCTTCGTACGGGCTCCCGCGGAAGTGTGGCTGGACGAGGTCGATCATCGTCAGCTGGTCCGTCGCCTCTCGCGCCCCAAGCGTGTCGGCGATCCCGTACGCCACTCCGTTGACGTCCGCCATCGACGTCCGTACACGGCGGTCCTCGCTCTCCTCGGGGATGTTCGTCTGCATGCCGATTGTGACGTCCATCAGGCCGAGCATGCGCAGCTGCGTCAGACTGGAAAAGTCGGACAGCTGCTGCTGGTTACGTGACAACCTGTGGTTCATGTCGGGCTTGATCTCGAGCCGTTTGTTCCCCGACAGGTTGAGGTAGCGCAGGTTCGTGTTGAAGTTCCTAAGAAGGAACGGTCAGCCTCGCTATCCACAGTAGCTGCCGAAGCAGACTCACCAGTTCCAGTCAAACTCCCAGTTGTTGATGTTGTACTTCAGCACGTTGCTACCCACGTCCATGACCGACAGCTTCGTGAGCTTGCTGATCTCGCGCGGGAGCGTTTGGAGCTTATTCCCGTTCAGGAACAGCACCTCCAGGTTCGTCATGTGTTGCAGATTCTCCGTAGGGATCGCCGAGATATGGTTCCCGCTCAGGTACAGCTCGCGCAATGCCGTGAGATTCCGGAAGAAGCTGCTCGGCAACTGCTGAATGTTGTTGAACGATAGGTTCAGTACCTGCAGCTCCTTCAGTAGCGCAAGGGGGTGCAAGGTGTCCGCGGTCAGGCTGTTCTCGCCCACGTAGAGTTGCTCGAGCGACGCGGCGAGCGCGGGCAGCACCGAGCCCGTGAGTGAGCTTGAAGAGCCCTTTCGGTCGGGTATCAGGCTCACGGTGCTGCCCCATGCATGCGCTACAGCGACGTCGAGGTCGATCGAGCCCGGCGGGAGGTTCCATGTGCTGATGACATTCGACGTGACATTGATGACCTGGAGGGAGGAGCAGTTCCAGAGGCTCATGGGGAGCTCGGACAGGTCGTTGTTGTGCGCCTCGAGCTTCTCGAGCCACTGCAAGCGTCCGATGCTGCTCGGTAGCATGTACAAGTGGTTATTTGAGCACGAGAGATGTTTGAGGTGCGAAAGCGCGCCGAGGCTCTCAGGAAGGGAACGGATGGAGTTGTGGTCGATGTGCAGTACCTCGAGCGCAGTGAGCTGTGCGAGCGCCATCTCGTCCAGCGCGGACAGCTTCGCGTGCGACAGGTTCAGCGTTGTGAGCGCATATGGAAGTCCGAGCGGGCCCGGGACGAGCGTCAGCTGCGTAATGTCGTTGTGGGATGCGTCGAGCTGCTTTAGGGACGGCCCAAACGACACGTCGAGCGCGTGCAAGGAGTTGTGGTCCGCGAGGAGTTGCTCGATCTTGGGAAGCGTGCAAACGACCGAAATATCCGTGATAGGGTTCCGCCGACAGTCCAGGACGCGGAGGCTGCGCATGTGTGTAAACTTCTCGGGGATCCGGTGCACCGAGTTTCCGACAATAATGAGATGCTCGAGTTGCGCAAGCTGACCGAGCTCTTCGGGGAGCTCCGAGAGGCCATTGAACGACACGTCAAGGTCGACGAGGGACCGCAGCTCACATACTACGGCAGGCATATGCCTGAACTTGTTGTTCGAGATGTTAAGGTCACGGAGCTCTCGCATATGGGGGAAATAGAAGGGGAGCTTCTCCATCCGGTTGTTCTGGAGCTTCAAGTGACGCAGCTGCGGTATCTGGTCAAGCCCGGCATCGTCGAGCTCCGCTATGCGATTGCAGGACAAGTCAAGTCGCTGCAAGGTCTGACAGTGTCGTACGCTCTGAGGGACCCTCTTGAGCGCCATGTGGGATAATCGGAGCTCGCGAAGCGTGGAACATGCTTGAATGAAATCCAGGGGGATCTCCAGCATCGGATTTCGGGAGAGGTTGAGGGAGACGATCGCATCTGCATGCGCATACAACGTGATGGGCACTGCTCGGAGGCTGCGGGATGTAAGGTCGATCAGATCGAATGCCTCGAATTGCATCTCGTCTTCCTGATAAATTTATGAGATATAATATCGCAGCGAGAAACCTGAAGACGTACCGGTGGTCCTAGCACGTTGCTCTTGTAGACGAACTTCAAGAGGAACTGTATGTCGTCCGCACCAAGAAGGTCCAGTCCGTCCGCGACATCATAGCCAGCCTGCTCTAATCGTCTCCTAACAATGTCAGCAGGTCGCTCCGTGGGCGCAAGTATCCGTTCTACATGAATGTCAGGAGACGTCTGCGTCAATATCGTGCGAATGCGTACCCCGGCCTCGCTCCTTGAGATGCAGCCTGTGAGGCTCAACTCCCGGGTCCAGAAGCAGCTTCTTGTTCAGCTGCGGCGTGAGCTGCGCGACGGTGACGTTCAAGTCGCAGGATACGACGTGATACGAGTTATTCGCGCGGTATATCCGCACTTTATAGAGGCCCCGCGACTGACTACTCCGCTTCTTCTTCTGCTTGTTGTTACGGGCTTCCCGTGGGGGTGTTGTCGTGAGTTTCCCATGCGCGCTCTCTTCCGAGGAGGAATACGCCGTGATCGACTCATCAGCACCCTCCTTCTCGACGGCCCAGCTCTCCGGAGCAGTCCAAGAGGGGGAGCCCTCATCGAGGATCGCAGTCGGAGTCGAGCCCGAGACTGGAGGACGAGCTTTCGGCGAAATCCTCCGCCCATCGAATGTCTTAGCACCGGGGGCTAACCGTCGTTGACTTCCAGGTAGAAACGGATTGATGAACACACTATGCTGCGACGTGCTCGCGGAGCCAAACTGCATCGAGGACACATCCGAACTCGACTGGTGTGAGGACTCGAACCCGCTTCCAGGCGAGTTGCTCTCGGCGGTGGGTGGAGGGAGTGAGGACAGGTCCACGATGCCGTCCATCTCATTGAGATTCAAGTCGAGTTTGAAAAGCGACTTCGGCTGGTCGACAGTCGGCGTAACGTAGGACTGTTTCTTCTTTCGCGTACTGCGGTCTTTCTTTGTAAATGAGCCGGGGGGCGTTGTCGGGGTTGGGTGGAAGGACAGGTCAGGCGAATTTGGCAACGGAGGGGCGGGCTCTGCCGGTGGTCGGTCTGAACGCAGTTTGCTCAACGACCGTTTCTTGAACACGCTGGTTAGCGGGTTCAAGCTCTTCTTGCGCGACTCTACGGTACGGCCCGAGCGACCGGAGTCATTGGAGTGTATGCTGAGCGTTTCGGACGGACGGGCGGTGGCAGTGGTGGACACGCTGATGCTGGAGGTGCTAGGATGTCGCGGGGATGTGAACGACGAGAACGACGGTTTGGTAGGGAAGCCAAAACGATGATGTGAGGACTTGGGAGGAGGTGTGGGCTAGAGGGAACAAATGTCAGCTTAAGCTCAGAACACATTCTAAGTTGGTCCAATATAGCTGCGAAGCTCGGGAGCGCCGCAGCTAGAACGAACATGGTGAAGCTGGGATCCCGGGGACGATGCGTGGGTTGGGACATCGAACGACGAGAGGGACATGCCCGAGGACATTGCGTTTCCAAAAGGTACTAGAGGAGCACCTCCGGCGGGCTCAATTTCTCAACAAAGGAACAGCTTCACTTGCCCCAGCGTATCCAATTCCTGTTCTAACCTGTTCCAACTCTCGGCTTTCCTCTAAGGACGCTCAACTGTAACCGGACACTTGTCACGGACGTTTTGTATGCAAAACACATTCAGCGTAGTCAATGAGTCTCCTCGCAAAGAACGTCCTTAGAACATGCCCATAGCAGATGTCCGGCCAGACTTGAGTGCCCCTTCGAGCCCATACATCCCGCCTGAGAAGAATGCGAGATAAAGCCACGTACAGGTTCATCGCCATTGTTGGGCGTTGCCCACGGAGCGATCGCAGCGAGGTTGTTGTCCTCGTTGAGAGTGAGAGAGGACAGAGAGTCGTGGTCGATGAGATCATGGGAGACAGTACTGGACATGTCCCGCGATATGCGGATTGAGGTGGGGAAGGACGCTGAGTAGAACTCGGTCTGCATGTTGTGAGGGCCCTGGAGGGGAAGAGAGGACGGCGAGGATGAGGGCGAAGCTGGATTGGGCATGCGCAGCGCGGGCGTCGAGTGGGCGGGATCGGCGGGGTCGGGAAGTGACAGATGCAAGAGGAAGCGAGATGGCTCTGTCGCTTACGGCCTCCGTTCGGGCGGGCGTCGGAGGGAGGGAGAGCAGCGACCCAGAGGGCGTCGAGAGCGTCGAGGACAGCGCGGGCAGCGAGCAGCAAGTGGGAGCACTGGCTCTGGAACCCTTGCCTCATTTGGGTCAATTGCCTTACGTAACGCACCGTTCGTACCTCCTCCGGGCGTAGTTCAGTTGAGCTTGAACGTTTCAACGTCAACTTCATTAATGTTCCCTACTTACTACTACACTCTCTCTATCAGACTGTTGCTATGGCCTCGGGCCTGTGCTGCTCTGTGCAATATTCTCTTTGCCATCAGCGTCTCTTGTATACCCCCTCGCTGAGTTCGTCTGGACGGCTTTGAGCTTTACGGGAATGCTGAGTGCCGCCATGCGCCGGGGTTCTTTTATTATCGGCTATCTAAGTCGAGCTTTCTGCTGGAGTACTTACCTGACGCGGACGGTGGGCAAAATATTGTACGTGCACGGTACCGAGACCTACGTCTCCCGGTTACGCAGACCGAATGTAAAAAGTGTCCCAGGGAGGATTCGAGCCTCCGTCTTCACGGTATTGTGTCTCCACAACGTGATGATCTAACCACTAATCGACAAGGACCATGCAGAGTCTTCATCAGATGCATATATAGTCAGCAGAGTACCCTTAGGCGACTTCCAACTTCCTGACGGCATCACCCGGGAGTCCTTGAATGCAACGTACTAGCAGCCACACACTCGTTGCTAAAGCTCAGCGCTCAGGCCTCAGGCCTCAAGCCTCAGAGCTTAGAGTTCATGGCAAATGAACTGGCAGGTAGAATGTGTATCGGTAAGTGGGTTTGCAGTCGTAGCAAAAGCGACCGTTGTGTTAACATGAATATACTCCATCCAGCTGGCTCTTTGCATATATATACCGTGACGTTGGTACTATCAATGCGATCACGGTCATGCCCATAGGGGGACTATAGCTCAACAACTCGGTCGACGCTGGGGATCTTTGTGAAACGACCCTTCACTACAAACTTGGGAATGCCCGGTCCCGCGCTGCTTCATGATAAATTCTCGACTGCAGCCGCAACTTTGAAGGTGCTCAACACCAAGTCCAGATAGCTCTGCACATAGCGGTGGCGAGGCTCCAGTCCATCGTGATGGCATGCTCGCTTCTACCGTCCACCACATGTAAGGTGCCTCGCAGAACTTTCAGTCCCGTGGATACCTCTTCTCTCATTTTGGTATGCACTCATTGGACAGAGGTCAACAACCCCTGGAGAACAAGTGGAGTTCGGAACCTAGGCTATTTTTTCGGCAAAATCGACGCAACCTGCTTTCATTTCCGTCCTCCGACGCCGTGCATCGCACAGGGTGATACAAGGTATGGCTGGATGTATGCCTCTGTAGGCGAACTTCTCTGTCGAAGGTGGACGAGGATGCATCTCACTAGCGGTTCGTGCCTCTCGGCTCTTCTCGACCTCCGGTGAGAAGTGCATGAAGGCTTTAGGGGACCAACTTTAGTACTGCAGATAGTATGCTCCAGTTAACATTTTCAAAAACAGTGACAGTAGCGGGATGGAGTATAAGTAGCACTCATCGTCGTTACCGACGAACTCACCAGTCTCCACCCGCGCTCATCCCAGGTCTGGTCCTCCTTCCTATCCTCACGGACGACGTTCGCTGACACCGCTCCTTGTGTCTCAGTGCGCGTATCACACCTTGCTCATATACTGAATCGAGCCCTATCTCCGTATTAGTGCCTTATGTATGTCTGCCCGTCCGTTCACTTCAGCGAAGTCTGACTCTGATCCGGCTTTCCTAACAATCATGGCCGGTCTCAACCTTGTCGACGAGCTGCGGGGCTGGCTCGACAACAAACCGGATGTCAAAGTCAAATTTCAGGAGTCGTTCAACACCGCCAAAACCTACGAGCTCATCGAGTTCAAGAACATATCCACCCTGGGCGAATACTTCGACCTCTACGAGACTAACCTGAAGTGGGTGCCGCAAGAGACTCAGGACGGGCAGGCCGTCCTGCGCACCATCTGCATGTTCTACTTCGTCCTCAGTCTTCCCCCTATCGTGCATGCTCAGAGCCCCATCCTCCCGTTCACTAAGCCGCCGTACACCTGGCTGTCCACGTGGATCATCCGCTATGCTAAGCAGCTGGGCCAGTGGATGGACAACGAGGACTCGATCAGCGCCAACTCCCTCGCCAAGTTCTTCCAGGCGCCGAGCTACCACATGGAAGACTACACGGGCAAAGACACGTGGACCACATTCAACAAGTTCTTCGCTCGCGAGCTCAAGAAGGGCCTGCGCCCGATCGCGGACAAGGACAACGACAAGGTGATCACCAGCCCGGTCGACGGGACCTTCGACGGCGGCTGGCAGATCCAGAACGACGGCGTGGTCCAGTTCATCAAGGCGAAGGGCATCCCGTGGCCCATCGCCACACTGCTCGACGACACAGACAACTCCCAAGGCTACGCCGCCCAATTCGCAGGCGGAATGTTCTGCCACTCCTTCCTCCGCCCGAACGACTACCACCGCCAGCACGCCCCGGTCTCCGGCACCATCATCGAGGCGACCCTCATTGAGGGCCTTTGCTACCTCGAGGTCGAAGTCGTGAAGGACGGCACGCACAACGGGCTCCCGCACCTCGGCATGCGCCGCAACTTCGACACCGCCGACAAGTTCGTCGCGCCCAACACGCCGGGCTACCAGTTCATCCAGGCGCGCGCGCTCATCCTCATCCAGAACTCGATGTGCGGGCTGGTCGCCGTACTCCCGATCGGCATGGCGCAGGTCTCGTCCGTCGTGCTCTCCGTAAAGCGCGGCGACCACGTTGAGAAGGGCCAGGAGATGTCGTACTTCCAGTTCGGCGGCTCGGACGTCGTCATGATCTTCCAGGCGGGCGCGAACGTGAGCTTCACGGCGAAGACCGAGTCCCACTACAAGTACGGACAGCAGATCGGCCTGGCCAACCCCATCTGAAAGGTGAGCTGAAACGCGGTATGCATAAGTCACGGTGCATGGCGCTTTAGTACCCACGAAGGCGTTTACTAACGTACCATGTTACCGTAGATTGCCTCCGGTGGCTCTCATTTGAGGTCCTTTCTATGCCTTGCTCCATGAGGGGTCTTGATTGATACACGAAACTACCCTTGTCTACAAGCTTTGCCAGAAAACCCTGTATAACGTCGGCAGTGTAGTGTACGATTACCGGCAGCGAGCAGCTCATGACTTGTGTAACAGCGTCCCAGTATCTCAAATCTTGATGTAGTGCAGCGAAGTTCGGTATACCGCTAGCTTCTCGGAGCGCGCATGCAACGTACTTCAATAGCATAAGCGGTGCAACATGGAATTCAATGATGGTACATGTTCGGCCTATGCCGGAGTGACAAGGAACGCCGCGGTGTCATGCGCGGTCAGCGAAGTAGTAAAGGTCGTAGCGAACGTGCCCACGTCCTTGCCCGTCCACATGTCGTGCACCAGGAAGGAACCAGCGCCTAGGCCGGGGACGTCCGCGAAGTTAAAGGACTTGGAAGCGGCTGCGCCCGTGTTGACGATGAAGACGTGGGTCCCCTTCGAGGACTTCCCGGCAAAGAACTCGGGAGGGGACGAGGAGGAAGAAGCGGGTATGAAGGGCGCGGCGGGGGTTCCCACGGAGGCGTCTTGGTGGAATGCGAGGAGCTCGGCGTTCTTGATGATGGCCAGTTGCGTAGAGTTCAGTAGACTCAACTAGATTGTTTCATCACTCATATGAATAAAACCCTTCAAGACATGTGAAAATTACTCACGTCTGTACCCAACAGGATAGGGCTCTTCAGGAAACACCAAGCCGCGAAGTGCGTGCGCTGTTCCTCGATGGTCAGGTCGCCGTTGCCTATCTCCATCATGTCCCTAGTGCGTGCTGATCAGTAAAAGCTCATTGCCACGCGAGTGATATATAGCAGTCGCTTACATGTCGTTGTGCGAAAAGAAGTCAATCGAGGAGAGGTGCTGCACGTTCGTGGTGATGATGCTCGTGATGTAGTTCCACGACGCGCTCGAGTCGCCCGACATGCGCCACGAATGGCCCTGAGGAACGCACACCGCGCAAGTTAATGAAAGGCCACAGATATCAAACAGATGCCAGAGAGTTGCACTTACCACACGCGCGCCCCAGTCCCATACGTTCGCGGCGCCCCAGATGCATAGGTTGAACTCGAAGGGGCGTGCGGTGCCGTTGAGTGCAGCGCTATAAGAATCATTAGAGAATCTGCGTAGACGGACTACATCGTGTACTCACGTCATCTGCCGGTAACGTATAGCAGAGTTGGAATTGCTGCAGCGGAGTGAGTACTCGAAGTTCGAACGTAGGCCAGCTACGAGATATACGTACTACCAGTCACCGCCGGGAGGCGTCTGAGGGTGTAGTAGATGAGTGAAACGTGATCTGCCATCTACATAATGAGGCGTACCCCGCTGTCAGACCAGTTGCCCGGAACATTGCAGTTGTCTGCAAGCTTCTTTAGATATTCCGACGGGTGCTGAACCGATGTCCTACGTACCGTACTTGAGATCTGAGGAGATTTACCCTGAGTATCCTTACTCCAAAAGAGGATAAATGCGGGCCCTCACAATCGACACCCCATCCTGCGAATGTCGTTGCATCAAGCACTTCATTGCCCAATGATCCCGGGAAGCCAGCACAGGTCGCGGTTCCCGCATCGCTGTCAGGAAGTCACTCCGTTTCAAGACCGAAATTCGATGATAGGTCTGAAAGGCGCGCATACCTGTATATACCCAACTTCAAGCCGAGAGCGTGCACCTGTTCAGCAACACCGCTGATCCCGTTCGGGAACTTCGTGGGATCGGGGACGATGCGTCCCGTAGACGCATCGCGCTGCATTTCGGCCCAGCAGTCCTGTATGGATACCAGAACACTCAGTACAACTGACTACATGCGCGTTCCGGCGTGCATACGTCGATGTTGATATACTCGTAGCCAAGATCCGCGAGCCCTAGGGAGACGAACTGGCTCGCGGCGGCGAGGATCTTGTCCTCATTGATGTCTGCGGACGAATGTGTTAACAACTTTATGCATATCAGTAAACAGGAGGTAGATGGGGCTCACTACATCCATACGCGTTCCATGCGTTCCATCTGCGCAGTGTTCAGCATTGAAAGATGTTGATTTATATCATACAGACAAACCCCAGCGCAGGCAGCTTGCCCACAGTGCGTGACGGGCCCACAGTCGGCGCACTTGCCGCGATACCCGTGAGCGTAGCAGTGGCGGACGGCGTCGTGCTCGAGGGAGACGAGGACCCCCCTGCGGCAGTGGTCGAGACCGGGCCAGTGGCCTGGAGGCACTGGGAGTAGTACGGGTTCTGCGCGATGCATGTCCACCTGTTTGTTCGAATTAATGATCAGGCTCGGCGCACGCTCAGAAGGAGAATGAAAAAACAGCGTACCCAGAGGGACAGAGCGTGCCGCCGGTCCAGCCAGTGCCACCGCACTGACCCCATTCGCTCTGAGCAAGGGCAGGTCCTAGAAACGCAACCGCAATGAGGAGACGGGAGAACGCCATTTTCCGGTACGTTGTTCAATAGTGCTGGTAAGCGTTGCAGCTGTACGCCGCTCGCGCTCTTGAGCGGTGTCTATATATATATTACACCCTCCACAGCTCTTCTTACGGCAAGCTTTCGAGAAGCAGAAACAGCCGCGTCGTTCACGGGTGTACACATGGAGCACGGCATAACAGCGGTACCTAGTAGGAACATGAGGTCAGTCATGAGAGGCCCCAGCTGGGGTAGTGCCGGACGGGTCCGAGCTCAGTTTCTCCGGGGCCGTAGGGGGACCCGTAGTAGTAATCCATGATGCATGTAGAGCTACCTAGTATTAGTGTTTGGACACGCAGGTATGAGAGCATGTACGAAAACTGATACAGTCAGTTGTTCTTCGGGTGCGGCCCGTTCTATTGCAGGTTGGCGGGCCGTCGGCGTATTGCGCTGATTATTGAAGGATGCATGAGGGTACTTTGCACGCGTCCACAAGGTACGTAAATTCTTTATGAGGCCTACAAGGCACGCATAGGATCATGCAGCTGTGAGGGACCATAGATTCGAGGTGGAGGTCAAGAGGATGACGCTTAGCGCCCATGTGCAGCGGCTGACAAGCGCCAAATTGATACCCGCGGAACCAGCAAAATGCAAAACCGCGCCTGTGGGAACTGCCCGTTCGAGCTTACTGTTGTCCCCTTCGGGGTGACATACGAAAAAATTGGAACGATACAGAGAAGATTAGCATGGCCCCTGCACAAGGATGACACGCTTTCCCGGAGTGGTAGATCTACGGATCTCAATATTTATGCTCCCTTTTACTCTTGTTCATTGTTACGCTTTGCGGTCCTACAAGAACGTCGCACAGATCTTTGACGTGCGTACTCAACTTTTCCCCCTCGTACTTGTGTTACCACGGTGAATTACACCTGTAAATTAGCACATGGTGAATCACCTCGACCTAATCGCCCGTGCCCTAGTCACCTTGTGTACCGTCTCCTGCCATCTCGCAGTGATCATATTGTCTTTGACAAGCCTTTCTTTGAAAGCTGATACTATCGAACACGAAACGCTGCGATCCTCATGCCATGTATGCGATCATAGGACGAGCGCGGCGTTAACCTGGTGCCGGCCGGGCGTGTGCGAGCGCCCCCCGCCGAAGTGTCCCCAGATCTCAGAACAACAAACCGCTGTGTACGTTCCGCCGATCCATCACAGCCTCTCTGTGGTATACCAACTTACGTCTATCCCCCAAAGCATGTTGCATCATGCTGTTCGGTCGCGGGATATGCAGCCCGCTGTCGGACGTCGGCGATCCCCAGTGGTCGCTCCGGCTCGGGTCGCAACAGGACCTCGTTTCACAAGTAACCGCCGCGGTTGTCTTCTCCGCGGTCGTCTTCTGGCGTGCCCAAGCACCGGCGCTGGAGAGCGCCGGCGCCATCTTGCAACAAACGGTGGGATTGGTCTCGGCAGCTGCGTGGTATAAGAACCCGCTCGCTATCCTGACCATGGCCTGCACACTGCTCATCCTACACCACCGACACCGACAAGTTTAGACAAAATGCGCTTCTCCGTCGCCTCCGTCCTTGCCATGTTCGCCGCTACCGCGTTCGCTCAAGACACCCTTACGATGAACACGCCGTGCGCTCAAAATCAGGATTTATAGTACTAGTGCTAGTGGGCTGACGTTGGTTTCCGTAGTGCTAGCGTTACCCAATGCGAGACTACGGTAGTCACCTGGAACGGCGGCGTTGGTACGTCGCAATGGGATTATGACATCACGGAAGATATGCTGACAGTGGATCTCTTACAGCTCCCTTTAACCTGGTATGAATCGTCTTCTGGGGATATGATGCGGTTTTTAACCCTTCGTCACCGCAAATTCATTGCGTTGTAGTCGTGAGTGAATCATCCACATCCGTGCTGTTTCTCCCCTCATAAATTACTCCTTGCTTCAGCATCGTGTTCGACAGGACGGCGGAGCACTTTAACGGCCTGACTGAGCGCACCTTCTCGTGGAACACGGATGTCCCCGCCGGTGAGTGCAGGCGTCGGTCTCACCACCTGGGATAGAATTGAATAAGGTCGTCACGTCCACGTTCATCTCAACAGGCACCAATCCCTTCTTCTTCGTCGAAGACGCGACCTCTCATACGGCACAGTCCGCTCTGGTTTTGGTCCAGCCAAGCTGTAAGTACAAGTACCGGCTCTGAGCTTCCATATGCCTGTGTCTCATGGCTGACTTGCGTATTTGATCGTGGATGATTGTTCGCAAACAGCGGACTCCTCCTGCCTTCCGTCTTCCTAGAAGTAGGCAAGAAGTGGTCATAGAGTAGTCGACGTACTGCTTCTGTGGTCTGATAAGGCAACACGAACTTCCTAATGACTATCACGGAGTCTGCCTAGTGCGGTTCAAATTTGGTGTTGACATTGAGTCGAATCGAGGATGACATGAATTTCTCGGCCAGAGGTAAGACTCGATGTCCTCTGGTAATCAACATAGTAATACACGATATGATACAATGCTTCCACAGACTTATTGTTACTTCGACGTAAGACCCTGTACCAGCTGAATCTACAGTCAATTGAACGGGTTGAGTACTGTATGCTTCGTGATAGATACGTCAGCGACTGACCTCTGCCTTGGTGATGGTCCTCAGCTCTCCTGGCGCAGCAGTGTGTCCTGTCACAGCGCTGTATGCAATGTCCACGGCCTGCCCGACCTTGGTGCGGGTAGTGACCCAGTATCGGATCTCGTCGGGGATGACCTCAATCACAGCCACGCGCGGGTCCGTCTGGTCGCCCTTGTGTACACCGTCCTTGAGGTCTCCGAACCAGGCGGCCGTCCTGAATAAAAACATTGTCTCAGCACACCTCCAGCGGACAATGGCCCAGCAGAGCGAAAGGAACGCATGCTTACGCGCGACTCCAGTGCTTCGCGATCTTCTCCTTGTCCTGCGAGATCTTCGCAATGCCGGCGTACGACGCCCAGTTTGTCGTGGACTCGTCGTAGAACGACACGTTCACATGCGCGTCGTTCTCGATCTCCTCGAACTTGTTCGACACGCGGTTCGCGATGAAGACGAGGTTCACCTGGTCAGGGTTTACCGCTGAGAATTGAATTTGATTGGATTAGCATATGTTTGATGCGAATCAGAATGAAGACGCACGTCCGACAGGTGCCATGGCACGGGAGTGAAGATGGCCGCTCGCGGAGCGGGTGGTGAGCAGGCCGGTTTTCACATTCTTGACAATTTCATGAAGGCCCTGGATCTTCTCCTGGGGCGTGTGGTTGTTGTCCTCGGCCTTGGCCGTGTAGGGGTCGAGCTTCTTGTTTGCGGACATCGTGATGTTTGTGGGCGCAAGTATGGTAACGAAGCGGTATTGGAGCGATCGTTGAGAGGGGAAAGCAGATTAGTGGGGAGTCGTGCACCCGGAGGTGTATATATACATGTCTGCTGGAGTCGAAAGCACGCCTTGGATGAGCGCAGGTGAGGCAACTGACGTCGGGCTCTGACATCATCGGAGGATACTCATCGGGCGGTTGACCCACCTTGTTCGGCACCGTCACGTCGCGTGTGTACACCTCCATAAGTAGCACCGCGCCCGGTGACACCAGCCAAGGATGCTGATGTGCATTAGAGTTTCGGTATGGAGCGTTGCTGCAGCCCCTGTGAAGAGGCTTACGGACTTCCTGATCCTGACTTGCATGTCGAGCTGCTTGTTACATGTTGCCTTCGATAGCTCCTCGACAAAACCCAAGCAGTGACTAGTGACTAGCGAATAGCTTAGAACATGCTGTACAACGGATCGTGCAAGTACTGTCACGGTTGCCTCATCGGATATGGATTGGATTGTGAGCATGAATTTTTACCGATCCGCGGTTACCGTGCGTGCTTGTCAATGACGCCGTGCTAGTAGTTCGACGCTAGTTCGACCTGTATCACCGCACCTTTGTGCTCACCGGATCTCGATCATCTGCAAAGAGCGCTATGGCCCCTGAATATAAGGAGGTGAGTGATATAATACTTGAAAGGACTAGAGGACGTTGCAAATGAAGATGGGCGTAGGTGCCTAACTATGAGTCGAATTTCACGATGTCTCCGTTGCGACGTGGTACATGATGGATGCCATGTACACTTTGGGAGTAAATGACAAAAAGGAGGACCGCGGGAAACAGGGACGGAGGGACCGGAGGAGCATGAGCGTAATAAGGGAGGCGAGGAGAGGCGCTGGAGACGCGTTGTTTGGCAACGGGCGCCAGCGCGTCGCGTTCGTTTTCCGTTCAAGCGCCCTAGTTCGGCTCCCACCGCCACCCCTCCTCCTCGTCCCTTAAACTCCTCCCACTCACTCGTCCATTCTTTCTCTCACTTTCATCCCCACTTCCATCATCAACTGCAACGCCCCGACACGCCTCGTTTCTCCCCGTTTCTCCCCGTCTCACCAGTATTTGCTACGCAGCCTCTCGAGCATCGTGCTCCACTCCGTTACCACTCCGCGAATAACCACTCCACTCACCCACCCGTTCATATACGACCAACGACCGGCGCATCCACAACAAACATGTCCACCTTCTACTCGTCTTTCTTTTCTTCCGGCCTCCTCGCGCAGCCCTCCCCGCGTGTGCTCACGCCCAGGCCAGCGTCCCCGACCACCCCCCGGCCGTCCACCGCCTCCCTGGCGCCCGAGGACACAACGCCAACTGCCCCCGCTCCGGCGGTTGTCCCCGACGTCTTCTCAGAATCTCAGGTCCTTCCGTCTATATCCGTCGCAGCCCCATCCAACGAAGATTCCCGCCCACGTCTCCGCCGTCGGCGCTCATCCCTGGCAGGAGCCGCCTCGCCACTCGCTACCATGAAATCTTCTGCGCCTATGCGGCAAGCCGCTGTCTCCGCCCAGCGCCAGAACCTAGCCCTCCGCTCTCGCGCCGGCAGCGATGCCAGCATCCTGTCCACGGCGACTGCCAGTTCGGTTTCCAGCTTCAGCGCCATGGGTCTCGATATCGTGCCCGCCCCCACCGTCCAGAGACCGACCGGTCTCATGGGCCGTCTGCGGAGCGGGAGCCTGGGGACGGCTCTCCTGAGGTTAGTCGACATTTCTTCTTCTCTCGTGTTCCGCGCGCTGACTGTTACCGGAATAGACCCCGTCGGGCACTCCGCCGTGCCGCCGCACCCCCAATGCCCGCACCACCCCCGAATGCCCCGCTTCCTGCGCTTCCGCCCGTCCCGGCCTCGCCCACGCCCTCCAGGACGCTCCCCACCATTGTCGCCAGTCCGACACAGCCGACGACCCCTCGTCGGCCGCTCGCCCACCGATCGCAGACGTGTGACAACTACGACGTCACCGCCTCTCCGTTTAGCGTGGGCGGCATATCACCGATGTGTGTCAGCGATGAGGACACGTTCGCTGCTGCGTGCGGCGGTATCCCTTCCAGCCCCGGATGGGCTCCCGGGATAGAAAATGGCATGGAAGTCGACTACCCCAGCCCCGTCGATGGCGCATCTTTCGACTGGGCTCGGCGGAACAACTGAACAGACCGCAACGATTATTCTGCCGGCCCCCCGGTGGGGATCCAGCATAAACGAGTTTGAACGAACAGCCATGTCCAGGACTTTGCTACGGTTATTCGCACGCTTTCAAGGTTCTGACGCTGCTCGAACTCTACTCTTCTCTTGCCTCGCTCACTCTGCCCTCTCCGCCTCTACTCATGCTGTTGCTACTATTAATTGCTCTCCGCTTCCCGCCAGATAGGTTTACTTTATTGTACGACGAAACTATTATCTCCCGCCGTCTCCAAAATATGTATTCTCGCTGCGTACTGTACATCCGGAGCTTGTGGTCCGTGCTGGCCGCGGCTTATAGTTTTCGTGCGCATACATACAATAGTCTTGCTCTCATGTCCTTATTCTCGGTTTTTGGCCAGCCGTCGAATGATAATTGCCGTATATGCTTTCGACCACCGTGTGCGCGTGTTAATCCTAGCACGAAATGGATGCCAGACGCAGAATTAGTACGAGCTGACACCATAGTCCATCGGCCAACCATCACATTACAATTCAGACCGCGCATACGAACGACATTCCATAAGTCCGAGGCTGACTAGTATGCACCCATCGTCAGCCGCTTCTGACAGGACCCCTGACTATAGTAGGGGAACCCATATCAGGGTTTCCGGACATTTTTGCCGATTTGAAAAAAGTTGGCCTCCTCCGATTTTGCTGAAACGTTCGAATCCGAGCTCAGAAAGCGTGGGAACCTTTTTCGTCCGGACAAAATGGGCCAAATGGGCGATTTTGCGAGATGTGGGTTCCCCTACTATAGTCGGGGGTCCTCTTCTGACCCTCAGAAAGCTTGTATAGCCGTCGATGATAGGCTAGGACCGTAACTAAGTAGTGAAGTTTGACTCGTTGGCTGCTGTTGGCAGGCTGCTGTTGCATCAGAGATCTGATCGGGAGGGCGATAGCTTCCAATCCTAATATGAGCAAACAACACATAGATTAAGCGCCTTGTCGGACGCTGCTCCGCCGCTGCTTCCAGGATCGTCCTTTACCGAACTTATAACTACGCTGTTTCTCGAACTCCCATTCTCTGAACGATTTGACATTTTTGACGAGTCACAAGGGCTACACGCTACACCAGCAAGAGAGGCCCAGTGTGAACGATGCTACGACTGTTTAGACCGCTTGGAAGTTGGAACGATGAGCACTACTGCGAAGCGGGGAAGACAACGCCGATAGCGTTACATGATAAGTGAGTATACATACAATATTAGCGAACAATGCCTGACATAAGTACTGGTATTATATGACGTCAAGCCTCGCAGACTCCGCATAGGCTAGCCGCCGACCGTCTGCTGCCGCCTGCGTATATTGAACACATGGCAATGAACGGGTGCACATTAGGCTGTATCTTCCCCTCGTCATCGCACAAGTTCTGGGGGTAGGGCATGAATTATAAGGGATGGTATTGGGTGTTGCCGCAAACCGGGTGTTTGCGAACACGATCTCAGTATACATCCAATTTCGATCCAGACCAAGGACGCTGACACTGTCGTAGCAGGGAAGCGGCTGACCCTTACGCGTGTAATTCTATTTTCAGCCGCATTTTCTCCCTCCTGAGACACAGCACAACGAAGGTTCGTCCTCCGACGCGCCCTCCACACCATCAGCACCAGTGCGTGCAAAGCACTACGATGTCGCGATGTCCGCCACAGCTGCTAACACGCGGCAGCACAGCGTCGGCAGAGTCCACGCCACTCGACACACCATTCGAATATCTGCCTCTCCGCCATGGTAGCCATCGCAAGCCGGACGCTCAGGACGGCGTGCGCGTCCGCACGCCCTCGAACGGCAGTTCCGCCTTTTCTCGCAGTCGCATCCGGGCGGTGAACGTCGAGGACCATGTATACAACGAGGCCCCGGGAGAGCATGAGAGGCCGACGCCGGAGTCATACTTTGCGCTCCCGGCAAGACAGGCCGACCTCCCACCTGCACCCGCTCTTGGGCGGAGGGGCACCACAAAGGACCTCATAGGACGATTCGAGTCTATGGAGCGCAGCGCGAGCCCCAGCCGTGGTCCCAGCCCCAGTCCAGTCATCTGGGGGCGTGGTTCGGCGAACGACACGACCGACGTCGACGCCGAGCGCGAACGGGAGCTCGAGAGGGTGAGGATACGGGCGAAGGGCCGTTCGCCCATCCGCCAGTCCTTCCGGAACCTCCTCTCTGTATTCAAGAAGACCAAACCTGGCGCCGCTGCGGAGGTGAAAGCACCCGCTCGCGCTCTTCCTGGGACGCGCTACAAAGCGGAGAGTCCGTCCCCTACTCCGGCTCAAGCGCCGACGTTCCCAAAGCCCTCGCTTACATTGCAGATCCCCACCCACGCGCACCCTGGCCAGCGCACACTCATGCCAGACCTCGCGCAGACGGACCCGCGCAACTGCGTCTCGCCCGTTTCCGCGCATACCGGAAAGCAAGGGCCGCTCCTCCACCTCACGCGCGTCGCTTCCTCATCCCCATCCTCGCCAGCACCAGAAATGCCCCCAGTGTGGCTCGCATGCGCGGCTCAGCTGCACACGACGCACATCCTGATCTCATGGCAGACGGCGGGGGGAAACCCCGCGAGTCGGCTCGTGCCGTTCGCGGCGTGCGCGGACGTGCGCTCCCTCGCATTGGGCGAGCTCTCGGACGACGAGCGCGCTCTTCTCCCAGCGACGGGAGGGCGGGGAGAGCTGAAAGTGTTTGAGCTGCAATTCGAGGGACGGGCGCGGGAACGATTCGCGGCGGAAGGTGTCGCGGAGCGCGCGGGGTGGGTGAGTGCGATTTGGTGAGTGCGCGTTTTGTAGTGGTGACCGTGGTTCTGGCGCTGAAACACAAATGTCTATAGGGATGCGGTGCTCCTCGCACAGGAGAACAGGGTGCTGTCGCCTGCGGCCGAAAGCGTGTACGCCTCGTCGATAATGAGCGGGATCGAAGCACCCGACCCACATCCTCTACGCCCAGTCGTGCGAGAGAAGTCAGACGACGTATACCTCCCAACTCCCTGCAGGGTATCCCAAATATCGACCGTGAGCGCGGAGCGCGCCCTGCCGGCCCTACCCCCGATTAATGACACTCCCACCGAGCGGCCCACGCTTCCCCGCCTCAACCTGCGCGACCTGCCTCCCATCGCGGCCCGCGCACCGTCCCTGCCAGGTGGCCTCTCTCCGCTCCCCGCGCCACCCGCGACGCCGACGAGCGTCCGCGGCGCATTCCTCTCACTCCCCGACAGCCCCGCGCGCACGCAAAGCCCATCTATTCGAAATCTCGACCGGCGCTCGGTCGTCAAGCAGCGGCTTGCGCAGATCGAGTCCGCGAGGCCGGGCAGCAACACTAGCAGTCCGGTTTCCCCGTCGACGCGCCGCTGGGAACTGCGGGACGGGGGCCCGATGGCGCGCGGGGAGTCGAGCACTGCGGGGTCGATTTTGAACTCGTATATGCGCGCGGAGACCGTCATTAGGGGTGAGCGATCGGAGACGGGTTCAGTTAGATCAACGGGCTCGGGGCGGTTGACGACGGCGCCTCCGACACCGATGGGCTCGCCACCCCCGAGGAACAGTCGGTTCAGCCAGCGGGATGCGGTGGTGCAAGGCCCGGAGCGTGCTGATGGTTCCGGACTGCTTGCGCTGCCGAGACGGGAGGATGGGCTGTTCTCCCCTGGGTCGCGATATTCCGACGATGGAGGTGCGGGTGTCGAAAACGAGCCAGCCGGGGCTGCCTCTCAGATACGGACTGCGCTCCAGGCTCTCGCAGTACCGCTGCCACAGTCGACCGAGTCCATTGCACCCCCCGTGATTTCGTACCAGAATATAGGACGAGACCGGAAGGGCGAACCAACTCTGGAGAAGATATGTGAAGGCGTCGACGCGCTGAGAGGGCGCTCCGCGACGGACAGCACGAACCTCGTGAATGTCCGGACGAAGGTGGACGAGGTGCTCTCCGAGGTGCGCCGTCTCCGGTCGTTGGAGGAGGAAGATGCTCCCAGGGCGGCTGTGACTGCGAAGCTGGACGAGGTGCAGATGGATATCAAGGGCGACTTGACTAGGCTTCAAGGGACGCTTGAGGGTATAAGGAACACCGCCGGTGTCGCTGGCCAGCAGAGTGTGCATCCGGACATAGGGGAACTGCATGAGAAACTAGACGGTCTGCTCCGGCTATGCCAAAGTCAAGGCGGGCAGCAAGGAGAGGGCGGAAACCCGGGAGCCCACATCGCGATAAACGAGGTGCGTGAGTATCTTCAATCTCCGGCCGCGTATGTTGACGGATCGGACGAACAGCTCGCGGAGGTGCTCGTATTGCTGAAGGACGCAGAGGAGCAGCGAGTCACGCAGATGGAACAACAGACCGACAGCATCCGTTATCTCAATGAGCTGAACTCCGTCAGTTAACCCCTTCAATTTGCGTTATGACTGTTCCGTACTCAACACTTTCGCAGTGGCTTGAAGCGTTCGTCAAGCATGGGACCTCTCAGATCGAGGGTGTCGCAGCTGGTGTCCAGCAGCTTTGCCAAGAGCTAGGGCCAGTTCAAGGCTCGCAGGTTGTCGGAGCAGATGGCGAGACGCCAGCCCAAGGGAATCTTCTGTCAGACATACGAAGACTCTTGGTCCAGCACCAGGAACGCGAGGAGAATGCCGTAACGTTAAATTCGTCTGTGAATGGCCTTGTAGCGGCCGTGCAGGAGGACATGCGCCGGAATGCCGAGGCGCGTAACCTGCTCAGTGAGTCTCATTATGCGCTTTTATTTGGCGTGCATACTCATGTACTGGGCAGCGACCGAGTCTGTGGTTGGCATGATCGACCGCCAGCGGCAAGACCAAGAGCGGATGCTAAGAACGCTGGCAACAGGTATGCACTTGTCCTACACTCGGTCGACTTTTAGCTGACTAGGTTTAGAACTGTCAAATGACATACGCGGCGAACGGTTACGGTTTGTGGAAGCTATGAAGGAGGCCACCGCGATCAACGTACAGAGTACGTGCACGGTACTTCTCGGTTATATTCGCTGATGCTGAGGAAAGGCGCTCCAGTCCACGTAGAAGAGTTCAAGAAAGAGCTCACCAGAGAAGTCATGCTCATGACTCAGGAAGTAACACGCCTGCAGAGGGAGCGGCAGGGCCTCGAACAGCAGATCTCGGACCTGTTCGCGTTCTATGCGAAACAGAAGCAGGCCGGAAAGGTCAGCATGACAATGTCGCGTTTACGGCTATAGCGGATAACTTACTATGTTTCAGGTCATAGATGGAGGACGTATGCCCCTGCAGGCCCCGCCCATCCAAATAGGCCAACAGGGCCTGGCACCTGTGATGCCAGGAAGTATCATGCCCTCTCAGTCCGCTATGTATCGTCGTCCGCTTCCTAGCCCTGCACCTAGCCCGACGCGTTCCCGTTAGTCTCTCCTGCTACAATTGCTCCCTGTATTGTCGCTGTGGAATATTATCCGACTTTCTCAAATATTGACGGTTGGCGTGGTGGCCCGGTGTAAGGCTCGGAACGAATTAGACGCCCGATGTGCGCAAGACAGTGGCACGTGCCCTTAGGCGACCCGGCATCCGCCGCCGTCGGGCGGACGGACAACGCAAAGGACTGCTCGCCGTCGCGCTCATCCCGTTCTGCCACAAAAGTTATGTCTGCGCTTCGTCTCGTCACCTCTGTTGCTCGGAGAGCACCCAGGAACTTCGCCCTCGGCAGGCGAGGCTATGCTGAGGCAGCGGACAAGATCAGCTTGTCGCTTGTCCTCCCTCACCAGGTTTGTGCCAGCAACAGTCTCCCCGCAGGCCCATAATGACTAGGATGCAGGCCATCTTCACCTCCGCCGAGGTCGTCCAAGTAAACGTTGCCGCGGCATCTGGAGACATGGGTATCCTCGCAAACCACGCGCCCACAATTGAGGCTCTTCGTCCCGGTGTCGTTGAGGTCATCGAGGCCGGCAGCCAGTCGAAAAAGTGGTTCGGTGAGTAAAGCCTCATTGTACCGCTGCAAGCCCAATATTCATGATTCGTGTACTTGGTAGTGTCTGGCGGGTTCGCGACTGTCCACCCCAACAACAAGCTCACGATCAACGCGGTGGAAGCTGCTCCTCTTGAGGCTTTCTCGGCAGAGGTGATGCCTTCTCTTAGATGATGCAACCTTTCCGTTTACTGACCACCTGACCACTACATGAAGGCCGTCCGTGCTAACCTCCAGGAGGCGTTGAAGGTCGTTGCTGGTAACGGCGCGGAGGAGGACAAGGTGGAGGCTCGCATTGAGGCGGATGTGTACGAGGCTCTGCAGCATGCTCTTTCCAAGTAAAGTAGTTCGCTGTCTAGCTCCATAGCGTACATTAGAGTTTTGGACTACACCACGCATTCCCCTGCAACTTCCCTTCGGACCTAGGGCTGGACTTAACAGAAGCTTCACCCTACGCAGTCGCGATGCGCTGTTCCGAGTCAGGCCTAGGGAGTCTCTTGGGACGTTTGTGAAAGGTCATATTGCCATTACCTACCACCCTGCAGGCATACTAGGTCATCGTACGGTCGGCGCTGTCCACAGCGTATTCCTGACACGGGGCGTGAAAGCGCGCGGCGGCGAAGTGCCAGGGCTCCGCCTTCTTCTCCGTTCCACCATGTCTTCTGCGCGATCATCACGTTGCAAGTGTGAATCCGAATGCGTAGAACCCGCAAGGAACTACCCTGAAGCGTGAACACATTCGGTGCCTTTATATATCGTGCCGTAGAACTTGCAGCCACTCTTGCTGGCTCCGTTCTCATCGCTCTTGGCGCTCATACTCTGCACCAGACTCTAGTGTGCATCAGTCTCTCTCTACACGGGGGTGGGGGTGGGGGTGGGTGTCCAGTACGTCTAGTTTTGAGCGTGGTAAAACAATATTGCGAGTGCGGCATAGCGTCGAAGGTCGCAAGCCGGGGCTACCGCAGTGCGAATAAAGCGTGATATTCCACCTACAACCTCCGAGCCCAGCCCACTTTCTCACAAGACCATCATCACCTTCGCCCCCACATCTCGCCATTCTACCAGAGCAAGACCGGGATGAGGACTCCTACGTCCTGGTGGGACAAGGCTCTCCTTGAGGAGGATCCATTTGCATCTATCTTTCTTGTTCGCAAGTTCTCCCGCGGCCGTAGAAACGATAATTGGATCAAGGAGCTCGTTCAAGATATCCAGGGTAATCCCGTGGTATGTGTGTTCCACCAAGAAGATTATTATGATGTTGACGCTAATTTCACAATGATGGGGCGTAGCAACTCGCTTCAGCTACGCAGTGGATAGCGTATGCGTTCGCACCAGAAGGCAATCCAACACAAGCTGCGGGCCGCCTACCAGGCGCGAAGAAAGTGCGCGGATTGTTGGACTTCGTCGAAGTCTTCGTTCGCTTCTATTGGTCGTGGTACAATATCGACGATAGGGCTGCGTTGGCAACTGTGAACCAGCAGCGCAAGCTACGAGGCTTTGGTACTCTCCTGGTTCCTCCAAAGCTCAATGTCGAGAACGGCGGTCCGGGTAGCAATAACGCTGCCGCAACAGAGTATTCCCCAGCTGCCGAGCCGGTCCAAACATCTGCTTGCCGGAGCACGTTGGCGCCACAAGGTCCATCAGCCCTCGAAGATGAGCCCAACGTCAGCCGCAGGGTTCGTGACGTTGCTCAAGTGGATGTGGGGACTTCGTCTTCCCAAGGACAGAATGACATGGCTCGTATGATTGAGCTTAGGACATCGCATGATGTAGCGACCGAAACCAGCGGAGCTACGGCTCCGACCGAGGACAGTGAAGCAATGGCTTTGACTACAGATGAGGACTGTCTGACTCAGTCCGCCCTAACCCCTCAGGTAGTTTTCTTGGTCTCCTTGATACCGCCGACTTACTTAATATATGTACTAGTTGAGCCTCGATCCAAACGCTCCCTGCCAACCCCAGCAGCCTATCGCCCAGCCTCCCTTGTCCGCTAATGGAGGCCCATCGGACGTGGTCAGAACCGAGATATCTCCTCCTCCAGCTAGGGCTAGCCACCACGGAAAGAAGAAGGCTCGCACGGAGAGGCCCGCGGAAAAGCTTCGCCAACGCATCCCGAGGAAAGCCACGAACATCGAACGCCTCTCATCGCTCGCAAAGGGCGAGTTCGCGTACCACGAGAAACTTAAGCGCGGTCATCTGGACGACATGGATTTTGAGCATCCCGCAGAGACAGAAAAAGCACATACACAGGACGAGACTGTCTCCCATAGGAAGAAGAAGCCGAAGAAGTCGAAAGCATCGTCGCTAGTTCCCGAATCTTCTGGCCCAGCTACGTCTCTGCCAGCTTCCACAGCTGCTACGGCTTCGGTGGGCCCTGGAAATGTCGCCGCTCACATTTCAGCCACCATCGAGGGCGGTATGGATATATCCGGAGAGAAGCCTCTTCGCGATAATCTCCCCAAGCGGAGCAAGAAGAGCAAGACGCCAACGGCGCGCAAGAAGCTGGTGGCGCCCGACGATATCTCGCGTCCGTCTAAACGTCAGCGAACCTCAGAAGACGGGCCTGATGCCTTCAGTGCCTTGATCACCGCGATGCGTCATTCTCGTTCATCGGCGCAGAAAGGAGCCCAGGATATGTCAAGAGCAACGTCCGCTCCGGCGGGAATAAACCCTGCTCCCCCCGTTGTCAATGAACGCAAGCGCTGCCGTTCCGCACCTGGCGTTGCCACAGAAAGCGACATGCATCCGGAGATATCACGCAAAGTCGCGAAGCTCCCGCAGAGGAGGTCACTTCGTAAGCGGCTGACAGACACCGCGCCTCCCGTGCCTCCTGCGGAAGTGCTAGGCATCCCAGCGAACCTAGAGGAAGAAGACCGGATCATTCGACATATCGCGACAGAGGCTTTGCTAGATATGCACAACCAGCCGAGAACAACGGACGAATGGGCAGATGACACAGGAGCTCAAGATGACCCACCAAGCTCAGATGACGAAGAGGACGTCCCACTGAGCGTGGCACTGACACAGAAAGGCCATGTTACAAATGCTCCGAGGAATGCCCCGAGCCCTAGCGGAGAAGTGCCAGTCAGCGCGACCTTGGCTCCCAAAGATTCTGGCCCTAGTCATATGCGTACCTCTGAGACTGCTGCCTCGCTATCCTCCAGCCGGCTGGCGCCCTTCGACCACGATGCACCTGCAAGTGCCCCTCCCTTCGCTATCCGCGACGATCTACACCTTGGTCCTGGCTGTATGCCTTTCCCTGAGGATTACCACCCGGCGCCCTCCTTGGTTGGCCCGGCGTCCTTTAACCAGAACCCCCTTCCTTTTGCCACCTGCGACGCTCTTCCTTCCGCAATGCTCCCACGTCCAGCTCCTGCGTCGGACCCCAAGCCAGCCCCCCCACCACTGCTTGCCAAGAAGCGCCTTGCCACACAGCCGATCATATGGGCAGAGGTAGGTCCTTGGCTGTTAGGATCTATATACAGCGCTCTTGACCTTGATCGCGTTCCTAGTCACGGCAAGAAGTATGCGAGTCCTTCGACTGGTTTAGAAGTTATCAAGGAGGTGTCTACTTCAACAACGACATGGTCAAGGGCTATCTCCTCAGCGCATTTTCGTCGAGGTGAGTGGCATGCCAGCCAGTTCCACGTCGGCAGCCACTCTGATCCAGGACCAGCCGTGACATCTTCGCTCGGGATGGTCGTCTCATAATATCCCATGGGTTAGTACATATACTTCTGACACCTCTGCTGGGACATAACAACTTACATGTACCTCACCGACAGCGGAGGGAAAGCCGAGAGTACTTACAGTAAGAATGGTCAAGCTGGAGTCAAAGAGGCGGACGATCAACGTGAAGAGGACAAATCCGTACGCGCCCTGCTGCGAACATATCAAATGGGGCGGCCACTAGTGCTCATCATCGACGATCGATACGCCCTGTTCCCATACGACCTCGCGGAGAAGGGCTACACGTATGTCGTGCTTGGGTTCTATCACATCGCTCATGCTTGGGGTGAGTCCTTCCGGCCCCTGTTCACCAAGTTATATCGCCTTCATCTTCGATCCCCATAGCCGAGCGCCAGGCCTCCGGGAACGGGAAAGGCTACGTGGTCCGGTACAAGTTCGCCTTCGAATGGTGCCAGAAGCAGCCCGAGCCATGGTGGCTTCGTTCCCCCACCGGGGAGGTTCCGTGAGTGTTACCCCACGAAATGATAGCGTGTTACCATCTCACGTCCTGGCAGTCCCGACAAGACGTTTTTACCTGCGGGAACTTTCATGTGCCCGACGTGCATGAAAGAATCCCCACTCGTATACGAAGAGGCGTGGATGTGCCTGCAGCCGCATTGCCCCGCTTTCTGGACCCTGATCGACGGGACTCGCCCGTCTGAAAATCTCACGTACATCGAGAGATTCCTCAATTCTTCCTTCCGCTGCAATCACGAAACATTGGAAGACATTGCGCCGCTTCCACCCGCGATCGGGGCGGCTGACGGCGTGATCACTAGTCGTCGATTCTGTAAAGGCTGGCATTGCAAGACTTGCGGACGCCTATCGTGCCGGTATGATGTGTTCCTATGTCCGGCAAGACTATAGACTGACCCTTCGTAGGTACAAGTGGGAGCATTGGGAATGCAAGAGCTGTGGGGTAAGCGCCCCTTGCCAGATTTCGCGTCGTCTGTACGCTTACGGTAGTCGAAGACTACGCTGCAAGTCTCCGGAAAAACAAGAGTTCCCAACGAGTTCTGGGGTCAGACAAATCCAGATTTCATGCATCACAAGCTGTCTGCGGACTCAGGTATGGCTTTTAAACATTGATCTTCGGGAAGGGGATCAGCACCAACAACGTCCCCGGTGCACAGGCATCATCGTCTCGCAAATGCGTATGTACAGGACGGGGAATGGATTCAGTCACTACCACGTCTACACACTTCCGCATAATCGGTGAGTCTTACTATCGTTGTATTGTGACGAACAGAGCTTACACGCACATCGTTAGAGGTCATATCTATCTCATTCTTGGGAGGAAGATCGTCAACCAGACTGCAGACGAGATATTCCAGGAGTATCAGGAACAGGCAGGTTCAGGAGAGCTGCGCTTCAGAAGATGGCCGCTGAGAAGTGTCAGTACAATCTGATTGCGTGAAATTCTGCAATCCTAGCTGATACATGCGAACATAGCATCAGTGCCGCGGAACCCTACTCACGAACTACTTCTCGCAAAACAGTGAGTTGCATCACGTCTCCTCCAGTACGAGTGCTCATGTCGATGTTCTAGCTGGGGAACCTTATCAGGTGCGGCTTGTTCATGGATCAGAGTGTAAATGGTGTTGATGGAGGTGTTCCAGTACGTTGGCGGGACGGCGAACACCGTGCCCTTCGAAGGCGCACCCTCTGCCGTCGTCAAGGCTCGCGACCTGATCCAAGCCCGCATGACCAGCGTGATTCAGGCAGAGCGTCAGCCATACCATTTCAACGAGGTGCTCAGCGCCGCATACATGGAGAAGCAAAAGATGGCGGTGCGTGGTGCTGCCGGTGGCTGCAGTAGCGTTACTTTGACGCGTCCCGAGTAGTTCCATAGCGATGCGGAGCGCGGCCTAGGTCCACGCGTAGCTTCGCTGTCCCTCGGGTCCTCTGCATATATGCACTTCCGAGTGCTCAAGAAGTTCCGGGACGACAAGAGCTCCGGTGCGAGCCAGAACGTTTTGACCCTCTTTCTACGTCATGTGCGTTGTCCCCGACATATCATCAGCGAGGACTATCGCTCACCTGGCATATCAGGGCGATATCTTGATCATGGACGGCGCCGCCATCCAGGAGTACTACGAGTGAGTGCCGATACTTCCTCATGGCGGAGACAGCTAACCGCCCCAAGACATACCGTTGTACCGCTGAACTTCCGCATCGCGGCTACGGCTCGCTACATCGGTGCTCAGTAATCTTTCTGGCACCAAGACTTCTCGCTGTATACCTATCTCTTGGCCTGTTCTGCTGTCATTCTTGCTGTGTAGAATCACGCTGTCCTATTGTTCTGCTTGTCGACAATCTCCTTCGCAATTCCCTACTTTGTTATATAGCTCAGTTATTCTCACCATCCGCGTTCGCCCGGGCTTCTATGCATATGTCTTGATTCTGTACATGTACGATTAATGCTTCCCTCTTACACATCGCTTTCAATGCTGCTCTCCCCCCGTACTACTGTCTTGATCATTTTTCTTGAACCCCTGGAAATACTTTTCGCGGAAGTCTTTGTGCGCCGGAACGTGCGCCTCGATATTCTCTGTGACTGCATGTGCAGGATCAAATGATGGTGGTGGATACATCTCGGTTGTCGTCTTCCTGATCGTGATAAGCTGTAACGAGAGTTCAGCAGCAGGTCAACGACGCGATGTAGGCTGGCTCACTCTTCGACCCCAAGAGCCGAAGTCTTGCAGCGAGTTCGCGACAAGCTCCATCCCGTCGCAGAGCATCGCCTCCACATCGACCTCCTTGTACTCTTCCGTCACCGTGGGCAGGAAGAATACCAGGCGTCCGCGAGGCCTGAGCATGTACCGTGCTAGCAGGACCAAGTCGCGTGCCAGTTCGGAAAGCTCGTAGGGACGTGTTGGAGGGATATACGGCTGGGGGTCATCACTAGTGCGTAATGCAGAAGAATAAGGGCTCTGCATGCAAACGATGGGGGAAAATTACTGACGGGCGAGGGACATGTACCAGAGGAGGGCCTTCAGGGGCAGATTTTGGGTTCTTTCGTCCTAACCGCTTCGCTCCCGCACGTACGCCATCTACAGCCGTAAAGTCTTATGATCACAGTGCTCATCGTCTTGGTGACTCACATGGTGGGTCGGTGACGATCGCGTCAAACAGCTCGCCGCATCGCCATGGATTTTGGGTAACGTCAAATGTGCAGAGGTCCATGATACGGCTCGCAACGCCATATTGGGTTGCAGCACGAATGATGCCAGGCTGTTTGGCTGTGAAGTTATGAGGCCATTGAACTGTTAAAGGCCAAGGGTATCCGCTCACCCTTTCCTCGCATCTGCCGACCATCGATATCTGACCCAAAGAAGAAGGCCCCAAAGTGTGCGGCCGTCTACGACGCTTAGCATGGTACTCCTACTACTCGCAAGGACCAAGCTCACGTATGCCATGCTTCCCGTGCCAACAAAAGGGTCATATATCAGCTTTCCTGGAGCTGCCTAGGATATGTTTTAGTCGCTTATCCTCAGTGCACACATCACACCGGGAACCACACCAGTGTTTGGTTCGCCATGAGAAGCGAAATCTCCGCTTCCATGCTGGTGTTCCCATAGTAGACGCGTTTTTTCACGTCAAAAGTCTTGACCAATGGGCGGGCAGACCCCGTCTCTATCTACGCATCGGTTAGGTGAGCAGTGTTTATTTCTGACAGTCAGCGCCCGACGCACCAATCTGCCGAACCAGACTTCTTCGAAATCTCCGTCACCCTCATCTTTCGGACGGGTTGTACCATGCTTGTCCCTATCTACGGCGGATATCAGCTGTTTTCTGGCGGCAATGCCTTTGCATCAACTTACACTCCTCGTAACAGACTAGCGTAACTTCTGGGTTCTTCATGTCGATCTTCCCTTGCCAGTCCATATACTCGAAGCTCTCCATGACGTCTTTTTGGCGCCACTGAGGTATAGTGTGGTTGAATGCTGTGACTAGGAACTTGAACGACGTGTCTGCGACGTATCTTTCCCACCGTCGTGCACAAGACCGGTTGCGTAAATGCAACTCATCGTAGGTCCTGCCTCTGGCGTAGAATTCGCACACGGATCTATGCAAAACTTCAGCACTGGATTGATATGATGCAGGCTTAGAGTTTCGTTTACCTGACGAGAATGCACCGTCTAGCAAGTAACCTTGCGTGCTCTTCATCTGCGAGCTCGAGGACCATGAACGGACGGGCCGTAGCTTTTGTGTCCTCCGGGTCCTCGAAAAATTTGATCTCGAAGCTATGTAGTTCCGCAACCGAGAGGAGCTCAGGAACACGGAATTCTTCGTGAACCTGAGCAAAAACAACGAGGTACTGGGTCAGCATCTTGGTTTGCATCTCGTGTGGGTGATCGAAGATGGGATGCAAGGAACGAGCGCGAGGTGGCTGTGGCGCGATCCGCGCTTCCGCTTTCGGTAACCCTACTGGACTTGGAATAGGCGTTGATGTTCGTGCTTGCGTCCTACGATATCCCGCGCACCACGAGGGGCGAAACGCTCTAAGGTGAGCTTTGGAGGAACGTGGATAACGAACATTGACTGATGCACTTTGCAAGTTTGCGCGTATGCTACCAGTGCGCTGGGACTTGTGTCGTATTGTACCAGCACAGCTCACCCACTCAAGGCATGATGAGTAACTCGAATAACAACGTCAACGGAACGTCTGTGCTTCTCGCCACAGTTATAAAAGAACTAAACTCAGATAATTGTATGTCTTCCCTATATTCTCCCCTAATGGCTGTTCTGAAACTATCGTCAACCTAGTGGATGATTCGCTGGAGAAACTCCGTTTCTTCTTCCCCGAAGCCCTCCTTCTCGGTGCTTTGGACCTCATAGATCGCGACAGTGTCATTGTATACAAGACCGTATGGGGGCGCCCCCAGTACGAAGTCTTGGGCTCGACCGCGACGTACGCCGTCTTTCCGGGCCTTCCCTCGGCCAACGGACACGAGCTGGCTTACTGCACGTGTCCGGCTTACGCGTATTCTGTGTTGCTCTCGGAGACGCAACTTATGGTGTGTATACAGATGCAAGCATAGGAGAGTGTGGCCTGCTGATATATTGGTAGTGCAAGCATGTTCTCGCGACCCTTTTGGCACGCCGACTGGCCCGATGCGTGGAGCGACCTATCACCGCCGATGAACTTGCGTCTGTCATCGCCCGACAATGCAGTCTTTGACAACATGGTTGGTTGTGATCATGATGGGCTTGTCGATGTGGCGATTGTGGAAGTACTGTATTATACCGTAACATACTGTTACAAGTTAACCGTAAGTACAGAAGTCGACGCGTGTACAATCGACAGCAAGTGGCAAAGGTATACAGTAGCGTCTACTGGCATATAAGCATGAGTCGTTAGTAATTATAGGATCAGGATTCTGAGTCGGCGGTCTAGTCCATTATAATCAGCTATTCTGCAATTTCAATGTCACGCTACTTCCCATAGAACGTCTGCGTGGAGATTGCGTCGGTCCTCTGTACGCCCTTCCCCTTCGCGCTCTTCCCCGCTTTCTCCTCTGGCTTCTCCTTCTCCTCTTTCTCCGCTCCGTCCTTGGCGGAGTCCTTGGATGCACGTTTGATACGCCACTCGAGGAGTTCGGCGTACTCCTGCAAGCCTTTGGCCAACATCCTGATCTCGTGCTTCTTGGGCGGCACGATGCCCTCATACGGCCGAGCGTCCTTATCGTCACTGTCGGAACCTAGGGTGGCTGACCTAGCGAGTTCGTCTTCGTCCTCGGTGTCCTTATTCATCGATGCGAAGGTACGTGGGCCGGAGCGCGAAGGGCCAGCGAGACTGGAGTCACCTGCCGAGCTGGTAACTGAAGGACGACTGCGGCGCTTGTCGCTTTCGGTCACTGGGACGACTGGGATGGCGACCGAGTCTTCGGGCTCCTTCGACGTCCGTTTCGCCTCCATGTCGACGCCGTGCTTCATCGCGAGCCATTCCGACAGTTTCGCGACTTCCTCCGGCTGCCAAAAGCCCCACCAGCCCTCAGCGTCCTCATCCGCCTCTCCCTCGTCCTCTGCGTCGTCATCGTCGTGCGAGAGTTTGGCGACTTCGGCCCCCTCAGGCTTGAGGCCCCACACAGCGACGAACCACGACCACTGTCGCATACGCTTCCGCTGAGCCTCGTCCGCGACTCCACGTCGCTTTCCAAGCCGGACATTGCCCTTGTCGCCTTCGAGGAAATTGACTGCGGCCTCGCGTTCGATGATTCCTGGAGTGAGCGCATAGTACACCCGGCCGTCCGCGTCCCTGCCCAGGGGAGCGAAGCGCGGGATGCACTCGGCCGCCGCAACCCTTTGCGCGTGCTCGATGGCTGAGAGAGCGGCCTTGTGATCGGCACGGGCAGCGTTCCTATCAGCGCGGGTTGTTTCCTTGGTGTCCATGGAGGACTTCCACCGCGCGTTCTCCTCCGCAGTGAGCTCGCGTGCGGCACGAACGAGATCCTTTTCTTGCGACGCCGCGCGTTCAAAGTCCTCCCGGACTGCCTTGGTCTGTAAGGTGTACTCCACCAGGGCGCCGACGACTGGAACCAGCTGCGCAGTGTAGAGAATAGGGATGGAAGAACCGGAGGGGTCTTGGGCTACGGCAGCGCTCCGGGTGCTCTGTCTTGTCGCAGTAGTCACGGGAGGCAATGGGTCAGGAAGCGCGAGAGAGCTCTCGTTGCGTAGGGAAGCCAAGGCTGCCCACATCTTGTTGAGGCTTGCGCCGCTAGTCCTGATACTCTGGATCGCCTTGGTCAATGCCGCCGTGCTCTCCTCCATACCCGCATCCTTCGACAGCAACGTCAAGAGGCCGATGAGTGTTGCCTTGAGAGAAGGCTCCGGAACCCATCCTACGAGTAGGGAACCGTCCACATGGCCTCTGTGGTCCGAGTCGGAGGATCTAAGCGTGGTACTACCCAACTCCTCGAACTCTTCGAGGTGACCCCGGGCGATATCGGTGAGATGGGCAAAGCGCAGGAGATATTCGCGTATGTTGAGTCTTTGCAATGCGCCATCGTGCGAAAGCGCGCTCGACAAGCGGGTCCACACAGGCTTAGGGACAGGCTTGGGTGCAGCCTCGGCCTTGGGTCGTGACACCCGACGCTTCGGTTGATTGGTCGCAGCGCCTTCACCGCCTGAAGCCGTCTTGACCTTCACGTGGGGGGAAGGGGGAACAAGGACGTGTGGTTTGGGCTTAGACGCATGAGGCTTCGAACGAGCTGCCCTGACTTTTGCTCCCTTCTTGACAGGAACAGCGGATGAGGACGGGATAGGAACAGACACCTCGAGTTCGGATGCTGGTTGGACGCGAGCACCATCCTGCTGGGGGTGACATTAGATACATCGAATACATAGCATATACCCACGAATACCTGGTTTGGGACGAGGTCTTGGGAAGCATGTACCTTGGCCGACTTGCGGGCTTGGAGGTTGAGGTCACTACGTACAGTTCAGCCGCACGTCTCACAGAGAAAGATAGGCGAGCATACATACCCCGTTGCAGGAAGACCCTTCGCTTTCCTACACACTCTGCAGTTGCACTTGTCGCTGCAACGAGGGCATCTACACGAACAGTAAGTATATGCAGGTCAAGTACGAAATGAAAGACTCACGTGAAGAAGTAGCTAACATGTGTCGCATGCTTTGCCCGTGCTTCCGGTGATACGCCCTCCGCCGTGCTCGCCTTGAGATCCTCGATATTCTCTTGATACCTGTTGCGCAGACACGCTTTGCAGTACCGCAATACACATCGCCTCCCATTAGGGCGCAGTGATGTGCATTGAATGACGCCTACAACCATTGCGCATGCGTATTACGTTCAATCAACCGAGAGTGTAGAGCGAGCTGTAAATCCTTACCAGTGGGGTCGAATTGTCGCGTGCATTGGTGGCATCGAACAGTTTCCTCTTGCAACCCAGCTCTCATACCGTCCGTTACTCCTGTATTCTTTGGTCCTCCTGCGTCTGCGGCTGTACGAACATCGGACTTCGGCTTCTTGGCCGGGCGTGCAGCCCCTTCGCCCGGGTGGTCGGTGTGAGGTGCGCCCATGGGCTTGCGTTTCAATTTGTTGGAAGGTGATGAGGAAATTTCGACATGGTCCACGTTCATAGCTACAGCCTTCAACGGCGTGTTCACCTGCTGCACGCGAGGATTCGCACCGCCGGATCTGGCGGGCGTAAACGGAGAAGGAGGTATCTCGACGAACACCTGCGATTTGCGCCGGAAGGCAGAAGACGGTCTGTCCATGGCTGGATATATGCTGTTGTTGTGAGATGAAAGTCGCGGAAGAAGGTGGTGGTTTGAGAGAAAGTAGTGGGAGACCGGAAGCCCCGATCAACAGCAGCCACAGTCGCGGCGCGACGCGACGGCACATGCATCGTGACGGCACGTGATGCCAACCTGCCCTGAAGCAAAAGTTTCGGAACTGGCAGTGGCGGAAGCGCTGGTGTGGGGACAAGACAGGTCGGCGGTGACGAAACAGAGCAGCTCCTTGTGCACGACGCCGACAGCGACGATAACTCGACATGGCCCACGCAGATCACACAAGAGACCCATGGCAAGCACGCTCCTCTTATACCCCACTACTCCAATGCTGATGGTCTTCTTGCTCGTCCATCTTTGTCACAGTCCCTGGGTTATCCTTTCCGACTTCGGTAGCGCCTTCGCTATGGGGGCGGTCGGTGGTACCATTTGGCACGGTATCAAGGGTGCCAGGAACTCACCAAGGGTGCGTGTGCTCTATCTCCATGTCACTGCAGGTGTTCTGACCAGTTACGCAGGGCGATCGATTTGTCGGAGCCCTCTCAGTTGTCAAGGCGCGGGCACCCGTAACGGGCGGCAACTTCGGTGTCTGGGGTGGCATGTTTTCGACGTTTGACTGTGCAGTCAAGGGCTGGCGACAAAAGGAGGACATGTGGAACGCGATCATCTCTGGTTTCCTTACTGGTGGATGTCTGGCTGCGCGGAGTGAGTCTATTTACCCCCGCTTTTGCCCGACCAGTTGACTGATCACAACTTTCCCCAGGCGGACCTCGCGGGGCTTTGACTTCTGCAGTCGCGTGTGGTATTCTGCTCAGTGTCTTTGAGGGTGTCGGTGTCCTTGTATCGCGAGTATTCAACGAGGGTACTCGGCCACAGCTACCACCAAGTGAGTGAATTGAGATAGAATCGCTCAAAGATGTGCTAAATGCGCCTGCCTATAGTGCCTGAAAACGTGCAACCGCAGTGACCCGTTCT
Organism: Lenzites betulinus; assembly: GCA_022264855.1. Taxonomy (NCBI): domain Eukaryota; kingdom Fungi; phylum Basidiomycota; class Agaricomycetes; order Polyporales; family Polyporaceae; genus Lenzites; species Lenzites betulinus. Next base: position 1,972,899 of record JABYQU010000001.1, read on the forward strand.
CCCCTCTGGATTATAGATGTATATCGCACCCTACTTGCTCTCTATGTTCTATTAATGCTCACATTGCTCTCCTCTGTACTGTGGCCTATCACTCCTGCTTATGACGACCTACAGCCACAGGATTAGCGCAGCAAGAATGCCATTGAGAGGGCTGCTCGCGTTCAGGATCAGCACCTCAGCGATTTGCTTCACACCCAAATCACGAACAGGCTGCTCTACAGAGCGTCATACGCTTGTCAACCTGACGCTAACGTGGAAGGCATGAATATCACGAAGATCTTGTCGTATATATCCTGGCGCAACACAAATCCTTGTATGATTGCAATACATAACCCCACGATCAGCTCCAGGGTCAGCACAATGGCATTGGTTGCTACATCTTAAGTGTTAGCGGCTATTCGTGTAACACGAACCCGATAGTCATTGTACACCTTTAGACGACTCGCCTGCCACCTCTGCTCCCTCCGGCGTTGGGGACTTTGCGTTTCTTGAACATAGAACCTCCAGATACTGCTGGAGCTGGTACATCCCCGCCGGTGGGTTCTGGCTTCACAAAATCCTGGACTGCCTCCGCTTTCACTGCGTGAGCAGGGGCTTCGTCCAAAGGCGGCTCTGGCGGCGCGTGGCCCTGAGGTGACTTCTCTTCGGGCTTCGCATCTTCCTGCGATTCCGCATCTGGTGGCCCGGTAGCATCGTTCGCGGTGCCCGAGGGGTTGTGGCTAGTCCCAGGTTTGTTCCACCCCCGCGCCGACCATCGTGGTTTCTCCGTGCCCCCAGCGGGTAGTAGTCCTCCAGGTAGACCGGTGCTAGAGGTGCCCGCCTGCCCCAAAGACTGTTCTTCAGCCTCCTCCTTCTTCGCCTTCAGTTTGATCGGGGCAGCGCCAGGGTCGTAGAGGTCGTCCAGGCCTACGTTCACCTTCTTCCGCCGCAGCTTCCACCCCCTTGTGTCTTCTTCGTCCAGCCAATGCTCCGCAGGTCGCTTCTCTCCTGCCCTCGCTGAATCCTCCCCATGCTCCGTCTTCACATCCCCAGCGCCGATTTCCTGCTCACAACCCGGGAGCGAGGGATACAGAACGTCGACAACTTCCCATTCTCCGGCGACGCCTTCCTTGCGCCTCCGCTCCGCTTCGATCTTGCGTCGCTCCTCATCTGGGTCGGTAAACCCGAGTGACTCGGCAGTGGAGTAGTTCGCATACGGATTCGAAGGCTTTGGACCGCCAGCCGTCTTCGGTGCCGCCGCCGCCGAACTGGGTCCTGCGATGGCGCTGCTGCTACCAGGCTTCACAAGGCCCGCCTCTACGTCCTGCGCGTAGGCCGCTTGAGCTGCCTACATGTTAAAACGCAACTTGTCAGAATAAATGTGTGGCTAGCGCAGTTATGAAAGACGAAGGGCGAGGGTAGTCATACATACCTTCTCGACTCGCGCCATATCGCGCTTCTCCTCCTCCAAGTCATGTTTGCGCTTCTCTCCCGCCTTGTAGAGCCCGCGCACGAAACGCTCGACGTTGCCCTTGTGTCGAAGACCGGACTCGTGCTGCTTGCGAGAAGGCGCATCGTCCGCGATGTAGATATTACAGTACTTGCAGAAGTACTTCTTGTGTGCGACCCAGTATTCAGACATGGTAAATGGAGACTCCAGACGAGTGCAGGGTAGGACAAGCGATGTGGAGAGGTGAAAATAGCGGCTTGGAACGGCTGGACGGTGGCTCGAGGCAACAGTCTTGGACCCGGGCAGACCGGTGACAGTCTCTGTTACGTCACGGTCACATTCTACCAAACGCTTGTCGAAATGAGCGTGCTTTCTCGGCTCTTTTAACGGGATCAAATGTGCCTTCCTCGCAGAAATAGCATGGCCGACTAGCTCAGTTGGTTAGAGCGTGGTGCTAATAACGCCAAGGTCGTCGGTTCGACCCCGGCGTTGGCCATATTTTTGTTTTCTCGCACTTCGTGTTATGTTTATCGGTGGGCACAGAAATTATATCGAGATCAAACTTGCAACTTGAACTTGAACTGGGCACGAAGATGAGGTAGCTTCAGCATGCATGAACAGCTTGAAAAAGAGCTGTCTATGTTATAGCATCATCTAGTACTAGTACAATCTAAACAGTACTGCGGTGAAACCAAAATCCTTGTAGTCCAGTATTACTCGATCCCACGATCGCTATCCTTTGTTCCGATACCGCAACAATCCTTCGCCATGTCCACTGCTATCAGGCTTCGCCTTCGACCGAGCCTGCGGCTTGCGCGATGCTGTCTTCTTCGTCTGGCCCGATGATTCACCAGAGCTCGATGGCTTCAAGTTGAGCGACGCGGTCTGCGCCTCCTTGATCGCTTGCTTGCTCAGACAGAAGTCGATATGCTCGTTGAGACCTTGATTGTCCGTGTCCAGCATTCGGCCACATATTGGGCACTCTAGCAAAGGTGGCTCTAGATCGTCGGCTGGTGCATTGTGTTTCGCTGGTGATGCTCGCGGTGGATGTGACGCCTTGGAAGAGGATGCTTTTTCTTCTGGAGGAATGAGAAAGGGAGGGGTGGACGAGGATTTAGGCTTGACGCTCGTTGACTGTGCGTGAACGGAGGAATCCTCCGCGTCCGCTTCAGCGTCGAGACTTTCTGTATGTGCAAGAGGATCGCCCTCAGCATCATCGTCATAGCCGGGCATTGTTACAGCGAAGCCGTCTTGCGATAATGTTGGGGGCTCGTTTTCATCATCATCCTGGGGCATGTCGGCTACTCGCCTCTTCTTCCGAGGTGACGTGCTGGACGAAGCGGCCTCGAAGAACTTGGACAGCCAAACATGGTCAGCAGAGGTAGGGAACGACGACAGGAGGAAGACCCACTCGCTTGATCCCTCGAGCCTTCGATTCTGCTTCAGCCTTGAGATCCTTGAGTTTCGTAACCCTCAATCCAATCAGACGGAGCGTCAGCGGTAGCTCAGGCTTGAGCAACTCTTGTCCGATCTGTACCTCGCTTTTAGCTTCGGACGGGAGCGGAATGAGGGGTCAGCGTACTGCAAACAAGTCTTCTTTCTTCGTAGATATCCACCTATCGAAAGACTTCGCGCGCGTGAAAACTGCTCAACATGATCAGCGGGGGTTTTTTAGGTCGGTCGAAGCAGGGTACCTTGGAATGTGTCCAACTTGTACTTGAGGGTGACGGTTTTACCCGTCCAACCACTTTCTACCATATCGGACTCAAGTTCAGCAGCAACCTCTTCGAGCTTTGAGTAGATTCTCGCAGTGTCCGAAAGCGCGTTGAACGTCCTGAGCGTGATGTGAGATGAGATGATTCATCCACGGACGCTCACCCGGGAGACCGTACCGTTCGGCCCCAATGCTCTTCCTTTCTTCCCTTTGGCCCGGTTGGACAATGTTGGAGCCGATCCCCAGGTGTGCTTGGAGAAGAAATTCTAATCCAAAATATTTGTCCATCAGGAACAGAACTGCTCGCTGCTCGAAGACGTCTCCGCATGTCTTCCATATATGAGTATTCTTCATAGGCAATATGTGAACGTTGCTGACATACCTTGACACCTACCGAGTCGAGCAATCGCTCATGCACTCGGCCGACCCCTGGGACTTTCCGAATGGATAGCTCACGCATAAACGCCTTGATCTCACCGGAGTCGAACTGCATCTTAAACTGGCCATTTGGTTTATTCTTCGTGAGAATGTGTTAGCGTGAAAATGAGCAGGCAGCGTATACACGGTACCTTGTCCGAGCATATCTACATGCTATCAGTTACCACATCCACAGCATCAACAACGACAGGTTCGCTCACCTTTGCGAGCATCTGCAGATATGTGAGCACTTAATACCTACTTACTGAGAGGGCGGACGCCTGACCTTGTTGGGTGCAATCCCTGCGCTTACCGTCAAGTTTGTCTCTTCATGAACGGTTCGTCTCATCTGAGAGACGCACTCTTCCGGACTGAGAGAGTGGTCTTCACAGTAACGCGTTATGCTGCTGCTGCATTACTTTTTAGAGGACCGGGCATGACGAGAGCGACACGTACTTGAGATAGCCCTCGTCGCATCCAGCCGCACACATCGTAGGGTCATACCGTTTGAAGATCGCCATGACTTTGTTCGACATCTCGTTGTACCATTCGAAATGGCTCCGGAGGCAGATGAGCTCTGGACACAGTTTCTTCGCCACAAACGCTGTGGTTATTTATAATCATGAGATGACCACGTCCGAAGGGTATCCACATACTGGCCATGCCGGAGCGCACACCGAACTTCCGTGCCTCATAAGAAGCTGTGGATACGACTCCCCCTCCTACCTAGATATTGATTAGTTCACGGGTAAGCGAGGGGTACTATGAGAACATACAGCGAATGGTTTAGATGCTAGGCTAGGATCGTGGAGGACCTCCACGCTTGCGAAGAAGGCGTCCATGTCGACATGAACGATCACCTGAGAAAGGTCTCGTTTTGCTTCAAGTTGAGCAATCTATTGGGCCGAGGTACATCAGCGTCATATACTGCTGACACATTCGAGGTATCCACCAATTTGTCGACGCTCTCTTCTACTTTACCTGCGTTCAATGGTCAGCAGCAGGTTTGGGAACCCCCAGGCTGATACGTACGAAGATCGACGCCCCTAATGGATTCGTCGCGTATCTTTAATATTTGTTCTATCCGTTCTGTGAGATCCTTGTCCTTGCGTTTCTCGTTCTGCAGCGGGCAAACCCGTTGAGTCAAGGAGGAACCTGATGAAGACCTTCAGGCCGACCTCATAGAATTTGGAGCCCTTCGAGACCTCCGCTATAATGCGATTTATCTCCGTCTGATCTTTGGCGAGTCTATAGTTGCAGCATTGCTTTCAGATGCTGCGCCGCTAACTAAGCGGGGAAAGGAAACCAACCCTGCCTTATTGACAGAAGGTCCTGCGAGACGTCTAAGTAGACTCTCGGTGTCGGGAGTGGATGGCGGCGCGTCTGTGTGTTTGTCCTGCATCGCTCATTGATATTTCGCACAGGTCAGAGAGACGGAAACAAGGAAACCGAGCCGCGGGTGCAGCGATGGTGGTGGTCGGGGACAAGGGGCGGTTGCGGTGCCGAACGCGCGATCGGCGCCGGGCGCGTATGCACGACGCGGTCGCGTGACTCACGGAGACACGCACGTGGCTTCAACGAGCACAGCGAGCCTCACAGGCCCTCACTCCCTGAGCCTGAGCCTGACACAGACTCGTCCTCGTACGGGTTGGAGCACTAATAGAGGTGCATCAGACAGCTACTATGCAGTTGCGACTGTAACCAGATATACTCGATTGGGACGCGGAAGTAATACTCCGCGCCTCAGATCTTCAAGTTCGAATATCAAAGCAGAGACCGTTGATAGTAGAGTATTAGCAGATCGTTCGTTGTCGTAACTGAGTACATCGTAACATCATCAAAATGCTGCAGAAGAGTTGGAGAGCTGAAGCGATGGTCCTACATCCACTCGTGATGCCCACTGCCCACTGCGCCGCGCCGCCCAGCTCCAGACCAAGCTGGGTTCTTCTAGGGTTCATGCCGTTTGTTGAGCCTCGTTGCCGTTCTCAATGGGCTTCAGCTCCGGCGTGTCCTTCAATGCAGATTCTCTTCGCGCTTCGCGCTCCAGCCTGAACTGGCGGAAAAGGAAGCCCAGGCCCGCGACGTAGAGGACGATGAGGAACTGCGCGCAGTCACACATGCCGGTCAACTTCCCTGCCAACTGAGGTGCGGCAAGATGCACTCACGATGATCCAGAAGTACCAGAAGCCGTTTGCGCCGTTTCCGACGCTTCCCCTGCCCGTCTGGAGTGGCCACTCCGTGCGGAAGCCCGTACGAACCTACGGAGCGAAAGGTGCACTGCATTAGTTCCACATTTCCGGCGGCCGAATGCAGGGTCTCGTCCGGCTCTCACGGTCGCTGCTCGGCTGCTGCGGACTGCAAATGCAACTCACCTGGTACATCGCGAAGACGATTATCAACAGCCCAAACGCCGCGTGGAAGTAGTTTTGGGCGGGACGGCGGCCGCGTCCAAGCGCCCACAGGCGGGGCTTGACGTAGTGCACCGTCAGACCGACGCCGACCTGAACGATGTAGAGCACGAAGATGGCGATGCCCCATTTCTTGTGCGTGTCGTTAATGGGGCCAGACTCTGAGAGGTTCACTGCATGAATGCCCAAGGCGACGCCGATAATTATGGTGGGTCCGGCTACGGTTGAATGAGAGGTGGTACCATGTTAGTCATGTTGGACGGCCCTGACGAAATTGACTGAGACGTACCGAGAGCAAGCTGACATATCCAGTGTGCCGTAAACCAGGAGGGTGTGTACGTCCGCGTGTACCTCGCTAGGAGAGCGCCGAGTGGTAGGAATCCGAGGAAGCCTATTACGCAGAATATGGCATGGGCGATGATGTACTTCTCGAACGGGACCAGCGGGATGACCAAGGCCATGACGAGGACAGTGGCGAGTGTCGGTGTTGTCTGTGAAGGGGAGGGCCTATGGGGAAGACAGTAATAGTCAGAGAGGACGTATAGCGCATGACTGACTTGGTGATATATAGGCGTACCGTGTGGGGTGTCGAGTATTCCTCCCGCAACTCGCTGGATTTAAAGCAGCCAATCTCGAGTGCGAGGATTGGTCATGCCGAATAAATTGTACTAGCCTTCTGTTTTTCCAACCGAGTCTCACCTGTAGAGCTGCGCATCTTTCTTCCCAAGCGCGAGGGACGATGGAAGAGACACTCCACTCTAAACGTCAAGGGCGTGTGAGAAAGAAGCGCCGACAATGGGAAACACGCAGACCTACGATGATCCACTGTCCCACGCACTGCGTCGAAAAAAGTTCCATTCGTGCAGATGAGCCCTCTAGCGAGCTTCCCTGGTATGCATACGCATCACCAGGTATCACTCTGCATCCGAAATCAACATGCCAGGTGTTACAGTCGTGAAACGGCCGACTCGGCGTATTCAGAGCTGCTGATCGGGATGGCGGCGTCCGGTACAGACCCTGTGCGTGTGGACGAAACCACGGCTTTCCAACGAACGCGTTGCTGCGCTCCGAAGTGACGACTGCGGCATTTCAAAGGCGCATGGGTCTATCCTCACCATCTCTGCCTCGCGCCACCGCACCGTGGGCTAAGGACATCCGGGCCGACCGGTATTGACTCTCACAGCATGATTCACGGGCCGTTGGAAGTCTGCAACAGACCGCGTTCGGCTGCTTTGCACAGTTGCAGCGAGTCGTACGGAAGACGCCTACGGAAGGTGGTGGTCTTTAGGATAGCCTCCAGAGCTTCTCCAGGGACACCTTGAACCGGGTCTTACGAATGCTGCAGCTGACGGGGGAGGGTCGGGGCATCTAAAACGACGGATCGCGGCGCAGATCCAGAGAGATCTGGTTCGACGGCGTCCGGTCGATTTGTCCGTCGTAGAAAACCGGAAGTCTTCCCAAGTCCGCGGTTGAGCGCTGAATTCGGAACCATGAGACGGTATATTAGCGACATGCTGAATGTATGGTCAGAGATACTGACTCTGAGGGACGCCGATGAGGCCTTCAGCACATACATAACTGCTACTGCGCACTGGTATAATTGATATTCCTTAGGGCAAGGACCAGGACGGATGAGCCTTCGCGCGCACGACCTGGCAAGGGAAAAAGAGGCCTGATTCCGTACCGATTAATATTGAAAGTCAGAAGCATACACGATAGTTCAAATAGATGCAGAGTTCTGAAGTCGTTATGAAACTGGAGATTGCTCACCCTACTCAACACCTGAATTCCATACTCATCATTTACGCGTGAGTTTACGCGAGATGGGTGCAAGACTGTCAGAATATCATGTAGGCAGTCAAGAAAGCCAGCGCTAGTACCATAGTGCTCCAGCATAGGCGCTCGTTGAACTACTCTAGAGTTTAGGCGCCTGAAGCTACTCTCAGCCGCTTGCCAAGTACTAGGCAGCGCTATAGCTCAGTAGAGTCAGTGACTATCTCTGGCAGTGGGACTTGTATTTCTAGCTCTGGTCTGTTGAGCTTTCCGCAGTCCATCTATTTCTTTCCATCATCTGAGACGGCACCTTCTCATCTGCCGCGCGCGCCGCACAGCTGATTCCGACGAAGCCGTGCCGCAAATCCTGCCTGGCCGGCATCGTGCCGTCTCCCCACACCTCCCAGAGTCCGCCCTCTCACTTTCAGGACTCTCCCCACCACGACCCCCATTCTGCCGTCTGTCACTTGTGCAGCGCCTCCGCCCATGCAGGATGCGCCCCTCCCGACCTGACATCCTCCGAGTCCGCGCGCCCGCCTCAGGGCCTGCAAAATCAACGCAATCCGCGGCCACCACTGGGATCCGGCTGCTGCTACAGTACTGGACACCGATTGCTGCTGTCGCCCTCGTGCTCGCTACGTGCGCAGCACCTGCGCGGGCGTACATCCCTGCGCAGGCGACGAACGAGACGTCCGTCGCGCAGGCCGCCGGGCTGAACTTCTCGGATGTGTCGCGCCTCGATCTGCAGTGGTACCCGATGAGCTCGTACTCGGAGACCGTCTCGTACCAGCTTGTTGGCGCGGACAGTAATGGGATAAGCAAGGTGCGTGCTTCGATATCTCGGTGGATGCGGGGCAAGGCGCGGGGAGGGGTTCTCGCGGAATGAGTTTGATTGGTTTTCCGCGGCGCGGAGATTTCGCGAGGGCGTTCCGCGAGGTGCATATTGTGTGGGGGATTACGAGAGGACCGTCGCGATGCTACTCATGAAGTACACCGAGCGTATTGCCGGAGTATGAACGATACCACCCCCCCGCACTAGCTTGTCTTGGTGCCACACACCCCGCCCCGATCAAGTTGTGCTTACGCTCTACCCGTCTTAGGGTGCACTGGTCCACTTCTCTGAGGATCAGTTGCACAACGATACAAGCGGAACACCCTGGATTGCGCTCGTCTCCTGCGATGCCAACTCCACCAATGCATCCATGGAGGACGACATCTTCACTCTAGCGCGGGATCGAGGGGCTGTCGCTGCGGTGCGCTATTTTCCCTCATCTCTGTGCCACATCCATCTCAACGCCTGCCGCCTGCCTCGCCCGGTGGCATTAATAGCTCCTATACTCGCTGAAGTCGGTCACATGCTTCATAAACACGGACTATTCGAACCCCGCAAAGTTTGACCAGGTCATGGACATCTTCGCCACGCAGTCGCTGTCCTCGTCCCAGTACGCACCTTTCACGCGCCCCCTCATTCCCACCATCTCGTCGCCCCCGCGGACGCTCACCGCCCCCGTTCCCCCTCAGGCTCGTCGAGGATCGGTTCGACAACAGCACCTCGAAGTACTACTGGTTCAGCGCATCGCTCCTGAACGACTCTGCCGCCGCGATCCAGACCGCGATCGTGAACCACACGATGCCAAAATCGGGCTATTTATTCGCGACGCTCGCCGCGTGGAATGCGACCGACAACAGCACGGACACGGGCGCCACCGGCAGCGTGGACGGCGGCTCCACCACCGCTGCTCCCCCTGACAAGAACGGCAACACGAGTGTGGCGATGTGCGTGCGCTCTGACAGGCCGCCTTGTCCCAGCTGCTGACCCCGAGCAGGATCATCCTGTACGCCCTCACGGGCTGCGTCTCCGCGATGTTCTGTGTGGTCATCATTTCCGGCGTACGTCTCCTTTGTCTTCATCGCATTTTGTGTCTAACAATACACGGCAGGCGGTGAGGGCGATCCGACATCCCGAGCGGTATGGCCCCCGCTCAGCGGGAACCGAGGGCTTCGGCGGGCCATCAGGGGCATTTGGTCCCCAGAGCCGTGCGCGCGGCCTCACGCGCGCGATCCTCGACACCTTCCCCGTGGTCAAGTTCGGGCGCGCAGACGAGCCCCCTGAACGCTCGCCCACACCCCCGCCCGCGAAGGACATCGAGAGCGTGGGCACGGCGGACATCCCGTACACGCCCCGCGACAAGAAAGCGCCGCTTCCCGACGGGGAAGACGTCGAGCTCGAGCTGCGCGAGTGGAGGAGCGCGACGAACCAGATGGAGGACAGCGACGGGCGTCAGGGCAATGGTGCGCTCGCCGTGCTGCCCGCGCTCCCACACAGCCACGGCGATGAGAGCACAGAAGAGGAGGACCCATCAAAGCGTGCGAGCTCGTCGTCGCACGTCCCCCCGGCGATCCCACGGCCGCCGAAGCGGGGGACTGCCGCGGACGCCGTCGCCGCGGCGGCGGGCGCGAGCGAGCGGGACATTGTGCCCGACGCGATTGGGCGGGAGACGTGTCCGATATGCATCGTCGACTTCGAGGAGGGCGACGATTTGCGCGTGCTACCGTGCGAGGGGCACCACCGGTTCCACCAAGAGTGCGTGGACCAGTGGCTGCTGGAGCTCTCGAGCAGCTGTCCGCTGTGTCGGCAGGGTGCGTGCATCCCCCACCGCTGTTTCCCATGATGTGTAGATCTGTACTCACACGGAGCCTTTGTCCCGGTACAGACTTCCACGCGCTGCAGACGATGATGGCTGCAAGCGACGAGGGCGACCACCTCGAGCCGCCACACATGCCGGGGGCGGCTCGTCCACTGTCGACAGCGGCAGCGCGCTTCTCGCGATACCTCAAGTTCGCGCGGCGGCGGCGGCAGCGACATGTGGGCGACGATGGATCCGGATACGATGTTACGAACCGACCGATGTCGGTGGCCGAGGAGACGACTACGTGATGACCAGTGTAAGATATCGATATCCGTGCTTTGGAGGAGTTGCTTTGGAGGAGTGTTATGGTGCGTCGCCGGGTGGTGTCTCCGTCTCCCGTCTGGAGATAAACGATACCCTGAAGCTGGGCGCAGCAGGTCGGGGCGGATGGCACCATCGTATCGTGCGCGTTCGCATGGACGTGTATACGTATCTGTATCGATACAAGTTGCAGCTTGTCGCGTGCGCCTTTCTCTCTCGCTTTCGCTGTCGTCATCAGTTATGAGCTCCGTTACGATATGTAATGCGCGTAAATCACGAATTTCTTTCTGCAGCATCGCCTGGGCTCGCCCAGCCAAGCTGCGCGCCGATCCCCCTCCCTTTGCGCTACGAGGACGGTGCAGTCCTGAAAAGTCGACGTCGGAGCAGCCAATGGCGCGACAGGATCATCGCGCAACAAGATCCGTAGGCGTACAAATGGACCGCCGGTCGAGACCATGACTGCTGGGAGCGATCCCAGCCCGGCGGCGCACGCAATACGCTCCGTGACATCATCGCTTGGCTCGCCGTAGCGGGCAGTGTGCAGCCCAGAAAGGCAGGCGAGGTAGATGAGACGCGGGTCATCTGACCGCGACGCGTCCAGTTGTGCACGCGTCATGGGCTCCATCCGGCGACGATGACGCTCCGTCCCCACCGCAGCGTCATCCCGGCCCATCCTTGCAGCGCGAGCACGCACTCACGCACCACCGCCGACCCGGACGCTCGGCGCTCGACGTCGGGCGTGCGGGTATAAGAGCGGCGGCGGGGCAGCGAGGATGGGCATCATCTCATCTCACTCCCACTCCCACTCAACTCTCTTACCACCCCACCACCACCACCTCTTCATTATCATCATGTCCGACGCCGGCCGCCAGAGCTTCACCGACAAGGCTACCGCCGCGCTCAAGGTCATTTCCTTCTCCAACGCGCGTCGTGTGTGCCGCGGCTGACATGAATATTTGGCTTCACAGCCCGACTCCGAGAAGTCTACCACCGAGCACTTCGGCGACAAGTTCAAGGGAAATGCCGACTCTGCCGGGTCCACCCTCGAGCCCCAGAGCCAGAAGTCCACCTCGCAGCGTGTTGGCGACGCGTTCAGCAGCAACAACAACAGCAGCACCGAGGTAAGATGCCCGTGTGTTTTTTCCCGTTGGACTACTCCCTTACATGCCTCTCCCGATAGCCCTCGTTGACCCAGAAAGCGAAGAACGCTGTTGGCCTTGGCAACAACAACTAATTTGTTCTGGACATTGTGCACGCATATATCAGGAATTCGTTGTAACATCAATGTAGTGCGGATTGTATAATTGAAACACGCTTCGTCTGCTCCGATACAAACTGTCAGACAGATCCAACCTGTCAGAAACGCTTCATTTGTTATGATACAAAACACCACAAACGTCTGGGCTCTTCAGTGCATACTTCATACTCCCCGCTGAATCGGGAAGTCTTGCAGGACCCCGGACAAAGCGCCTATATGTCCTCTACCAATGCTGATGGAAATGGCCCAAAATTGGGCCCAAGGTTCGAGTCGTGTTCGGTAGGAAATGGGGAGATTTCGGGCCAAGGTCAGATACTAGCGTGCTGATAGAAAGCTCCCCGGCGCCGGGAGGTCCGATAAGTCATGCTGTAGGAAGTGTCCCGAGCCGGGGCCGTGCCTGTCACCCTGGACTACTTATTTTGGACGCGACACTTCCGAAAATATGTTGATTCTCTCTCTTATAAGGTCAGCTAGATTCGTTACGAGATCCACGCTTGTAGAGATCCACACTGCGAGAGACGTCTCTGGCTGTATCCGATCCTCATCGGTGGAAATGCAGGAATTGCGTCGAGAGTGCATGCGAGGCCTAGAGAATATTTCTTGAGGTCCTGTTCAGCAGTACTACCCCTTCTTCTACATCCTCAGTCGTACTAACACGCCGGTAGGCGCATTTCTAGCGCGTTTTTGAGAATTTTGCGAATTTACTTAACTCTTGAGGCTTGAGGTTCGATACCCCATGCTGATGTTTTTGGGCAAAAAATGGAGGTCCGAGTCCCCAATGCTGATACTAGAAACTGTGCTGATAGAAACACCAAAATCCGGGATTTTCGTATAGGACATGTAAGCGCTTTGTCCGGGGTCCTAGTCTTGCTCACTTGGCGGCTATGGCGCTTGTGCAGAGCTGAACTTAACTTCGACTGCCACCACCACCTGGACCACATCGTGCTGTTTGTGCTCCGGAATTGAGGTTTACTCGACAGTATGTCGCTGTCGACTACTACCACAGCTACCTACGATTTGGCCAAGTATTCCCGCTCGTACAACCACACTCCGAGCGCCCAATCCGAAGGGCCGGGAGAGTTGCAATGGCAGCACTTTACTAACCCGGTCATCAGACTGACAATGGAGACACGAAAGGGCGTGAATGGCCACCTGGAATCATACCGTCTCAAGATCACATGGATGTTCAGTGCGGGGACGGATTCCATGGATGTCGACCAGCGCGAAGTTGTCTTCGTATGTCATTGGCCTCGTGTTGTGGAACCTATATACACGCATATTGACAGTCTCTTTGTGCATACAGGAGGATCTCGATCTGGTCGCGTATTCCTCTTTGCCCTCTCTGCAGGCGCCGCAAGGCATGCCCCTTAAAGCGGTTTACCAGGACGCGGTCGTCGGCATACGCTACCAACATCCCCGCGTCTCCCCCCGGGAACAACACCGGTAGGCTATATGCGCCTATTTGACGTTGTCTGATATCTCACATGTGCAATAGCAATATCGTCGCTTTCAGATCGCGTTTGAAGGCGGGAATTCCGCGTCCACGTTCATCGAGTCAATCCGCTTCATATGCCCGTGCAAGGCCAACGCTCCTCCGCCTCCCCCTCGCGGCGCTCGGATCTCCGCGACGCACGCTGGGGCCCCGGTTCAGGGCGGTTCTCAAGTGACTACAATGGCGGATCCCTCCCCGGCTCGCTCTGCTGCTCGACCGGCTCTCCGACAGGCAATGTCTACTATGTCAGTAGAAGAACCTCCCTATGCTATCCGGCGCACGCATACGACACTCGCTTCATCTGCTGCATCTGGTGCTGCTCCAACTTGGGACTCCTCTCAGGCGCTGTACCCGGCCCAAAGCCCCTACGAATATGTCCACGAGTACTCTCGCCCTTCGTCTGCCGTCGCCCATAATTCGTCTTCTTCGTCTTCCGGCCTGTCTTCTTCTGTCTCTGCTGCTGCTGTTCATTCTGGCCCTGCTGCTCCCGTCGTCGCCTCTACTGTGATGTCAAGTGTTTCAGCTCGTCCTAACGCCAGTGCGACATCCATAGCCCGCCCTCCTCAGGTCCCGCCGTCAGCCACTGCCCCCATAGCCCGCCCACCTCAAGTCCAGCCATCAACCGCTGCCCCAGCCCTCGCACACAGCACCGACTCGAGCGACACATCGCTCCCCAGCTCTTCCTTCCCGCACTCGAGCTCCTCGCCCCCGCCCTTTGCTCACGCGCACGCAGCGCCCCGTCACAGTCTGCGCGCGAGCTCTCCGGATCTCATGCCCCCTCCCCCTATTCCCTCGAACATTTACAATCTGCTGAATGCCGCTAGTGCTACGTTGCCCGCTGCTGCCCCGGTTGCTGCCGCCACGGCGCCTGTTCCGCTGGCTGTCTCCCTCGAAGCGATAATCAACCCTGCCAAGCCCGTTATCCCGCCCCAGGACGCCCTGCCACAAGGCCCGACACAAAGGGTGGACCCGACGGCGACGGACAAAGCCGCCGTGGCGCTCACAGCGACCCTGCGGACGAGCGCAGAGCTGTGCGCGCTCCCGGCGGACGAGCTCGAGCAGCTCGTCGCGGAAGTCGTGCGCGAGGACGGGTTCGCAGACCTCGTGCGTCATTTCTCCGTCTCTCTGTCCTTTTCGCTTGGTTTCTGGTGCTGTAGGATGTGCTGACAAGGGCGCGGCGCGGGTAGATGAAGGCGTTGGACGGTATGTGGCGGGTGAAGGGGCTGGTCGGGGCTGTATGACGCTGTGTTACTATTAGGATACCGTGCCTGTGGATTCGCAGTTGTTCCAATCGATCGACGCTGACGCCCATTTCCTGCCCTTATAAGTGGTCGCTATTGCTGATAGAGCGGCGATGCGGCGCGGCTCGGGGCCGGGCGGCGCGGGGCGCGGACATGGCTGAGGAAAGAAACATGGCTGAGGAAAGAAACATGGCTGAGGAATGAAACAAATCGTTAGCACACACAGAGGGTACACAGAGGGGTACTGGCCTCGAGCACACACAGAGGGGTACTGGCCTCGGGGGGACGACGGGGAGGGGGTGGTGGTGCACACAATATATTGGTTTCCATTTCAAACACGGTTGGCAGAGCAGGACGGCGACGCAAGAAATATATTAGGCGGACAAACACTACATAGGTACTATGGATCGTCTCGCTCGCATCGCCCGCCGTGCCCGCCATGGTTGCCCCATTCGCGTGCACCTCTTGCGCTTACTTTGGGCTCAACTTGGCTGGGACTTGTTCTACAGGAGGCCGAGCGTGCGGTGGAACGCGCTGTGTGGCCACGGCCGTATTGAGGTCGCACGATGAGCTCCGCGCAGCGCGCCTGGAGCGCGAGGGCCTTCGGGCTGAGGGGACGGGCGACGGCCGCGTTGGAGTCGTTTCGACGGGCTTCAGAGCGCGTTCATCCGCGCCGCCGCGGCCGCGAGAGAACAGCGTCTCGTGCGCTTGCCGCACCTTCTGCGGACGCTTCCGACGCTGTCGCACACAGCCGGGACTCGTTCGACGGGAGGCTGGGTGAGCGGCGGGACGCGCCATGCGGAGGCGGCCGTGTTTGAGGTCGTACCGTTGGCTGCGCGTAGATTTTGAGGCGCCATGGGGCTTGGGGGATGGCCGTGTTGAAGACACTTCGAGGGGCTTCGGAGCGCGTTCGTCCACGTTCTAACGGCCGCGGGAGGTCGGCAGGGATTGTCCGGGGGCCGTGGGACGCGACGAGAACGCTGCAGGACACGCAAGGCCCGCTTGGGGCGCAGACGAACGCGCAGGCCATCCGGGACGACACAGATCTTAAGCGAGCACCTCCGATGGTATTGCGGGCGGCTGGGAACTGTGCGACGGGCGAGCGGGGAAGCGGTGGGACGCGTTGTGCGAAAACGGCCATGTGTGAGCTCGTACCATTAGCTGCGCGCGGATTCCAAGGCGTCGTGGTGTTCAGGGGACGGCCGCGTCGAGGACGCATTCCCGGAGCGTTCGTGCTGCTTCCAAGCGCGTTTCTGCGTGCCGGGACGGTCGCGAGAGGTCGGTCGGGATTGTCAGGGGGCCGCGCGAGCAACGCCATCGCGTGCGAAGCCTCGTTCGATGCAGGGACGCGCCGAAATGGCTACGGGACGCGCCAGGCCGGCTCGGGGTGCAGACGAACGCGCAGGGCCACCCGGGACGATGCAGCGGATGCGTGGACATGGCCCGTCGGCCTTGCGCGTCGTCGCCCCAAGTCGGTCTGTGGGATGCTCAGTAAACGAGATGTGCATGCGGGAAGGGGGCGGAGACGTACCTGCTATCGTCGAACACGGGCCGATGTCCATCGTTGTTTGTGCCCCGCTCTCCGAGGCCGTCGAGGCTTGCAGAGAGACGACGTGCCGCGCAAGACGACGACGCGCCCTGCACTGAGACGGCGGACGTTGTGGTGAGATGCGGCCGCGTGGCGGCAGAGAGCACAGGAGACGCGATGAGCGGGGAAGGGGGCGGGAGAAGAAGAGGAAAAGGGGCTGGAGGGGAAGCCCTCGCGACGCGATGCGGCGGCCGCGCATTCACGTTTTTATCCTCCTCGCGGGCGCCCCCCGGGCCCTGTTCGCGTCTCCGTACGCCTGCCACGCGGGGGAATAGAAAATAATGCGTCCGCGGCCGCAGCTATCCAATTTCCTGAAAAGCGTCCAAGTCAGCCAGTCACAAACGCGCATTTCGAGCATGGGAGAGTGCTCACGTCGCGACGTGACGTCTCGTCTTTGGCCTACACGTCCCGCCCATTGAGCTCGTCGTATGCCTGCGCGACCCCTGCTCGCAGAACCTAGGGACCGTGCGTCGTCCTGTTACCTGCGGCATACCATGCCGCCTTGCGAGCTGCATCAAGGGCATGCGTCAGGAGCTCCCGCCTGCGCAGGACGCGTTCTGTTTGGTGGGCCGTGCACGCAGTCTCCCACTCGTATCGTGCGAGGACGCCGTTCATGACTATCGCAGGCGCCACTCGCCGCGCGCGAGTCACGCGAAATCAAGAAATAAATGTATCTGCAAGCGAGAGTTAGTGTCATTTACGCACAGCAACGTGCTCGCAGGGAGCCGAACGTGGAAGGGATACGTACCGCGCGTCGACGAAGTCGGTGCGTATCTCCGCGCAGAGTCGTTTCACCGGCATCGCCGACTTTCCCATGCCTTGCGCGAGCTCGTCGTTTTCCCGTTTTTGCTCGGCAGGCAGGAGGCCAGGGTCCGCGGCTTGCAGCGCAGACGGCGCGCGCCTCGCGTGCTCGTCACACCTACAGTAGAGAGCAGCATCAGTTTCGGAACGTTCCTCATGATGCGGGTGGCAAATCGTACCTTGAACACGCATATCGTATTCGGCCGCCGTCCTGATGCACGCTGAGCCGTTTGCTGCACTCCACGAGCGTCGCCGCCTGGTGTAAGTCGGCCATACCATAGCTCGTCCGCCTACAATACGGGCACGTGTATGTGGGCGCACGGACGAACGCAGCGCGGTGTGGTGCAGCTGGGACGCAGCCCGAGTCGATTGCTGCAACGCAAAACAAAGAGCGCTGAGCGAGCGACTCGCCAATACACCGATACGATACGAGCTTACCATTCCGGAAACCAGAGTGCCCTTGCGCGGCAGGATGCGCAAGCGCAAGCGCACGCCCGGCGCCCTGCGTCTCTGCCGCCGTTCTGCACACGGAGACGGCCTGGCCTGTTGCTCGGCACGTCCTGCGGGGAACGCTGCCTCGCACGCCGTCGTCTCCAGGGCCGCGGGCCCTCCTCGCGTCATCGTGCGAATGCTGGCAAGCGATGTCAGCGTTGTGCGTCGTGCGCGCATCGAGATGTCTGAACTCAACACACATACCTGGGATTTCCCCGCTGCGCAGTGTGTCCTGCGGGCCGCGGGCCGTTACGATACAGCGTGGACAGTCCGCTGGGGTGCGTGTGCGGGATGCGGCGCGCGGCACTGCGGGCTCGCATCAGCGAGGGCGTCCAAGAGCGACTGAAGGAGGAAATACGCGTACCTACGAAGCAGTCATTCGAGGACCCGAACGACGCTCTGCGCGCCCCGAGCGCGAGCGCGTCCCGCTGCGTGCCGTCCCCAGCCACGAGCTCCGCGCTCCGCCCTCGGGGAGATGGATCTCGGTGTCCACCCGTCGCTCGCGTGGCCCGCAGACGTCAGACCCGCCCCCCGTCGCGTGCGTCGTGTGGTGTGCCCCGCGACCCGCCCCGCTGGTCCCGCCGACGTCGGGCGCGATCCGAGTCTTGACGCCGTCAGTCCGTCTCCCCGGGGAGTGCGCGCGCTCCGTCTGTGCGCTCCAGACGGCCGGTGCGACGTGCGCTTCCCTTTCGGAATCCGGCATCGTGCGCTGGGCGCTGGGCTGCTGTTCGCGCGGCGCAGGCGCGCGGGTTCCTGTTGGGTGGGTGGGCGCTCCGAGGGTGTAGACGGCGTGCGGGAGGGTTGCCGTTCATCGTTTGTCGCGGCGGGCCTGTGCGCGCAGCGGGCTCGCTCCTCGTCTGCGCCCGGGCGAACGCCAGGCGCGACCCATCGAGCGCGGACCATGGGTTCGTCGCCGGGGTGTGTGGTTGCCCCCCTAGCAAGATACCCCCGCCAGGCGCCGACCGCCGCCGTCTCGCTGCGATGCACGCCGCGCGCCCCGCCGCAAGTCGCCCGCCGTGGCCCTGACGTTCGCGCATCGATTCGCATGGGGCGCATGCACGAGGCCCGGTCGGCGGGCGGGCATCGTTGACGTCGCTAGGCTCGGATCGCGAGCGCACCGGGGGGCCGTCTGGTCGTGAGCGAGTATTCCCCGACGCGTTCTGGAGCGCGTCCTGTGGCCCGTGCATGGTGCTCTACAGTGGTCTGGCGTCGTGGTCGTCGTTTGAGGCGGCGAGGACGGGGTATGTGCACGCGGGGCGAGCGCACTTGGAGCTCGAGGCGGGCCGCGCTGGACTTTGTGTGCACTACGGTGTGTGTGTGCAGGCGCACCTGTTCGCTTTCGAGCTCGGAATCGAGTGCGCTAACTGACGGAGGAAAAATTCGTCGACAGTTCGGGAAAGCGACGCACCTTTCATGCACGCGTGAACACAGTACAGGGTCGCGCAGCGTCCTCCGTGTGCCCAGCGAGTGCGAATGTGCGCGAGGCACACGGACGACGGCGGCGAATCTCTCCCCGATGCACGGCGTCTTGCTCGGCGGAGGAGGGTGAGCCGAGCCCGTCCGAGTAGCAGCAGCGCGCGGGGATGCTGATAACAGTGCATCCCCGCGCGCTGCTGCTCTTGCTCACCCCCCTTCGTCGCTCTGTGAGGGCTCGCTGCCCTCGTCGTCTCCTGTCCCTGCGACGCCGTCCGCGTCCCTCTTGCGCTCGCGTGCGATCGCTGCCGACAGCCCGACACACTGTACGCGTCATGTGTGTCGGCCTGCCGCACAGTGCGCGACGCTCGGGGCACCCCATCGAGCACGGCGTGCGGCCACTGGGGACGCCTGCGAGCGCACGCTGTGCGCCGAGGTACGTCTCTGCCAGTCGGAGGAATGCACTTACCTGTTTGTTCTAGTACAGCCCGAGTGTACGCGCATGGACGCACCTTTTCTCTTTCGGTTGCGGACTCGATAGACGAGGACGCGAAATGCTGCTGGACTGTGCACACGGGTAAGTTGCTTCATCTCGCCAAGGACTGACCTTGCTAACGTCGTTCCATGCCGCAGGCCACTCTGCACTGCGAGGCGGTCTCGCAGCAGCACTGGCAGTCAGCGAGAAGCGACCGGAGGCCGTCGCTCTGCAGCGTGGATGGTGGATTGCGGGCGAGACGGACAGCGTCCGAAGCGGACGGTAGTACCAGTACTGTATGTACTCTATGTGCTTACCTTCCATACTTGTCCTTGTACGAGAGTGCGGAGGCACGGGAGACACCCGCAGGCGTGAGTACGTCGCGAGGCTGCTAGGGACGCCGAGAGGAGCACTGGGGACGCGCAAGGGAAGGTCGGGACAGGGAGGGAGCACAGGCGAGGACGGGAGGAGGTGGACGGCGCAGCTGAAGCTTGAAGAAGGACAAGAGGGCTTGCGTGCGAGGCCTGCGCGCACTCGTCGCGGCCTTTGGCCTGGCTTGGCGGATGCGCGCGCGAGCGAAGGCGACGACGTCATCGCGCGTGCGCCGATCGCGCGCAGGCGCCCGCGGGCGAGTGCATGTCCGACGTCGTTATCGACGGTGCGATCTCGCTCTCGCTCTCGCCCGGCACGCATCGGGGCGCATCTGCGCCCCGTCGTGCAAGCTGCATGCGCCCAGATCGTCCGCGGCCGCACCGCTGCCTTGCCCGCGGCGTGCGCGTCTCATCGAGACGCTCCGTCCCCACCGCAGCGTCATCCCGGCCCATCCTTGCAGCGCGAGCACACACGTACGCACCACCGCCATCCCGTACGCTCGGCGCTCGACGTCGGACTTCCCGCTGGATCGGGAAGTCTTGCTCACTTGGCGGCTATGGCGCTTGTGCAGAGCTCAACTTAACTTCGACTGCCACCACCACCTGGACCAGCATCGTGCTGTTTGTGCTCCGGAATTGAGGTTTACTCGACAGTATGTCGCTGTCGACTACTACCACAGCGACCTACGATTTGGCCAAGTATTCCCGCTCGTACAACCACACTCCGAGCGCCCAATCCGAAGGGTTGGAGAGTTGCAATGGCAGCACTTTACTAACCCGGTCATCCGACTGACCATGGAGACACGAAAGGGCGCGAATGGCCACCTGGAATCCTACCGTCTCAAGATCACATGGATGTTCAGCGCGGGGGCGGATTCCATGGACGTCGACCAGCGCGAAGTTGTCTTTGTATGTCATTGGATTCGTCTCCTGGAGCTCCCTATATATGCGTATTGACAGTTTCTTTGCGCATACAGGAGGACCTCGATCTGGTCGCGTATTCCTCCTTCCCTCTCTGCAGGCGCCGCAAGGCATGCCCCTCAAAGCGGTTTACCAGGACGCGGTCGTCGGCATACGCTACCAGCATCCCCGCGTCTCACCCCCGGGAACAATACCGGTAGGCTATATGCGCCGTCTTGATGTTGTCTGATATCTCACAACTGCAATAGCAATATCGTCGCTTTCAGATCGCGTTTGAAAGCGGGAATTCCGCGTCCGCGTTCATCGAGTCAATCCGTTTCATATGCCCGTGCAAGGCCAACGCTCCTCCTCCTCCTCCTCGCGGCGCTCGGATCTCCGCGACGCAAGCTGGGGCTCCGGTTCAGGGCGGTTCTCAAGTGACTACAATGGCGGATCCCTCCCCGGCTCGCTCTGCTGCTCGACCGGCTCTCCGACAAACGTCACTATGTCAGTCAAAAAGAAACCTCCCTATGCTATCCGGCGCACGCATACGACACTCGCTTCATCTGCTGCATCTGGTGCTGCTCCAACTTGGGACTCCTCTCAGGCGCTGTACCGGCCCAAAGCCCCTACGAATATGTCCACGAGTACTCTCGCCCTTCGTCTGCCGTCGCCCATAATTCGTCTTCTTCGTCTTTCCGGCCTGTCTTCTTCTGTCTCTGCTGCTGCTGTTCATTCTGGCCCTGCTGCTCCCGTGTCGCCTCTACTGTATGCCAAGTGTTTCAGCTCGTCCTAACGCCAGTGCGACATCCATAGCCCGCCCTCCTCAGGTCCCGCCGTCAGCCACTGCCCCCATAGCCCGCCCACCTCAAGTCCAGCCATCAACCCGCTGCCCCAGCCTCGCACACAGCACCGACTCGAGCGACACATCGCTCCCCAGCTCTTCCTTCCCGCACTCGAGCTCCTCGCCCCGCCCTTTGCTCACGCGTACGCAGCGCCCCGTCACAGTCTGCGCGCGAGCTCTCCGGATCTCATGCCCCCTCCCCCTATTCCCTCGAACATTTACAATCTGCTGAATGCCGCTAGTGCTACGTTGCCCGCTGCTGCCCCGGTTGCTGCCGCCACGGCGCCTGTTCCCCTGGCTGTCTCCCTCGAAGCTATAATCAACCTACCGAGCCCGTTATCCCGCCCCAGGAGCCCTGCCACAAGGCCCGACACAAAGGGTGGACCCGACGGCGACGGACAAAGCCGCCGTGGCGCTCACAGCGACCCTGCGGACGAGCGCAGAGCTGTGCGCGCTCCCGGCGGACGAGCTCGAGCAGGCTCGTCGCGGAAGTCGTGCGCGAGGACGGGTTCGCAGACCTCGTGCGTCATTTCTCCGTCTCTCTGTCCTTTTCGCTTGGTTCTGGTGCTGTAGGATGTGCTGACAAGGGCGCGGCGCGGGTAGATGAAGGCGTTGGACGGTATGTGGCGGGTGAAGGGGCTGGTCGGGCTGTATGACGCTGTGTTACTATTAGGATACCGTGCCTGTGGATTCGCAGTTGTTCCAATCGATCGACGCTGACGCCCATTTCCTGCCCTTATAAGTGGTCGCTATTGCTGATAGAGCGGCGATGCGGCGCGGCTCGGGGCCGGGCGGCGCGGGGGCGCGGACATGGCTGAGGAAAGAAACATGGCTGAGGAAAGAAACATGGCTGAGGAATGAAACAAATCGTTAGCACACACAGAGGGTACACAGAGGGGTACTGGCCTCGAGCACACACAGAGGGGTACTGGCCTCGGGGGGACGACGGGGAGGGGTGGTGGTGCACACAATATATTGGTTTCCATTTCAAACACGGTTGGCAGAGCAGGACGGCGACGCAAGAAATATATTAGGCGGACAAACACTACATAGGTACTATGGATCGTCTCGCTCGCATCGCCCGCCGTGCCCGCCATGGTTGCCCCATTCGCGTGCACCTCTTGCGCTTACTTTGGGCTCAACTTGGCTGGGACTTGTTCTACAGGAGGCCGAGCGTGCGGTGGAACGCGCTGTGTGGCCACGGCCGTATTGAGGTCGCACGATGAGCTCCGCGCAGCGCGCCTGGAGCGCGAGGGCCTTCGGGCTGAGGGGACGGGCGACGGCCGCGTTGGAGTCGTTTCGACGGGCTTCAGAGCGCGTTCATCCGCGCCGCCGCGGCCGCGAGAGAACAGCGTCTCGTGCGCTTGCCGCACCTTCTGCGGACGCTTCCGACGCTGTCGCACACAGCCGGGACTCGTTCGACGGGAGGCTGGGTGAGCGGCGGGACGCGCCATGCGGAGGCGGCCGTGTTTGAGGTCGTACCGTTGGCTGCGCGTAGATTTTGAGGCGCCATGGGGCTTGGGGGATGGCCGTGTTGAAGACACTTCGAGGGGCTTCGGAGCGCGTTCGTCCACGTTCTAACGGCCGCGGGAGGTCGGCAGGGATTGTCCGGGGGCCGTGGGACGCGACGAGAACGCTGCAGGACACGCAAGGCCCGCTTGGGGCGCAGACGAACGCGCAGGCCATCCGGGACGACACAGATCTTAAGCGAGCACCTCCGATGGTATTGCGGGCGGCTGGGAACTGTGCGACGGGCGAGCGGGGAAGCGGTGGGACGCGTTGTGCGAAAACGGCCATGTGTGAGCTCGTACCATTAGCTGCGCGCGGATTCCAAGGCGTCGTGGTGTTCAGGGGACGGCCGCGTCGAGGACGCATTCCCGGAGCGTTCGTGCTGCTTCCAAGCGCGTTTCTGCGTGCCGGGACGGTCGCGAGAGGTCGGTCGGGATTGTCAGGGGGCCGCGCGAGCAACGCCATCGCGTGCGAAGCCTCGTTCGATGCAGGGACGCGCCGAAATGGCTACGGGACGCGCCAGGCCGGCTCGGGGTGCAGACGAACGCGCAGGGCCACCCGGGACGATGCAGCGGATGCGTGGACATGGCCCGTCGGCCTTGCGCGTCGTCGCCCCAAGTCGGTCTGTGGGATGCTCAGTAAACGAGATGTGCATGCGGGAAGGGGGCGGAGACGTACCTGCTATCGTCGAACACGGGCCGATGTCCATCGTTGTTTGTGCCCCGCTCTCCGAGGCCGTCGAGGCTTGCAGAGAGACGACGTGCCGCGCAAGACGACGACGCGCCCTGCACTGAGACGGCGGACGTTGTGGTGAGATGCGGCCGCGTGGCGGCAGAGAGCACAGGAGACGCGATGAGCGGGGAAGGGGGCGGGAGAAGAAGAGGAAAAGGGGCTGGAGGGGAAGCCCTCGCGACGCGATGCGGCGGCCGCGCATTCACGTTTTTATCCTCCTCGCGGGCGCCCCCCGGGCCCTGTTCGCGTCTCCGTACGCCTGCCACGCGGGGGAATAGAAAATAATGCGTCCGCGGCCGCAGCTATCCAATTTCCTGAAAAGCGTCCAAGTCAGCCAGTCACAAACGCGCATTTCGAGCATGGGAGAGTGCTCACGTCGCGACGTGACGTCTCGTCTTTGGCCTACACGTCCCGCCCATTGAGCTCGTCGTATGCCTGCGCGACCCCTGCTCGCAGAACCTAGGGACCGTGCGTCGTCCTGTTACCTGCGGCATACCATGCCGCCTTGCGAGCTGCATCAAGGGCATGCGTCAGGAGCTCCCGCCTGCGCAGGACGCGTTCTGTTTGGTGGGCCGTGCACGCAGTCTCCCACTCGTATCGTGCGAGGACGCCGTTCATGACTATCGCAGGCGCCACTCGCCGCGCGCGAGTCACGCGAAATCAAGAAATAAATGTATCTGCAAGCGAGAGTTAGTGTCATTTACGCACAGCAACGTGCTCGCAGGGAGCCGAACGTGGAAGGGATACGTACCGCGCGTCGACGAAGTCGGTGCGTATCTCCGCGCAGAGTCGTTTCACCGGCATCGCCGACTTTCCCATGCCTTGCGCGAGCTCGTCGTTTTCCCGTTTTTGCTCGGCAGGCAGGAGGCCAGGGTCCGCGGCTTGCAGCGCAGACGGCGCGCGCCTCGCGTGCTCGTCACACCTACAGTAGAGAGCAGCATCAGTTTCGGAACGTTCCTCATGATGCGGGTGGCAAATCGTACCTTGAACACGCATATCGTATTCGGCCGCCGTCCTGATGCACGCTGAGCCGTTTGCTGCACTCCACGAGCGTCGCCGCCTGGTGTAAGTCGGCCATACCATAGCTCGTCCGCCTACAATACGGGCACGTGTATGTGGGCGCACGGACGAACGCAGCGCGGTGTGGTGCAGCTGGGACGCAGCCCGAGTCGATTGCTGCAACGCAAAACAAAGAGCGCTGAGCGAGCGACTCGCCAATACACCGATACGATACGAGCTTACCATTCCGGAAACCAGAGTGCCCTTGCGCGGCAGGATGCGCAAGCGCAAGCGCACGCCCGGCGCCCTGCGTCTCTGCCGCCGTTCTGCACACGGAGACGGCCTGGCCTGTTGCTCGGCACGTCCTGCGGGGAACGCTGCCTCGCACGCCGTCGTCTCCAGGGCCGCGGGCCCTCCTCGCGTCATCGTGCGAATGCTGGCAAGCGATGTCAGCGTTGTGCGTCGTGCGCGCATCGAGATGTCTGAACTCAACACACATACCTGGGATTTCCCCGCTGCGCAGTGTGTCCTGCGGGCCGCGGGCCGTTACGATACAGCGTGGACAGTCCGCTGGGGTGCGTGTGCGGGATGCGGCGCGCGGCACTGCGGGCTCGCATCAGCGAGGGCGTCCAAGAGCGACTGAAGGAGGAAATACGCGTACCTACGAAGCAGTCATTCGAGGACCCGAACGACGCTCTGCGCGCCCCGAGCGCGAGCGCGTCCCGCTGCGTGCCGTCCCCAGCCACGAGCTCCGCGCTCCGCCCTCGGGGAGATGGATCTCGGTGTCCACCCGTCGCTCGCGTGGCCCGCAGACGTCAGACCCGCCCCCCGTCGCGTGCGTCGTGTGGTGTGCCCCGCGACCCGCCCCGCTGGTCCCGCCGACGTCGGGCGCGATCCGAGTCTTGACGCCGTCAGTCCGTCTCCCCGGGGAGTGCGCGCGCTCCGTCTGTGCGCTCCAGACGGCCGGTGCGACGTGCGCTTCCCTTTCGGAATCCGGCATCGTGCGCTGGGCGCTGGGCTGCTGTTCGCGCGGCGCAGGCGCGCGGGTTCCTGTTGGGTGGGTGGGCGCTCCGAGGGTGTAGACGGCGTGCGGGAGGGTTGCCGTTCATCGTTTGTCGCGGCGGGCCTGTGCGCGCAGCGGGCTCGCTCCTCGTCTGCGCCCGGGCGAACGCCAGGCGCGACCCATCGAGCGCGGACCATGGGTTCGTCGCCGGGGTGTGTGGTTGCCCCCCTAGCAAGATACCCCCGCCAGGCGCCGACCGCCGCCGTCTCGCTGCGATGCACGCCGCGCGCCCCGCCGCAAGTCGCCCGCCGTGGCCCTGACGTTCGCGCATCGATTCGCATGGGGCGCATGCACGAGGCCCGGTCGGCGGGCGGGCATCGTTGACGTCGCTAGGCTCGGATCGCGAGCGCACCGGGGGGCCGTCTGGTCGTGAGCGAGTATTCCCCGACGCGTTCTGGAGCGCGTCCTGTGGCCCGTGCATGGTGCTCTACAGTGGTCTGGCGTCGTGGTCGTCGTTTGAGGCGGCGAGGACGGGGTATGTGCACGCGGGGCGAGCGCACTTGGAGCTCGAGGCGGGCCGCGCTGGACTTTGTGTGCACTACGGTGTGTGTGTGCAGGCGCACCTGTTCGCTTTCGAGCTCGGAATCGAGTGCGCTAACTGACGGAGGAAAAATTCGTCGACAGTTCGGGAAAGCGACGCACCTTTCATGCACGCGTGAACACAGTACAGGGTCGCGCAGCGTCCTCCGTGTGCCCAGCGAGTGCGAATGTGCGCGAGGCACACGGACGACGGCGGCGAATCTCTCCCCGATGCACGGCGTCTTGCTCGGCGGAGGAGGGTGAGCCGAGCCCGTCCGAGTAGCAGCAGCGCGCGGGGATGCTGATAACAGTGCATCCCCGCGCGCTGCTGCTCTTGCTCACCCCCCTTCGTCGCTCTGTGAGGGCTCGCTGCCCTCGTCGTCTCCTGTCCCTGCGACGCCGTCCGCGTCCCTCTTGCGCTCGCGTGCGATCGCTGCCGACAGCCCGACACACTGTACGCGTCATGTGTGTCGGCCTGCCGCACAGTGCGCGACGCTCGGGGCACCCCATCGAGCACGGCGTGCGGCCACTGGGGACGCCTGCGAGCGCACGCTGTGCGCCGAGGTACGTCTCTGCCAGTCGGAGGAATGCACTTACCTGTTTGTTCTAGTACAGCCCGAGTGTACGCGCATGGACGCACCTTTTCTCTTTCGGTTGCGGACTCGATAGACGAGGACGCGAAATGCTGCTGGACTGTGCACACGGGTAAGTTGCTTCATCTCGCCAAGGACTGACCTTGCTAACGTCGTTCCATGCCGCAGGCCACTCTGCACTGCGAGGCGGTCTCGCAGCAGCACTGGCAGTCAGCGAGAAGCGACCGGAGGCCGTCGCTCTGCAGCGTGGATGGTGGATTGCGGGCGAGACGGACAGCGTCCGAAGCGGACGGTAGTACCAGTACTGTATGTACTCTATGTGCTTACCTTCCATACTTGTCCTTGTACGAGAGTGCGGAGGCACGGGAGACACCCGCAGGCGTGAGTACGTCGCGAGGCTGCTAGGGACGCCGAGAGGAGCACTGGGGACGCGCAAGGGAAGGTCGGGACAGGGAGGGGAGCACAGGCGAGGACGGGAGGAGGTGGACGGCGCAGCTGAAGCTTGAAGAAGGACAAGAGGGCTTGCGTGCGAGGCCTGCGCGCACTCGTCGCGGCCTTTGGCCTGGCTTGGCGGATGCGCGCGCGAGCGAAGGCGACGACGTCATCGCGCGTGCGCCGATCGCGCGCAGGCGCCCGCGGGCGAGTGCATGTCCGACGTCGTTATCGACGGTGCGATCTCGCTCTCGCTCTCGCCCGGCACGCATCGGGGCGCATCCTGCGCCCCGTCGTGCAAGCTGCATGCGCCCAGATCGTCCGCGGCCGCACCGCTGCCTTGCCCGCGGCGTGCGCGTCTCATCGAGACGCTCCGTCCCCACCGCAGCGTCATCCCGGCCCATCCTTGCAGCGCGAGCACACACGTACGCACCACCGCCATCCCGTACGCTCGGCGCTCGACGTCGGACTTCCCGCTGGATCGGGAAGTCTTGCTCACTTGGCGGCTATGGCGCTTGTGCAGAGCTCAACTTAACTTCGACTGCCACCACCACCTGGACCAGCATCGTGCTGTTTGTGCTCCGGAATTGAGGTTTACTCGACAGTATGTCGCTGTCGACTACTACCACAGCGACCTACGATTTGGCCAAGTATTCCCGCTCGTACAACCACACTCCGAGCGCCCAATCCGAAGGGTTGGGAGAGTTGCAATGGCAGCACTTTACTAACCCGGTCATCCGACTGACCATGGAGACACGAAAGGGCGCGAATGGCCACCTGGAATCCTACCGTCTCAAGATCACATGGATGTTCAGCGCGGGGGCGGATTCCATGGACGTCGACCAGCGCGAAGTTGTCTTTGTATGTCATTGGATTCGTCTCCTGGAGCTCCCTATATATGCGTATTGACAGTTTCTTTGCGCATACAGGAGGACCTCGATCTGGTCGCGTATTCCTCCTTGCCCTCTCTGCAGGCGCCGCAAGGCATGCCCCTCAAAGCGGTTTACCAGGACGCGGTCGTCGGCATACGCTACCAGCATCCCCGCGTCTCACCCCCGGGAACAATACCGGTAGGCTATATGCGCCGTCTTGATGTTGTCTGATATCTCACAACTGCAATAGCAATATCGTCGCTTTCAGATCGCGTTTGAAAGCGGGAATTCCGCGTCCGCGTTCATCGAGTCAATCCGTTTCATATGCCCGTGCAAGGCCAACGCTCCTCCTCCTCCTCCTCGCGGCGCTCGGATCTCCGCGACGCAAGCTGGGGCTCCGGTTCAGGGCGGTTCTCAAGTGACTACAATGGCGGATCCCTCCCCGGCTCGCTCTGCTGCTCGACCGGCTCTCCGACAAACGTCCACTATGTCAGTAGACGAAACTCCGTCTGTTATCCGGCGCACGCATACGACACTCGCTTCATCTGCTGTATCTGGTGCTGCTCCAACTTGGGACTCCTCTCAGCCGCTGTACCCGACCCAGAGCCCCTACGAATATGTCCACGAGTACTCTCGCCCTTCGTCTGCCGTCGCCGATAATTCGTCTTCTTCGTCTTCCGGCCTGTCTTCTTCTGTCTCTGCTGCTGCTGTTCATTCTGGCCCTGCTGCTCCCGTTGTCGCCTCTACTGTTATGCCAAGTATTTCAGCTCGTCCTAACGCCAGTGCGACATCCATAGCCCGCCCTCCTCAGGTCCCGCCGTCAGCCACTGCCCCCATAGCCCGCCCACCTCAAGTCCAGCCATCAACCGCTGCCCCAGCCCTCGCACACAGCACCGACTCGAGCGACACATCGCTCCCCAGCTCTTCCTTCCCGCACTCGAGCTCCTCGCCCCCGCCCTTTGCTCACGCGTACGCAGCGCCCCGTCACAGTCTGCGCGCGAGCTCTCCGGATCTCATGCCCCCTCCCCCTATTCCCTCGAACATTTACAATCTGCTGAATGCCGCTAGTGCTACGTTGCCCGCTGCTGCCCCGGTTGCTGCCGCCACGGCGCCTGTTCCCCTGGCTGTCTCCCTCGAAGCTATAATCAACCCTACCGAGCCCGTTATCCCGCCCCAGGACGCCCTGCCACAAGGCCCGACACAAAGGGTGGACACGACGGCGGCGGACAAAGCCGCCGTGGCACTCACAGCGACCCTGCGGACGAGCGCAGAGCTGTGCGCGCTCCCGGCGGACGAGCTCGAGCGGCTCGTCGCGGAAGTCGTGCGAGAGGACGGGTTTGCAGACCTCGTGCGTCATTTCTCCTTCTCTCTATCCTTTTCGCCTGGTTTCTGGTGCTGTAGGATGTGCTGACAAGGGTGCGTCACGGGTAGATGAAGGCGTTGGACGGTATGTGGCGGGTGAAGGGGCTGGTCGGGGCTGTATGACGCTGTGTTAGGATACCGTGCCTGTGGATTCGCAGTTGTTCCAATTGATCGACGCTGACACCCATTTCTGCCCTTATAAGTGGTCGCTATTGCTGATAGAGCGGCGATGCGGCGCGGCTCGGGGCCGGGCGGTGCGGGGGTGCGGACACGGCTGAGGAATGAAACATGGCTGAGGAATGAAACATGGCTGAGGAATGAAACAAATCGTTAGCACACACAGAGGGTACACAGAGGGGTACTGGCCTCGAGCACACACAGAGGGGTACTGGCCTCGGGGGGACGACGGGGAGGGGGTGGTGGTGCACACAATATATTGGTTTCCATTTCAAACACGGTTGGCAGAGCAGGACGGCGACGCAAGAAATATATTAGGCGGACAAACACTACATAGGTACTATGGATCGTCTCGCTCGCATCGCCCGCCGTGCCCGCCATGGTTGCCCCATTCGCGTGCACCTCTTGCGCTTACTTTGGGCTCAACTTGGCTGGGACTTGTTCTACAGGAGGCCGAGCGTGCGGTGGAACGCGCTGTGTGGCCACGGCCGTATTGAGGTCGCACGATGAGCTCCGCGCAGCGCGCCTGGAGCGCGAGGGCCTTCGGGCTGAGGGGACGGGCGACGGCCGCGTTGGAGTCGTTTCGACGGGCTTCAGAGTGTGTTCATCCACGCCGCCGCGGCCGCGAGAGAACAGCATCTCGTGCGCTTGCCGGACCTTCTGCGGACGCTTCCGACGCTGTCGCACACAGCCGGGACTCGTTCATCGGGAGGCTGGGTGAGCGGCGGGACGCGCCATGCGGAGGCGGCCGTGTTTGAGGTCGTACCGTTGGCTGCGCGTAGATTTTGAGGCGCCATGGGGCTTGGGGGATGGCCGTGTTGAAGACACTTCGAGGGGCTTCGGAGCGCGTTTGTCCACGTTGTAACCGCCGCGGGAGGTCGGCAGGGATTGTCCGGGGGCCGTCGGACGCAACGAGATCGCTGCAGGACACGCGAGGCCCGCTTGGGGCGCAGACGAACGCGCAGGCCATCCGGGACGACGCAGATCTTAAGCGAGCACCTCCGATGGTATTGCGGGTGGCTGGGAACTGTGCGACGGGCGAGCGGGGAAGCGGTGGGACGCGTTGTGCGAAAACGGCCGTGTGTGAGCTCGTACCATTAGCTGCGCGCGGATTCCAAGGCGTCGTGGTGTTCAGGGGACGGCCGCGTCGAGGACGCATTCCCGGAGCGTTTGTGATGCTTCCAAGCACGTTTCTGCGTGCCGGGACGGTCGCGAGAGGTCGGTCGGGATTGTCAGGGGGCCGCGCGAGCAACGCCATCGCGTGCGAAGCCTCGTTCGATGCAGGGACGCGCCGAAATGGCTACGGGACGCGCCAGGCCGGCTCGGGGTGCAGACGAACGCGCAGGGCCACCCGGGACGATGCAGCGGATGCGTGGACATGGCCCGTCGGCCTTGCGCGTCGTCGCCCCAAGTCGGTCTGTGGGATGCTCAGTAAACGAGATGTGCATGCGGGAAGGGGGCGGAGACGTACCTGCTATCGTCGAACACGGGCCGATGTCCATCGTTGTTTGTGCCCCGCTCTCCGAGGCCGTCGAGGCTTGCAGAGAGACGACGTGCCGCGCAAGACGACGACGCGCCCTGCACTGAGACGGCGGACGTTGTGGTGAGACGCGGCCGCGTGGCGGCAGAGAGCACAGGAGACGCGACGAGCGGGGAAGGGGGCGGGAGAAGAAGAGGAAAGGGGGCTGGAGGGGAAGCCCTCGCGACGCGACGCGGCGGCCGCGCGTTCACGTTTTTATCCTCCTCGCGGGCGTCCCCCGGGCCCTGTTCGCGTCTCCGTACGCCTGCCACGCGGGGGAATAAAAAATAATGCGTCCGCGGCCGCAGCTATCCAATTTCCTGAAAAGCGTCCAAGTCAGCCAGTCACAAACGCGCATTTTGAGCATGGGAGAGTGCTCACGTCGCGACGTGACGTCTCGTCTTTGGCCTACACGTCCCGCCCATTGAGCTCGTCGTATGCCTGCGCGACCCCTGCTCGCAGAACCTACAGGCCGTGCGTTGTCCTATTACCTGCGGCATACCATGCCGCCTTGCGAGCTGCATCGAGGGCATGCGTCAGGAGCTCCCGCCTGCGCAGGACGCGTTCCGTTTGGTGGGCCGTGCACGCAGTCTCCCACTCGTATCGTGCGAGGACGCCGTTCACGACTATCGCAGGCGCCGCTCGCCGCGCGCGAGTCACGCGAAATCAAGAAATAAATGTATCTGCAAGCGAAAGTTAGTGTCATTTACGCACAGCAACGTGCTCGCAGGGAGCCGAACGTGGAAGGGATACGTACCGCGCGTCGACGAAGTCGGTGCGTATCTCCGCGCAGAGTCGTTTCACCGGCATCGCCGACTTTCCCATGCCTTGCGCGAGCTCGTCGTTTTCCCGTTTTTGCTCGGCAGGCAGGAGGCCAGGGTCCGCGGCTTGCAGCGCAGACGGCGCGCGCCTCGCGTGCTCGTCACACCTACAGTAGAGAGCAGCAGCAGTTTCGGAACATTCCTCATGACGCGGGCAAATCGTACCTTGAACACGCATATCGTATTCGGCCGCCGTCCTGATGCACGCTGAGCCGTTTGCTGCAATCCACAAGTGTCGCCGCCTGCTGTACGTCGGCCATACCATAGCTCGTCCGCCTACAATACGGGCACATGTATGTGGGCGCACTGACAAACGCAGCGCGGTGTGGTGCAGCTGGGACGCAGCTCGAGTCGATTGCTGCAACGCGAAACAAAGAGCGCTGAGCGAGCGACTCGCCAATACACCGATACGATACGAGCTTACCATTCCGGAAACCAGAGTGCACTTGCGCGGCAGGATGCGCAAGCGCACGCCCGGCGCCCTGCGTCTCCGCCGCCGTTCTGCACACGGAGACGGCCTGGCCTGTTGCTCGGCATGTCCTGCAGCGAACGCTGCCTCGTACGCCGTCGTCTCCAGGGCCGCGGGCCCTCCTCGCGTCATCGTGCGAATGCTGGCAAGCGATGTCAGCGTTGTGCGTCGTGCGCGCATCGAGAAGTCTGAACTCCACACACATACCTGGGATTTCCCCGCTGCGCAGTGTGTCCTGCGGGCCGCGGGCCGTTACGATACAACGTGGACAGTCCGCTGGGGTGCGTGTGCGGGATGCGGCGCGCGGACACTGCGGGCTCGCATCAGCGAGGGCGTCCAAGAGCGACTGAAGGAGGCAATACACGTACCTACGAAGCAGTCATTCGAGGACCCGAACGACGCTCTGCGCGCCCCGAGCGCGAGCGCGTCCCGCTGCGTGCCGTCCCCAGCCACGAGCTCCGCGCTCCGCCCTCGGGGAGATGGATCTCGGTGTCCACCCGTCGCTCGCGTGGCCCGCAGACGTCAGACCCGCCCCCCGTCGCGTGCGTCGTGTGGTGTGCCCCGCGACCCGCCCCGCTGGTCCCGCCGACGTCGGGCGCGATCCGAGTCTTGACGCCGTCAGGCCGTCTCCCCGGGGAGTGCGCGCGCTCCGCCTGTGCGCTCCAGACGGCCGGTGCGACGTGCGCTTCCCTTTCAGAATCCGGCATCGTGCGCTGGGCGCTGGGCTGCTGTTCGCGCCGCGCAGGCGCGCGGGTTCCTGTCGGGTGGGTGGGTGCTCCGAGGGTGTAGACGGCGTGCGGGAGGGTTGCCGTTCATCGTTTGTTGCGGCGGGCCTGTGCGCGCAGCGGGCTCCTCGTCTGCGCCCGGGCGAACGCCAGGTGCGACCCATCGAGCGCGGACCATGGGTCCGTCGCCGGATTGTGTGGTTGCCCCCCTAGCAAGGTGCCCCCGCCGCGCGCCGACTGCCGCCGTCTCGCTGCGATGCATGCCGCGCGCCCCGCCGCAAGTTGCCCGCCGTGGCCCTGACGTTCGCGCATCGATTCGCATGGGGCGCGTGCACGAGGCCCGGTCGGCGGGCGGGCACCGTTGACGTCGCTAGGCTCGGATCGCGAGCGCGCCGGGGGGCCGTCTGGTCGTGAGCGAGTATTCCCCGACGCGTTCTGGAGC
This sequence comes from Lenzites betulinus, assembly GCA_022264855.1. Taxonomy (NCBI): domain Eukaryota; kingdom Fungi; phylum Basidiomycota; class Agaricomycetes; order Polyporales; family Polyporaceae; genus Lenzites; species Lenzites betulinus. The sequence continues at coordinate 2,006,700 of JABYQU010000001.1, forward strand.
GCGTCCCGTGGCCCGTGCATGGTGCTCTACAGTGGTCTGGCGTCGTGGTCGTCGTTTGAGGCGGCGAGGACGGGGTATGTGCACGCAGGACGAGCGCACTTGGAGCTCGAGGCGGGCCGCGCTGGACTTTGTGTGCACTACGGTGTGTGTGCGCAGGCGCACCTGTTCGCTTTCGAGCTCGGAATCGAGTGCGCTAACTGACGGAGGAAAAATTCGTCGACAGTTCGGGAAAGCGACGCACCTTTCTTGCACGCGTGAACACAGTACAGGGTCGCGCAGCGTCCTCCGTGCGCCCGGCGAGTGCGAATGTGCGCGAGGCACACGGACGACGGCGGCGAATCTCTCCCCGATGCACGGCGTCTTGCTCGGCGGAGGAGGGTGAGCCGAGCCCGTCCGAGCAGCAGCAGCGCGCGGGGATGCTGATAACAGTGCATCCCCGCGCGCTGCTGCTCTTGCTCACCCCCCTTTGTCGCTCTGTGAGGGCTCGCCGCCCTCGTCGTCTCCCGTCCCTGCGACGCCGTCCGCGCCCCTCTTGCGCTCACGTGCGATCGCTGCCGACAGCCCGACACACTGTACGCGTCATGTGTGTCGGCCTGCCGCACAGTGCGCGACGCTCGGGGCACCCCATCGAGCACGGCGTGCGGCCACTGGGGACGCCTGCAAGCGCACGCTGTGCGCCGAGGTACGTCTCTGCCAGTCGGAGGAATGCACTTACCTGTTTGTTCTAGTACAGCCCGAGTGTACGCGCATGGACGCACCTTTTCTCTTTCGGTTGCGGACTCAATAGACGAGGACGCGAAGTGCTGCTGGACTGTGCACACGGGTAAGTTGCTTCATCTCGCCAAGCACTGACCTTGCTAACGTCGTTCGATGCCGCAGGCCACTCTGCACTGCGAGGCGGTCTCGCAGCAGCACTGGCAGTGAGCGAGAAGCCATCGGAGGCCGTCGCTCTGCAGCGTGGATGGTGGATTGCGGGAGAGACGGACAGTGTCCGAAGCGGACAATAATACTGCGTGTACTCTATGTACTTACCTTCCATGCTTGTCCTTGTACGAGAGTGTGGAGGCACGGGAGACACCCGCAGGCGTGAGTACGTCGCGAGGCTGCTAGGGACGCCGAGAGGAGCACCGGGGACGCGCAAGGGAAGGTCGGGACAGGGAGGGGAGCACAGGCGAGGACGGGAGGAGGCGGACGGCGCAGCTGAAGCGCTGAAGAAGGACAAGAGGGCTTGCGTGCGAGGCCTGCGCGCACTCGTCGCAGCCTTTGGCCTGGCTTGGCGGATGCGCGCCCTCGCTCGGGCCGAGCGCTGGCAGATTGAGGACGTAGACAGAGCAGGACGGCGAGCGAGCGAAGGCGACGACGTCATCGCGCGTGCGCCGATCGCGCGCAGGCGCCCGCGGGCGAGTGCATGTCCGACGTCGTTATCGACCCGGTGCGATCTCGCTCTCGCCCGGCACGCATCGGGGCGCAGGATGCGCCCCGTCGTGTTGCAAGCTGCATGCGCCCAGATCGTCCGCGGCCGCACCGCTGCCACATGCCATGCCCGCGGCGTGCGCGTCTCATCGAGACGCTCCGTCCCCACCGCAGCCGCGTCATCCCGGCCCATCCTTGCAGCGCGAGCACGCACGTACGCACCACCGCCATCCCGTACGCTCGGCGCTCGACGTCGGACTTCCCGCTGAATCGGGAAGTACAGTGGCTTTGGCGCTTGTGCAGAGCTCAACTTAACTTCGACTGCCACCACCACCTGGACCAGCATCGTGCTGTTTGTGCTCCGGAATTGAGGTTTACTCGACAGTATGTCGCTGTCGACTACTACCACAGCTACCTACGATTTGGCCAAGTATTCCCGCTCGTACAACCACACTCCGAGCGCCCAATCCGAAGGGTTGGGAGAGTTGCAATGGCAGCACTTTACTAACCCGGTCATCAGACTGACTATGGAGACACGAAAGGGCGCGAATGGACATCTGGAATCATACCGTCTCAAGATCACATGGATGTTCAGCGCGGGGACGGATTCCATGGACGTCGACCAGCGCGAAGTTGTCTTCGTATGTCATTGGCCTCGTGTCCTGGAACTCCCTATATATGCGTATTGATCGTTTCTTTGCGCATACAGGAGGATCTCGATCTGGTTGCGTATTCCTCCTTGCCCTCTCTGCAGGCGCCGCAAGGCATGCCCCTCAAAGCGGTTTATCAGGACGCGGTCGTCGGCATACGCTACCAGCATCCCCGCGTCTCACCCCCGGGAACAACACCGGTAGGCTATATGCGCCGATTTGACGTTGTCTGATATCTCACACGTGCAATAGAAATATCGTCGCTTTCAGATCGCGTTTGAAGGCGGGAATTCCGCGTTCACGTTCATCGAGTCAATCTGCTTCATATGCCCGTGCAAGGCCAACGCTCCTCCGCCTCCCCCTCGCGGCGCTCGGATCTCCGCGACGCAAGCTGGGGCTCCGGTTCAGGGCGGTTCTCAAGTGACTACAATGGCCGATCCCTCCCCGGCTCGCTCTGCTGCTCGACCGGCTCACCGACAGACAATGTCTACTATGTCAGTAGAAGAACCTCCCTCTGCTATCCGGCACACGTATACGACACTCGCTTCATCTGCTGCATCTGGTGCTGCTCCAACTTGGGACTCCTCTCAGCCGCTGTACCCGGCCCAAAGCCCCTACGAATATGTCCACGAGTACTCTCGCCCTTCGTCTGCCGTCGCCCATAATTCGTCTTCTTCGTCTTCCGGCCTGTCTTCTTCTGTCTCTGCTGCTGCTGTTCATTCTGGCCCTGCTGCTCCCGTCGTCGCCTCTACTGTTATGCCAAGTGTTTCAGCTCGTCCTAATGCCAGTGCGGCATTCATAGCCCGCCCTCCTCAGGTCCCGTCGTCAGCCGCTGCCCCCATAGCCCGCCCACCTCAAGTCCAGCCATCAACCGCTGCCCCAGCCCTCACACACAGCACCGACTCGAGCGACACATCGCTCCCCAGCTCTTCCTTCCCGCACTCGAGCTCCTCGCCCCCGCCCTTTGCTCACGCGTACGCAGCGCCCCGTCACAGTCTGCGCGCGAGCTCTCCGGATCTCATGCCCCCTCCCCCTATTCCCTCGAACATTTACAATCTGCTGAATGCCGCTAGTGCTACGTTGCCCGCTGCTGCCCCGGTTGCTGCCGCCACGGCGCCTGTTCCCCTGGCTGTCTCCCTCGAAGCTATAATCAACCCTACCGAGCCCGTTATCCCGCCCCAGGACGCCCTGCCACAAGGCCCGACACAAAGGGTGGACACGACGGCGGCGGACAAAGCCGCCGTGGCACTCACAGCGACCCTGCGGACGAGCGCAGAGCTGTGCGCGCTCCCGGCGGACGAGCTCGAGCAGCTCGTCGCGGAAGTCGTGCGGGAGGACGGGTTCGCAGACCTCGTGCGTCATTTCTCCGTCTCTCTGTCCTTTTCGCTTGGTTTCTGGTGCTGTAGGATGTGCTGACAAGGGCGCGGCGCGGGTAGATGAAGGCGTTGGACGGTATGTGGCGGGTGAAGGGGCTGGTCGGGGCTGTATGACGCTGTGTTACGATACCGTGCCTGTGGATTCGCAGTTGTTCCAATCGATCGACGCTGACGCCCATTTCCTGCTCTTAAAAGTGGTAGTGCTATCATCAGAAGCGTTATTGCTGATTTCTGGGTTCAAGTGTAAAGTGTATACTTTACTTCACAACACCCGGGGCGCCAGAAAGGGGACGCTACATGTCGAATGGGGTGTCGGTAGTGCTCGATACGCAAAGCAGATCTCTCCGGGGTCAACATATAGTCGCGGGAGGCTCCTCTTCCACGCACCACCATCTGGTCGCACTTTTCCCACGGTCCGAGCTTGAGCCAGCTCACCGTGGGGGCCACGCTGGTACCTTAACCAGTCGAATACTATCGAAACATAAGAGTCCAAACAAGCCTGTGACGTGGAGAACCAACCAAGAAGGAAAAGAAAAAGGAAGCCCCCCCCAAATAGACATGAAGCAGAACAAAATACCAAACAAAGGGCGATGGGGCCACGAAGTAAACAAACATGACTCCAGACAACGAACAATCCGCAACATGCTGGGAATAGCTGAGACATAAGAAGGGGGCATGCACCCAAGACGTCCTAAGGTGCAGAACGAAAAGAAATAGCGGCAGACGAGCCTAGAGTGGAATGACAGCCAGGCAGCTGGCCCCCGCTCCCAGGAGCCTGCTCCCAGGAGCGCACCCCCAGGGGTCTAATGTCTTCTATCCTGTGAAAGTGAAACAACGCCACCCCCCCCAATCTGAACGAGACAATACTGCTCTCCCAGCGAAGCAGACGAGGCACTCAGTAGCCTGCACTGACGTGACAGACAAGGGCGCCTACAAACTAAGATAAGATAAGATAACGCCTGACTACACAAGCCATAAAAGGAAACCGCGCCCAGATAACAGACGTCGCAAAAGACGGGGAAGTGCACCCATTAGACAACAAATGCACGTAAAACAAACGAGGCATGTCGGTGCCAATAAAATACACAAGTAGAGAGTACTACCGGATATGACACCACCAAAGTAAACGAGACCCGATAGATACAAAATAATAGAACATATATACATATATATATATATATATATATATATATACCCCAAAACGAACGACACGAAATGCAGCCTGCCCAGGCCTTAAAGAAACCAGCCCACCAGCAGATGCGACGATTACCACAAACCATAAAACACCATTCCCACCATGGCCCAACCACAACACTCAAGTATACTATTGTGAGGATGTGGAGGAAATGCCTCAAGAGCAACTTTCTGAGCTATAAACCTGAGCACCACAACCAAGGGACACAGCGCACAATATGGCGACGACGCGGGGCGACGACGTGGGGCGACGACATGGGGCGACGACGCGGGGCGACGACGCGGGGACTGCATGCTAAGCACAAACAATATATACAGGAGGACAACACAAAGAGATTACCAAGAGAACAAATAGATTTCCAACTGAGAACCCAGCAAACAGTCCACCTAGAGTAAAGAGAGAGTAAACTCACAACATCACACCAATGATAACACCAAAAGACACAACTGGAACACCAACTGCATAATATACACATGACATTATCACAAAGAAGGAAGGGAACCAGGCTGACACAGCTGATAAGACCAGAGAAGCGAACACACCCAATTTTATAAAGTGTGCGACGCCTGACAGGCCCACGTACCCCCATCCACCCAACCACCATGTACGCAATCCCTCTCCACGCCATTAAAAGGGGCGCAGCCCCCTCCCTCCATCCGCCGGCCCTCAGACAACAATATAATATCTGGCTGGACGTCGTAATCACCCCCGAAACACCGATATCTATCGGCGCAGTGGTCAAAATCATCAGATTAAAGCCGACGAATCGCAACACGTACGACGACGCCCCCACGAGATACACAGCAGAAACAACCGGGGTCGAAGGGAGAGTTCTGGAGATGAGAATGGTAGAGGCAGAAGTACTGGAACTCCTGGTCAGCAACGACAACAAAAGATCATCGATCGACTTCGCACACCTTGCGATCAAGTACGCCCCCGGCTTAACCGTTAAGATGGGATGGACGACGAGACTCCGCCTAGCGATACTATCAAGCATGCTGAACTCCGCAAGAACAATCCCGCTCGGAAGCAGAGAGATGGTAGAGGAGGAGGATGTGGGATCGGAAGAGGAGAGCGATGGGATGAGTCAAGATTAAAAAGATGAGGAAGAAGGAACTCACGGAAGATATCGGACGGACCTCGAAGTACATGTAGACTCGGCTACCGACCCGCCATCGGAACACCACGGTGGGACATAGCCCCCGGCTAGAGACACGGTACCTATAGCCCAGATAAGACTAGAATCAGACCCACACACGCAACCGAAAGAACAAATCTAGACTCACAATAGTCGACACCCCGAAGCCAAACGCACCGACAGTACGAAATGAACTGCCAGAACGTCCGTCGACCGGGCCACAGTATACGCCCGGTACCGGCAGAGATAACGGCGAACAGCAGCCGATAGCGACCTAACAGCAACTCCCACAAGATGAGAAACAAGACGCGATCCCAGTACATAGATCACCGCGCATCCCACCTCCCGCACAATCCGAAACAGCGGGAACAAAAGAAATCAGCCTCCTAGAGACTAACACTAGACACAAATATATGTTAGCGGAGCATAAGGACTGAGTAAGATAAAGACTCTCACAACAAACACCATAGCGCGCCTTCTGAGCCAGACAAGCCAGCGCAGAGTACACATGTACGCCCCAACCACTGATCTTGAGATCAAACAAACAGCAGGACAATCAACGGAACAAAAGAAGGAATCGATGACGTACAATCAGTTCCGGACCGGAAACGGCCGCACACACCACCAGCGGTCAAACGTCCAAACAACCACATACGCCCTCCAGTATCCAACCAGTATCCAACTCCCAACTCGATCCCCTAGCCCTACACTGCGACAGGAAGTAGACTCGCAGAAATGGCCAACGTAGATGGTGCCGAACATCGCTGCACGCGAGAAGCGACCTGGCGCCGACGAATACATCGACCCCCCAGTCGCTCTACCCCCCCCGCCCCAGCTACCACGCCCGCGAAGCCCCGACGCACCGCCGTACGAGCCTAGAGCTCGCCTGAAGACGTAGAAGGATGGAAGCACTAGCGGGAGAAGGAAACAGTGAAGGGCCGATGACGAAAAGGGACGGACTGGTGAGCCACAAAGTGTGCCCGCCCCCCTCGTCTCCCCCACAGTCCCCGATCTCGAACCCACCATCGTCCGGCGCTGGCACCCCCCCAACCCATGACCAGTCGCTGAGAAACAAATGGTGGTACCTCCGAAAGCCCCAGCGGGCATACCCTGCACGAGGGTCCGAGGAGGATGCAGTCGACACAGAGAGCACGAAGGCCAATACCCCTTGGCGACGGCACGACGCGCAGAACCGCGGCAACCCACATGAGCACACCGCCCAACCCCAGGGCGCAAAAAGACAACGGTCGCCCTCCGACCAAGGAGAGTTGGAGCATGCGAGGATCAAGGCACGTAACGCCTCGACAAACATCGTCCCTCGGAGCTCCCCGCCCTCCCCCGGCCTACCGGAGGACCGCCGTCTGAACCCGAACATGATGAAACTCATACAAATCATACGAACCGCCCAACAAGCCCTAGCCACAGGAGGCGTAGCCATCACAATAGATTGCGACGGCGTCACATGGACTACCGGCGAAGCGTCAGGATGGAGTCGACCTGCTAGCGAGATAGGCGCAACACATGACGCCGCCCTCGACGATGACCTGGCTCGACTCACCGGAGCCCTAGAACTCGAAGCGACAGAAGTGCTGCAGCAGGAAAGAAAGGTATGCAGCCCTACCTAAGGAAAGGGGCAACGAGCTGATGAACGCGACCAAGATTGCTCAAACGCGCGAAAGTGACGATCGCCCGCATACCCAAGACGAGACCCAACCCCACGCTGTAGAGCACCATACGACACCTGGCCCGGACCCGCCGTGCCTTCCCCTAACAGGTGGTTGGAGCTACGACGACTATGACGCCCTCCCGGGCTACTACGATCTGCCCCAGGAGTGGCCTGACGCACGTTCCGACGGAGTAGGAGTAGCCGAGCCCACGGCCAGAAATGAGGAAGAGAAGAGTGCGTCCAACACACAGTACGCCAACACCGCCCGGGGACCCACCCCCGCGATCGACATACCCGACCTCCGGACGGAGCGCCGCAAAACCCCCTCGGCCACTACGAAAGTAAAGGGAAGAACGAGTCACAGAAGACGAAACGCCGGCACCACGGCAATCGAGGGAGTGGGGCGGCCAGCTGCGCCGGAAACCGACACACGACGGATGGAGAGGCTGCCGACGGAGTCGAGAGCCCAGTTCCTAACGAGAACAGGGAAACTCCGAGTAACAGCGCCGCCGGACGGAGGCTACCCGAAGATCCACTCATGTGACCCCTACGACGCCACGAGACACATGCCCGAGGGACAACTAGCCCGCTTTCTCAAACTCCCTGAAGAGACGTCCTGCCTCATAGACGTCTTCGGACCACCGCCAAAAAACCAGGAGCAGGCGAATGAAATGAGCTCAAACCTCAGAGGAGCTCTACTGACCATAACGGGCGGCACGAGGATATGCGTCGACCCCCCGAGACTGAACGGCCCCTTCCCCGAGTGGGATCCTCCAACCGTATGGCGAGCAAGAAGACTACCCATGGGATCGCCTGCGGACATGCGCGCCCAACAATGGTGGGACACAACCATCGTATCCTTCCGAGTCCTGGAGACCCTCCCCTCCCCGCCATGCTTCCTGTTCGCGATCGCCGGCCTACAGGTCCTGGCCGGAGACGCCATACGTCACGAGCTCGCGGAATCAATGAGGACTGGGCCCGCGGCGAGCCTAACGGTGGGCCTCATGGCACAAGACCCCCTCTCCACCTTCTTCCTCGCTGATGGCGCAAACAAAATCGCGAACTCGATACTCGTCACAATCGTAGACATGAAGAGGGCAAACCAAGCGCACGAAGAAGAAAAAATGGCGCTAATATACTGTGACCCTCCCACCGCCGACTGCGACCTCTGGTTGAAATGGAGAGACGGCATAGCATCGGTAAAGCTCAAGTCAGCTATAGGACCGCCACGAACGGACATTAGATGCGTTGGATGCCATGGGTCGGACCACTTCATGCCGGATTGTCAATACGATAGACGTCGCTATCCCAGTTGGAAGGGCTCTCTACATGTACGAAAATGTTAAAATATATCCCAACCCGCTCATGATAGAACCAGCGACACGCGCCCCCCCCCGGACGATCACACTTCCCAAGCAGCAGCACTCCACACAAATTGACCCGCAGCAGCGAGCATCACGCAGAACAATACGATAAATGACACGTACGCCGAAGCGCGTACAAAGAAAACGCGAGACAAACGCGCACAGCAAACAGCAGGTACGGCGAGCGCGCGCAAGTGCAACAGAGACGCCCCACTGAACAGCATGCATGGTAGATCGTGACTGCGGCCACAGACAAACGCCCCCCAAGCAAGTACTTAAGGGACGAACGAAACGAACCAACACCCAACAACAGCGAACAGAACCCCGAACGAGCACCCCGAACAGTCACCAATGGCCCCGCAGAACACCGCCCTCCCCAAAGGCGACCAACGCACAACAGACAAACCAACATATGCACAGATCGTAGCTTCCCCCCCGCGCACGCCTACCCCCCCCTCACCTGCCCGCGAACACGCGGCAAAAGAAGTGCACACCGGAACCGAGGAGGGTGAGCACCCACACGCATTGCTAAGCAGCGTTCTAACTAGCAACAGACGAACACGAAAACACGCTCACGTCTGCGCGGACTCCGCCGCCCCAACCGCTACCAGGCCACACAATGAGGTACTCACAGTACTCGCCGATCGACGGTGAGCCGAACCAAGGAGACGAAACGTCCATCACCTCGGATGAAAGACGCAGAAGGCTGGGGGAAGAAGAAGACGAGATCAGACAGTACGACCACCCCACACTGGAAGACTGGAAAAATCTATCAATCCACGGAAACGACAGCATGTCCTCTGAAATGGTCAAAGACTGTCTGGGCGAAACTCTTGCGCACTTCGGAGGCGACATCGAGCAACACGTCACTGACGGAATCGATCGCCACGGCAACCACCTCCCCGAGTACGAACGTCTGCAGGAAGAGGAGAGGAGCCGCAAGAGGCAACGAACGGACTCCACTGAACACAAAGAGCCCAAGAAGATATCAATAAGATTTCGGAAATACAGACCCCTCCCACTTAACGCCACGTCTACACCGGTGAACCCTCTCGAGAAAGTCAAGGGATGGATGAACGTAACAGGATCCCCCCCCTCGCCATCACCAGATCCGAAACCCAAAACCCAGAAAACACCGCAATGGTACCAATACCCTCTCGCTACGAGTACTACAGGAGGAGAATCAGAGACCAACAGTAGAAGCATGGTGAGACGACATTACCCCGCGCGGTCAGACCCTGACTAACTGCGCGGCCAGCACGCTGCGCCACGAGACCCTCCCCTGACAGCGCCGAGCATGCTCCCCCACCCCCGCGCTGGAGGCTACGACACACGGCCGCTACCTTCGCCGCTGGAACTAGAGCCTATGGACATAGACGTACCCAACGAGCGCTCGCCTCAGGCAGGAGGCGACAAAGGCCACTGGCCTCCGACCACCGCCACCGTCGATACCCCGCGCAATCACGAACGACCAGGCGCGACGGGACTGCGTAACGTCGAAGTCCTCCCGTCCACATCACACTACGACGAGAGCCTCATATCCGCCACACGACGGGCCACGCCCACCCCCGGCACACACCATACAGACCGAAGCCACAACGCCCTCATACTAGCAAGAACCCCGCTAGTCCTGCCGGCCGTCGCGGAGGAAGAAGAATACTCCCTGACTCCCACCCCAGAGGACGGCTTCCCGGTCGTCCACCACGCAAGGCCAGAAAGCCTGACGGAGGACCTCGCACAAAGGAGGGTGAACGATCTATGGAAGCACGACCAGGACAGGGTCGTCCTACTGCACGTCGCCAACGTAGGATACCCCTCCCCAGGCCAACGAACGCTTATGTCCGTAGAAATCACAGGCCTCATCCGCGCCTTCACCGGAGAAACGGACTTCGTGGTCGTCGCCCCAGAGCCGGAGTGGGTCGAGCCCCCCGCGAGGAGGAAAGCTCCCAGGACGTGGGCGGTCCTCGGGCTGTCACGTACCGCTGCCAGTCGGGTCATCATGAAGCACGTCCTCTCGTCAACATGGGTCACGATACTGGCATACGAAAGAAAGCTGATGATACCGCGCTATCTTTTCACCCTTGCCGGCTTTACGAACAATTACAACGACAACATCCGCACGGCCATCCTCGAGGCCTTCGCAAGCGACCCCATATACTCTTCCATATCAAGACTCGTGCAGAGCCACCCGGTCCTAGCGAGCCTTGACCCAGACGACGCCGTTGCCGAAGTACTGTCCACTCTGATGGTAAGAATCGATAAACTAAACAACGGCAACCTGCAAGCAGTCGTCTTCTGCGACTCCCCCACAGTGTCCGGAGCGAAATGGTTAGCGTGGAGGAGCGAGCTGATGACACTCCCCTTCGAAAGCGCGTACAATCCGACGGCAACGGCCAGGCCGATAGAACTCTGCGGGTGCTGCCACAGCGCAGACCACGTCACGCACCTCTGCAAGCTCCCCGGCGTCCCCGGATGGAACGCACCGCTACCTGAAACAAGGATGTTCGGAAGGCCGAGGAGGAGCCTAACGGGCCCCCAAATGATGCCGGTAGTGCCCGCCGGACAACAGCCGAGAGGAAGAGGCCGCGGATGGGGGACGGGAAGAGGAGGAGGAAGACCGAGTAGTTTCAGTTACCAGCACGCATCATAGCTACACGACCCGCAAAAATAGCCCGACACATGTATACCGTCACGTCCACAAATGCCACTCCATCGGCATATCTCATACACAGTCCGACGCCCCCCCCCTTGACACAGGAACTGTCCACCGAACAAAGCCAGACTTAAGTCGATGGACAGAGGTCCCCGGCGCGCCCACATATACTGGCTAACAAAGCACAGGAAAGCGCTCCGGGTGCGTACTAAGCGGTGGCCTATTCAGGCCAGTAGCAAACCGCGCCGAGAGGCTGAAGCGACACAGACCAGCTGGAAGGTCCACCCCGCATAGCTACACCGAGCTGCCGGTATGCAGCGCCCGGCGAAAATGGCTGTATCCGCCAGGGCAAAACAGCCCCCACACAAACAACCCACACAACAATCCCCACCACGGCAGTCTACACGCACACACGGTCAAATAACCCTGACGGGCCAGGAGGGGTCGACCCCCCTGCTGCCGAGGACGACCTCGATGACAGGCTCGACAGGATCGGAGACAGCACCCACCCAGCAGGCTGGATGGTGAATCAAAACACGGGACACCCACGGATGCAGCATGCGACAATGAGGTCACTTGACCGGCCCGCCACCCCACCACCACCGCAAGCAGGACCTGCGATGGCGGAGGGGCGAGACGGATACCCCGACCAAACGAACCCAGACGCCGCCAGACACGCCCGACCCAAGCGGAACTCAAATGAAAGACTCCGACTGGCATCCCTGAACATACGAGGAATGGGGAGCAGCGCGACAAATGGCATAAATGATAAATGGCTGCGTGTGAATCAGATAATGAAAGAGAAGAGACTGGCGATACTTGCGGTGCAAGAGACGCACCTATCCAACGAAAACACCGCAGCCCTCAACACTCTCTTCGAGCAATCCCTCACAATATACACGTCCGTGGACCCGCAAACACCGTGCGCAGCCAGAGGAGTAGCTTTCGTGGTAAACAAAAGAATGCTCAATGCCCGGGACATAAAGATAAAAGAAATCATACCGGGGAGAGCGCAGACCCTATCCCTGCCACAACCCTCGGGCGACGACCTAGTACTCCTGAATGTATACGCCCCAAATGACACTGCCCAAAATGCCGACTTCTGGCGCAGGCTGACGGAGCTTAGGGACGCCCAACAACTAGATAATCCGGATGCTGTAATGGGAGACTTTAACATAGTCGAGGACACTCTGGACCGTATCCCAGCGCGAGGCGACCGAAGAGATCCAGTGTCCGCACTCGCCGCACTGATGAGGAAGATCAATATGGTTGACGGCTGGAGGATAGAGAACCCCTCCACCAGGGCCTTCACCTTCCTACAAGAAAGCACGATGAGCCAGTCACGAATAGATAGGATATACGTCCGAGAGGATATAAACGGCAAAACGGCCGACTGGGATATAGTAGCATCCGGCATACGCACAGACCATCAGATGATAACGATGTCCTTAGCAAACTATGCCGCACCCTACGTCGGTAAAGGGAGGTGGACACTAGCAAAGGTCCTGCTAAACGACCAACTGTTCATGGACAACCTTGTACGCACTGAGAGAGAAACCCTCAACGAGATTAGGGCGCTCGCAACGCGTAGCGATGAGAGAAACGCGCAGACACTATACAGCGACTTCAAAGCACAGATTATGAACTCAGCCCGACGTCGAACAAAAGTCCTATACGCCAAATGGGACCGGAGGTCGAGGAACCTAAAGACGGCCATGTTGGAAGTCCTGAACGGATCTGAGCCGGGCTCCGGACCCCGACTGAACGAAGATCAAGCCAAAGAAACGGCGGCGCTGCTGCAAAACAAACTCACGAAACTAGAAATGAAGCGCTTTGAGGAGAGGAGGGAAAACGAGAAAATGAAGCAGTGGATCCAGGGGGAAACGATGAGCAGATCATGGGTCAACCAAGGGAAGAGCGCGACACCAAGAACCCCATTCTACGAGCTATGGCCGCCCGGCCAGATGTCAGGGAACCTAGTCGCGAGCTCCAAAGGCATGGCGAAAGTAGCCAGAGATTTCTATGACCGCCTCCAAGAAGACGAAATGACGGACGTACGAGATGCCCATGACGAAGTGATTAAAACAACGCTAGACCCAACAGAAGGCAGGTTGAACGCGAGACAGAAAGAGACACTCACACGTAGCCTCACAAGACGAGAGGTGGAAGTCTCGGTCATGACTGCGGCAAAACACAAAGCAGCGGGACTCGACGGCCTGCCGGCGGAGCTGTGGCAAATGGCAACGAGCAGATTCAAGAAAGACACTGCAAAAGACAGAGATGCCTTCGATGCGGTCGGCCTGCTAAAAGCGGTTTTCAACGACATAGAAGCCCACGGAGTAGCTGACAATACAACCTTTGCGGACGGCTGGATATGCCCCATATACAAGAAGGGCGACAAGAGGGACATCAGCAACTACAGGCCCATTACCGTTCTAAACGCCGACTACAAGATGCTAACAAAAGCCATGGCCGCGAAACTCGCCGAGGTTGCGGACTCCCTCATCCACACAGACCAGGCGGGTTTCGTTAAAGGGAGGAAAATTCACGACAACGTGAAACTCACCACTCTCCTCGCAGAATATGCAGAGGCGGAGAAGCTGGGCGGCGCCATCGTCGCGCTGGACCAAGAGAAAGCCTACGATAGAATTAACCATGAATACTTGTGGGCTACCATGAAGCACGCAAACATACCGGAATCCTTCACGCGCACAGTACAGCACCTCTACCGCGCAGCGAGGAGTGGGGTCATGCTGAACGGAGTAATGAGCAGCTTCTTTAAGGTGTCAAGGGGAGTTAGACAAGGTGACCCACTCTCCTGCCTCCTCTTCAACATAGCCATCGAACCCCTTGCATGCGCACTGAGGAAATCGTCCCTGAAAGGTTTCGAGATCCCGGGACTCCACGATAGAATAATAGCAACACTCTTCGCGGACGACACGACAGTCTACCTGAACGAACAGGACGACTACAATATGCTGCGGACGATACTCGCGACCTGGTGCAGATCATCGAGGGCGAAGTTTAACGAGCCGAAAACCGAACTGATCCCCATTGGACCCAAGAACTACAGAGAACGGGTGCGCACCAGAAAAGAGCTAGCTGACGGCTCGCCGAAGCTACCGGCGGACCTGAGGATTCTGGAAGAAGGCGAGTCCACACGTATGCTTGGTGCGTGGATCGGCATGCCCCTCGACCCGAACGCGGCCTGGGCAACAGTGCTATGCAGAATAGAACAAGGGCTTGCGAGATGGGCTAAAAGACGCCCCACACTGGCTGGGAAACGACTGATCATCAACATGGAAGTAGGGGGACGCACGCAGTACCTGACTAGAGTACAAGGCATGCCAAAAGGAGTAGAGGAGAAACTCACGAAAATGATATCGGACTTCCTGTGGGACGGCGCGAAAGCCCGAGTAGCTGGGGAGATTACGACACGACGGAGGCGTGGCGGAGGACTCGAGATCCTCGACCTGGCAGCACGCAATGAGGCGATCGACCTGATGTGGCTGAAAAGCTACCTCGACATGTCACCCGACAGACCAAGATGGGCCTTCATCGCCGACGCACTGATCGAGAGGTCTGTAGTAGCGGCGGCAAGAAGGACCGAAGACAGTGCGCGACAAAACTACTTCCTACAAACCTGGGAAGTAAACACGTCTACAAATGCAGGGATGCCGAGAGACCTGGCTCGCATGATCAGAACAGCGAAGAAATACGGAGTGATAGTCGATGTCCCAAACCCGGCAGAAAACCTGAAGAAACAGCTCCCGATCTGGTACCACTTCGGCCTGCTAGAGGGGAGGAGCACTGCTAATTCGAAGACCGGGAAATGCCTGCGCAATAAACACAACGTCAGAACAGTAGCGGACTGCGTAGCCATGATAGCGAAGGCCAAGAATACCCACGATCATGTCGACAAAATTGGCTGCAACTGCGACCTCTGCAACGAGATGGCGGCAGTAGATGGCTGCGAGCACCCCCCCTGGTGCACACGGGCAGCTGAGAGATTAGTGGGCAAACTGAGAGCCAAGTGGCGACCCACCGAACACCCGACAAATGACGGACTAAGCCTCACGCCGTCGAGGAAACATGGGAATCGAGAGGCGAGGGGAGAGAAAGGAGCGCTGCTCTTCAACCCCTCAGCCTCGTACGGGGCCTCGCTAGGCGATGCCATCCGAGTCTTCGCTAAAGATGCTGAACGTGAAAGCCCGCCGGCCAGAAGAAAAACGAAACCATACCAAATCGACGGCGAAGCTATCGAGGTATACACGGATGGATCGTGCATACAAAACGGCGAGGAAAACGCCTCGGCGGGAGCCGGTGTCTATTTCGGACACGGGGACTGCAGAAATGCAGCGGAACGAGTACCGGGCGAAAAGCAGTCGAACCAAGCCGGTGAAGTCTACGCCGTGGCGCTGGCAGCGGACCGCACGCCGATCTTCACGCAGATGACGATCATAACAGACTCTACCTACGCCTACCTCGGCCTCACCGAGCACCTCCAGAAATGGGAAGATAGAGGTTGGCAGGGCGTCGACAACAAGGAAATCCTCCAACTAACTGCTGCGAAGCTCAGGAGGCGGAGCGCGCCGACGTGGATAAAATGGGTCAAAGGACATTCTGGAGTGCCTGGAAACGAGGCGGCAGACGTCCTGGCGAACAGCGGCACGAGTAAAAGGGCCATAGGCATTCACTGGCGGGAGGAGGAGAAAGCCTTCCTGGCTAAAGGGGCGAGATTGTCGGCCCTGTCCCAAAAATTAGCCTACCGGTCCATCCAAGAGTGGGCAGCACCGAAGGGAAGGACATCTACCCAGAGGAACCTAGATATGATCAAGGCAGCGTTACGAGAGGACTTCGGTACGAGCCCTACGACGGGTGCGATCTGGACAGCAGTTTGGGGAACGGACATTAGCAGGAAGGCGAGCAGCTTCTTCTGGAAAGCCATCCACGGGGCCTACAAAATAGGCGAGTACTGGAGTAACATACCAGGCTATGAACAAAGGGCCATGTGCATGGAGTGTAACGTACCAGAATCAATGGATCACATCCTGCTAGAATGCGGCGCCCCGGGCCGGAGACAACTCTGGGAGGAGGCGGATGCCATCCTAAGAAGGGGGGGTATAAGGCCACCCAAGAAGTCGCTCGGCATGGCGGTAGGCGCGACAGCGCTGAAGGCTGACGCCATAGTAGACAAAGCGTCCGCTGCAAAGTCCAGATTGCTGAAGATCGTCGTGACGGAAGTGGTCTACCTCATATGGAAAGTCCGATGCGAGCGGGTAATTGGCTGGGCAGGGGAAAGTGGGAGGACCCACCCAAGCGAAAGCCTTGCGAGGGCGTGGAGCGACGCCATCAACATGAGACTGCACACGGACATTGCGAGGTCCCGCACGAGGAGCAAGCGCGGGAGGCTGTCGAGGGAGGTTGTGCTGGACACGTGGCGCGGTACGCTACTAGACGAAGGCGCCCTACCGGAGGATTGGATCGATGACGAGGGGGTTTTAGTGGGTACACTCCGAACAATCCGCGAGCCCCCCTAGGGCTTCGGTGGAGGACTCCCACACTGCCTTAACGGCGTGCATAAAGCATTTCCCCCATGGTGCAAGGGTGCGATCCCCTACTACCTCTGCATACCTGGTGAAGGGCCTGTGGCCTGCGCACCAGGGCGCACCAAAAAAAAAAAAAAAAACATATAGTCGCGGGGGTCTTTGTTTCGGAGTCACTGTCAGGCTTGAGCTTGAAAGCCAGTGGTATTGATACTACGGTTAGTAGCAGTACTACTACGGCGTTGTCTCCCCTAGGCAGA
This sequence comes from Lenzites betulinus, assembly GCA_022264855.1. Classification (NCBI taxonomy): domain Eukaryota; kingdom Fungi; phylum Basidiomycota; class Agaricomycetes; order Polyporales; family Polyporaceae; genus Lenzites; species Lenzites betulinus. Next base: position 2,023,961 of record JABYQU010000001.1, read on the forward strand.
CGAAGTGATCTATATTATGGGGGAGGACGATCTAACTGCGGCGTACGTGTATCGATGTCATCTGAGCGCTCACTAGTGAGGAGCGCTGGTAGTCTAACGTGTTACGTAATCTGCGAAGAGGGGCGTGTACGAGCTCGGAGTCTCAGTCCGACACTTCTCTTCCCTCTCATATTCCTGCTCCCCCAGACCCATGTCGTCCTCGTCGACGACCGCATGCTCGCGGTCCCCTTCCCCATCACCCGCCACTCCAGAGGCGTCCGATAACCCCGGACCCGTAATGAGCCAAGAAGAATTGTCTGCTTGGTGCAATTCTCTTCCGGACGCACAGTTTCTCATCAAGGGCGAAATCAAGTTTGGGCAGCACGAGAGAAAGCTAGACGACAACCCGGCGTTGGATCTGGAGGACCTCCTACAAGACAGCGCATACGAAGAGTGAGTGTGCCACATTGTTGCGTCAACCCCTGCCTGCGCATATTGATTACACGCATTGCACGAAGTGCTAGTCCTGCTGCTCAACAAGGTTCCATGTTCTGTCCCGTAACAAGCCCTGCATTGTCGCCGAACACACTGCCGGCGACTGCAGGGTCCCGTCATGCCCTCTCAGTCACCAAGCCAATACCCCCTCCCGCTCAGGTACGCAAAGAGCCGCCGGCTTTGCAGCGTGTCGTTTTCCCCCCGAAAGAATCGTGCTCCAAGTAAGTGCATATTTCCGCTGCTTTCTCATCTACTTATCCCCGCGCAGCCTTCCAGTCATGTTTCCAAGTCTCCCGGAAGGTGGTACAAAGTCCAGGGTGGAGACTCAGATTAGACTCACGGTCGATTTGGCTCATGCGAGTTCTTCGTCGGGGGAGCCCTTGAAGTACGATAAGGTCGGTAGTTGGAAATGGCTTCGGTTGCCCAAGGGGACATCCACGAAGAAACGCACGCGCAAAGAAGGCAAAATCGGTCAGTGGACATCTTCCCCAAATGTTCTTCTCGTCCTCATGTCCATGTCTAGACGCCTCCTGCGAAGACTCCCTCTATCTCACCACGGACATCACATGCGCCACACCCCCACATACTCGTGTTGCTGCGTGTTCAAGCTGTCAAACCCGTGAGGTACGTCCCCGGTCCATTTCTGCAACCCCAATGTTCACACCGTTATCAAGGCGAAGCGCGTCGCGCGCAAGATTGCCGCACGAGTCAGACCCGCACGCTCGGACTCGGACTCTCAGGAGGAACCGCGTATCATACCAGGGAAGGGCAAGCATGAAGACACCTCGAATATCCTGCAATTCAACTGCCCGGAGGTGCTCGACTTCTCTTCTGGGTCGGTCATACTTCCCCTTAGGATCACCTGCTATTGTCGTCATCATCGAGAAAAGGTAGGGTTCCACCTACATTTCACGATGCTCGACCACATGGGCCGAGCCGTCGGCACGGGGACGACGAAGCCTATCATGATCACCGACGATCATAAGAGCACTGGGGTTGGGGCGCAGAAGCCTGGTAGCGAATTTGGTTCAAAGCTGGATTGGACAGTAGGTGGTGCGGACGGTCAAGACGCCCCCTCAGCCAAGCGGAAGAAGGGTCAGGCAACGGGTGGGACCGATCGGTCGAAGAAGCGTGCGAAGCCCTACGATGCCAATAACAGGGCTTCAAGGTTACATCGTCAAAGCAGCAGCGGCAGCCTTCAATCACCATCCGAGATGACCTCTGCATTCGCGACGAGGTCATCGTCACCCATGCAGAACACGTTGCCTCAGTCTGCGCCAACACATGTGTCGACGCCCCCGCCGACGTTCAGTTTCGACAGTTCAACACACTCGACTCCTTCAGCAGTCCCGACCGAGAACTTCGACAGCGTCACCTCCACCGCGGTAACGAGCCCGATGATGCCAGCGTTTGACATGAATGCACCCCTAAGTGACTTCATCAACGCCAACTTCCAAGCCGACATACCTATGCCCGACTGCTCTGAGCTTGGGTCTCCTGTCGTCCCCTTCCCAGATCCCGCAAGCTCACCATTCATGCACGGACCTCCCCAGCCCCAACCAATGATGGATCCTATGGCTCTGTCTGTTCCTCCGATAGCTTCGGCAGTGTCCTTCATGCTTTTCAAGCACGACCCACCCCCTCCTATCAGCCTCCCCCCGCCCACGATTCATCGCCTCATCCCATCTGTGGGTCCGACATACGGCGGCATTGAAGTGACGGTCTTGGGTGCGAATTTCCATCCGTCGATGCAGTTGAACTGCGTATTTGGCGGGGCAACCTCGACTTCGACGCAACGCTGGAGCGATAACACGCTCGTGTGCATCTTGCCTCCTAGTACCCAGCCTGGCACCGTACATGTCTGGTTTGAGGGCATGCCAAAGGAGGACGACGGGTCACCGCCGTGCCTCTTCACCTACACGGACGAGACTGACAGAGCACTGTAAGGATTCTTCAGGCCGCTTTCATGCCAGTACTGATCTACCTTGCAGTATGGAGCTCGCTCTTCAGGTCGTTGGTCTGAAGATGACCGGCAAGATCGAAGACGCTCGCAACATTGCTATGCGCATCGTTGGCAACACTGGTGGTCCTGAAGCAGATGCAAGCATGTCTACCGGGGGCGCCATGCAGTTGTCTACGCAAACAGACCTACCGCGACACCTCCTGCTCGGAAGTGCAGGCGACAGCGGCGACTTCGAGAAGCTTCTGCTCGACTTCCTCTCGGTGCTCGACATCCCCGCTGACGGCGCTGCTGACCCGTGCCCTGCGTCCATCTCGCGCCAGACGGCAAGCGGGCAGAGCCTTCTCCATCTCGCCACCCTCGCCAAGTTCCCAGCACTGGTCAGGTTCCTGCTTGCGCGCGAGATCGACGTCGATGCGCGCGACCAGAATGGCTGCACCGCACTCTACCTCGCAGCTCTCACGAACTCCGGCGACTGCGCGCGCGCTCTCGTCGATGCTGGGGCCGCGCTCGACGTAGTGAACGCGGCGGGCAAGTCGCCTGCAGAGGCCGGCTCACCGGGTTTCTTCGACTTCATCACGTCGGAGAGCGAGCGGTCCTCCGAGGACGGGCGCGACGCGGACGACGACGAAGGCGCCTGGGGCGACGTCGAAGAGCAGTCCGAGCACGAGAGTGAAGCACGGGCGCCGAAAGGTCGCGGCAGCCGGCGGCCCTCACACCGGACCCTCAGACAACGCTCCGGCATCAGCACGCCCGCCGATGCGGATAAGAAGCCTCTGCCCACCTCCGCGGAAAAGAAGGCGGCCGAAGTTGGGCTCGCCGGCGCTGCTGTGGACGAGAAGCAGGCTGCCGCCACGTTCACGGAGACACTCTACCGGACGCTCGCGCAGCTGCAACTCGCGCAGGGCATGATCCCCCAACTGCCGCTCTTGCACATGCCGAACCTTCCGGGCATGCCCGCGTGGGGCGCGCTCCCGCAGATTCCCGCCGTCTTCCCCGTGCTCGTGCCGATCCAGCAGTTCTGGGCGGATCGGCGAGCGCGTGGCGGCGATGAGAAGACAGAAGGTGCAGATGCAGATGTGGGCGCGGGCTTGGAGGCAGAGACTGCACAGCTTCCATGGCTCGGTATCCCATCTGCGCAGGATTGGAGGGCATTCTGGGAGAAGTGGATGCAGCAGGCGAACCGTGCTACGGACGTGCACGACAACCCACCCCCGGCTTACACCCCGCGCGAGACGGCTGAAGGGGAGGCCGAGAACCCTGAGAAGACGCAGTCGCAAGAGCCTGTAGCTGTTCTCGAGGCTTCAAGCGTTGTTCAGCCCGTGTCGGACCCTGCTGTCGAGCGGGAGCTGCTCGCCCCTGCGGAGAGGGTGGTTGCTCGGCCGGTCGGCTATGCCGAAGTGCCTGCTCCTATCCTCGAAGAAGAGGTCCAACAGTTCGCGTATAGGCCCGCACGAAGGCTCGCTCGTCGGGCTCAGAAGAAGCGTGAGTCGTACCACTTCAATGTGCTTGTGATAGTCCTGCTGATTTCTTATGCAGATGATCGAATGCTGGTCATGTTTTGGATCCCGATTCTTCTCGGTGAGCAAGCTGCGCTCCTGGTCTGCCAACATCTCTGACATGCTGCCGCAGTTGGTTTCACGTGGGCTCTGCTGCAGGCCCTCCGCATCGCACTACATGCGACCCGCACGGCGGTCACGCTCAAAGTCGGCCTCCGCGCGTAGATCTGTTACAACTTGCACGGGCTGCTTGGATTATCTCGAATATGTCGTTGTACGGCAGGTATCCCCATCTCTACTCATATCCCTCGCTCTCTACCGAACGAACCTTTTGTCCGCGTATGAATGTCACCCCTGCTACCCCTAGGAAGCTTTTATAAGAGTGTATCCCCCGTCTCTCCTTGGTCTCTTACCCTACTTCTGTGTTTTCCTCCTCGCCCCCTTGCCCACGTTTCGAGCTTCCTGAGCCGTGTTGGGACTTAGTATATTTTTTTACTTTGATTGTCTTCCCACACTCGTTAGGCCTCTATCTTTGTCCGCATCCGCATCCGCATCCTATGTCCCCTTCCTCGCCCTCCCCTTTGCGCAGAGAGCAGTCCATGTCGACGATGTTTCCATATCCTATATAGCTAGATAAATGTACTACCCCCGTATTCTCCGCTGATAATATAGCTATCTATCTTTTCTGCCGCGTTCCGTGCTCGTTGTCCATGCACTTTAGAACATATGCCCCTCCCCTGGACGTCGACTTCGAGTCTTCGAATTCAGGCTAGCGCTGCCTTAGCGCTCGGGTATAGGAACACTGACTCAAATACGTCGCCTGGAATTGCTTTGAAAAAGCTTGAACCGACGCTCATAGGCCTTGGCAGTCGTATTTTGCATATCCCGCGTCTTGCTAATGTATGCCTCGCAAGATATGGCCTGGCGGATGTGGCCTACCTTGAGGCGGCGGTGCCGGACTAGTTCCAAGCGCTCTCGGAAGCACTTGCGGGCGCCAAATATTGGTCGCGGTTTCGCTGACGTCGATGAAGCTGTCCGGAAACTTCAAGTTGTTGGCACCTCGTTCTCGAGCTTAGCGAGTTACCTCTCCCGGCCACGTTCAACTCGGAGTGTCCCTGTAGTCCGTACGGTGGTAGCGGGTGCATAGCATTCTGCGCACCGATATATATCATGGCATCCCGGTAAGATATGTGGACCGTCAGTCAATTTATCCCGATACGCTGCCGGCTCACCAGTACGTGAAACGCACAGACTGGAACTTCTGAACGACGACGTCTTTCTACAAATCCTCGACCTACTCATACATGACAGCCTGAATTCTCTGTCCACGACTTCTAAAACGATTCGTAGCGCTTGCCTCCCTGTCCTTTTCAGCTCGTCGCGCGTTTTTGCAGCCAATCTCGTATGGGATCACTTCATCGCGCCTCATTTTTGGCCATACGTGCAGTGCGTTACCATCATGTGTCCACGTCCCATTATCGCAACTAAGATTCTGCTAGACATCTGACGTTTGTCGGTGCATGGATGGAATTTAACCCGAATGCCGTCGATCCAAATTTACCACCTGTCCCTCTTTCAAGTGTGCTACTCAAAATGCCTAGGCTATCCGGAATCAGCATTCAACGCACCAAACATCGAGGCGTTCCTCGAGAAGCCCTTGACGCTATCTTCTCGCTTCCAAGGCTTAGGGAGTTTGAAATCACCGAATCCCTTCATCACTGGGACGTGGTCAAGTACCCGTCCGCGAAACTATCCTTCCCAATACCGCCACTCGTAGTTTATCGACAGCTCCATATCAAGATGTATCGTGATCATCCGCGCGCCCGCGCTGGCGACGGCCGGCTTCTACTCTATCTCTCAGAGCATCAACAGTTCCAACAATCTCTGGAGATCCTCGCCGCTTCGACGGAGATCATGCCTTTCGCTGCGTTCGCGCCTGCTCAGTGGCCGAAGCTCCGAGAGATAACATTACAGGGAGAGGCCCCACCACAATCTTTGCCGCTCGCTCGTGTATTCGGAGGAGTGCCGGAGCTCCGACAGCTGCATTTGGAATTGGCCTGTACAACCTGGTTTGGGCGCACGATGCTGGCGTATCCGGGTTGGAAGGGCCCGATGCCGTGGCCGCAACTTCAGCATCTAGTCGTGTCTTGGCCGCACCAAGAAGACCCCCTCTACTCTCACCTCCCACGGAGCTTGCGTCGTCTTGTGCTCCGCTGCTGGCCTCGACGCTACCTCTGGATACTCATGCCAGATCGCGGAGAGCTGGCTGATTTGGGGTGGTACCATGACATCCTGACCGCCGCTGATATGATACAGCTCCTGTCGCGATGCAACGTGCCCGAGCTCGAAGAACTGGAGGTCGAGTACGAGGAAGACGAGCACGATACAGATCTGCTCCAGCTGATCGCTTCTGCCTTTCCCAACCTGGTGACATTAACCATCTTCCGCTACCGTAGGCGGTCGAGCTCGGATCCTCCCTTGGTACGCTTTCTGTCAGCTTTTTCTGAGCAGCGCGTCGTACTGACAACGAGGTGACAAAGGATGAGATAGCGAAAGCGCTGTCGCCCCTTGTCCGCCTCAGAACCCTATATCTTCATCTCGACCTCACGATACCACCGCATCCATATGGGGAATATCACCCTGGTGGACGGGAAGCGTCCATCCAGCTATTCGCGACCATGAACGAAATGGCGACTATCTTCGCACAAGAGCTAGGCCCCTCCTTGGACACTCTTTGTTTTTTGAAACGTTGGCGACATATGAATCTTTGGGTACCGTTCCGTATTGAGCGGCCCGAGAACATGGTGCCAACGGCTCATTACCTGGGTTACGGGAAGGATCCCGATATCAAGTGAGCACGACTGTAAGGTCAGCTGTCTGAAAGACGCACTGATCCTTGGGTTGCAGACAAGATGATGACTTAGGCATCCCCGTTTTCTTTCGTGACCCTACCATGTGTTTGATGGAGACCGATGAAATACGATAATCATAAGCTTCTCTTGCTTTGTGAATGCTCATGTGAACTCGTCTTCCTGCAAAAACAATAGACGGTGAACAATAGGCAATACATGATGTGTGTGCCCGGATGATCCCCATCCAGGAACCTTGAGTTCTTATGGTTTGAATGAATAGTGGTGGCGGCCAGGCTCTTGGGACATGGTCCGTCCGTGGTCTTCTCCAAGATTTCGGCCAAGTTCTAGGCTCTCATGTGGGAAACTGTGGTACCCTCGCAACACGATAACAATCTGCTGATTCATGTGACAGATATGAAGACGGCTCGTGGAGTACACCGGCATGTTGTGAATAATACGGGTTATTACTCGTAGGCAAGTGTGTAAAAGGCAGCCACCTTGGACACAGTCGCCATCACACACATTTCTGTTCTCACATTTCAGTACCAATGGCTGCGTCTACCACATCGTCCAGTCCTCTCCCAAACATTGTTATCCACCTGATCGGTCCAGATGACGCGTCTGCTTTAGAGAGAGTACGTGTCTTCTCTGTCCATCAACCTGCATCAACCTGCATGCTGACGTGCAGAAACACCCGCAGCAGCTCTGGGATCAGATCTACAAGCATGTCAACATCCCCGCCAATGCAGAAACCTCCCAATCGGACATTATCGGGAACCATACCACCGGCAACTTGAATAACATTGAGATGTCCCCAGACAGCCCAACTGCGACCCTTGTGGACCCCAATGTCAGTCGTGTGTGTTTGTCTCGATGATCCACACGAGTAATAAGTCATGTAACCAAACCTTGCAGGAACCCATTCCAAAGTGGCACGTCGAGAACAATTTAGCAGAATCGGTCACTCCCGCCATCGGTCATATGCCGTTCGCTCAAGGCAGCACCAGCGCCGGTGGTGGGGGTGGCTTCCGCCAGGATTCTCATGGACAATATATCAATCCCAATCATTCTGTCCATTATCCTCGGAGAGGCACTGCAACCAATGTAAACGTGAGGTTCGGGGCATACACGATGATCATGGTATGTCACTTCTAGAAACTTAAGTGTCATCGTCTCCTGGCACGGGCCATAAGGATCACACATCCTTATACACTTTTTCAGGGGATAGACCAGGCTGTCCCAGAACGACTACAGCAGGACTACGGGGAAGCAATTCGCAAAAGCAAATTTCGACTCCTGGTTGACACAGGTGGGTGTCTAATCACACTTGAGCTCCGAGGTTGCACAATCTCACATCCTGACTATCCGTGGTACAGGTAGTAATACAACGTAAGTGCTGTCGCCCCACAGTTCATATAATCGACCATATGCTTATCGACATGTCTAGCTGGCTGTTGGGTAGAGACTACATGGAACTCTCGCCTGGCGCCGTGACCTCAGTTACTAAAGATAAACATGGCCAAACAATCTTTGACGCAAGGCCTTGGCCAGTTGCCGATCCTAGAGATGGAGTGACACAGTGGGGTACTGACAGGCCATTCCATGAGGTCCTGATTAGCGCGGGCTTTCAAATCGAGACGAACAACACAGGTCACCCCGTGTCATTAACGGCGACGACCCCAGGCTTGAGGAGCTCGGGATATGAGCTCAAGTACCTCTGTGGTGATTTGCGTGCAAGTACGTCATCTTTCCGATCTGCACTATTTTTCCCATACTCAGAAATTCCAGGGATATTCCTGTCAGAGAGGGTTGAAGACGTCCGAATCGGTCAATGCTACGGCTGGACTCCGAAGCTGTCCAAACTGATCAGGGTTATCTTCAAATTTCGCTTTGCCGCAGCTGCAGGTGTGACCTTCCATCTAGACCGAATGCCTGTTGATGGCATACTCGGTCTCGGCCTAATAGAGTAAGTGCGAACGTGTGTGCAAACAAACATATAATCATGGATCTATTTGACTAGCAAACAACAAGGATTTGGGGACTTAGTGGATGCTCCAGTATGTGTATCACTTTCAGCATCATATGTGAAGAGTTGACGCTGATGACGAATCTACAGAGTTTTTTGAATGCGATCCAACGTTGTGTCTCCGGTCCTCGTGAAAGTGTGCGTTACCTGCAACATGTGAAGCATATTGGAAAGAACTAATACTTCACGACGTATCAGCTGGATTCAAGCGCACCATGTTTATACTTTGCACTGCGTACCCCAGGATCAACCTTGTGGGTACTATGGATCATACTATTACCATCGTTGGAGGTACTCATTTGAAATCGACGTCAACTTCTGCGAACAACTTCAGGAAGGAAAACTGGATGGCGATCAACAATTGGCCACTGACGAAGGTTCCCCGATGGTCTCGCAAAATCGCGGTAATTCCTTCGGAAGGGGACAGCACAAAATATGACCATTGGAAGGTCAAACTTGTCGGCATGGCCATCGTCAAGAAAGGTGCAAACCGTCAGGCCGAGACTATTCCTAACGGGAACCTTCCTATCTCAGAGTCGGCGCATGATCTGTCACAGTGCAACGTTCTACTCGATACCGGTTGGTTTGATGTTGTTGCGCTGCACTCGAAAAAACCCTAATCGAATTCATCTTAGGTTCCAGCTTGTCTTATGTGCCTGACAGGATAATCGCACACCTGCGAGCGCTTTTCCCATGCAGTGAAAACACGACTCCGTCCGATCAAGTGATGCCCGCCGAGGCAGCCGCCGCCACCACCAGTGGTACCTCAGTCACCACCAATTTGACCCTTCCTTTCGTTGTACCGAACTCCGTGCAATCCTCCTCCAAGCCGCTATGGATCGAATACAAATTCATGGGCATGACTGCAGGCGACACGGTGACCGTTTACGGCCCCGTTGATCCATTCCTGTGCTGTCGTAACCCCCACATTCCGAAGCAGCGGTTTAAGGAGGGACTCCTATGGCCATTCAGCACAATCCCAAATCGCCAAGACTCCTCGTTCGATATGATATTTGGCCTGGTAAGTTGTGTTCCAATCCTGAATGACTAGTCAATGATTCTCATTTTTACCGCAGAACTTTTTCCATTCTATGTTCGTCGCGTTGCATTGTGGAACTACGACCACTAAGCCCTACGTGGAATTGGATGATCAAGTCCAAGGCAGTGAGATGAACGAATACAAGCTGCCCCCAGTTTCCGAGGAGGAGTAGAGGTCATCGGAAGAACTACGGGTTCCCGTCTGCAAAGTCATATTCTCTTTCATTGTGTCCTCCGTGTAGTGTAAACCAAAGCACGCAATCCAAACGACTCCCCCTACTTTGGCACCGTTCCGAGATAACCACGCCATCGGTAGAACAGGACTTCTGAGGTAACATCGTACCGATGAACCAGCGAACTGACGGTTATCAACTCACGCCGGACACTGAGATCTGAGACAGGGAAGGATGGGTAACTTGTAAAGGTACAGGCGCGACGGACACGCGTTGGCCCGCGACCTCTCTCTCGCGCATGCGGTGGCGGCTGAAAGACGAGGAGGTCACGGAGGAGGGCAATCCACAGAGAGTAGAGACGGGCGCCCGTCATGGACGCGCAGGTCAGGAGCACGTGCGCAATGAAGCTTGAAGCGCGAAGGGCGCGAGCAGGCGCGAGCCTGCCACCCGCCTGCTGCAGAACACACTCGGTACTTGCTCAGCCCGTCATTCGCCCATCGTCTTCCTCAGCATGAAGAGAGCAGCAGAAAAGCAGTTGATCAAAGACGACGCCGACGAGGAGGAGCTGGATGAGGTACGCACTGTTCTATTCCCCTCGCTCAGGAAAGCATCAAACACGCGCGGTAGGATGTTGGTACAGGATTCAAGAGGGCGGACGAGTCCGCCCTGGCCCAGCGACCGTAAGCGTGCGAGACCTCTGTATGATATTTGTGTGGCTGATATCGCGTTGGTGGTAGAATAAAGGGCTTGCCAAAACGTTCTCTAGGAGGTGCCATCGCGCCTTCCAGTACTGCAACGAGCGAGGTGTGTGCTCCTTCAAGTCAGCGCAGGATGCGCAAATCCTAATGTCAGAAATAGACCCACCCTGCCCCCTCGAAGTTTGCAGGTTTCGGAGGCTTTGGTTCCACCGCCACTTCTTCGTCGCCCTTCTCATTCGCGTCCTCATCCGCGACCTCCAATCCTTTGAAACCTGCACCGGGCGCAACATCCTCCTCTCCGTTCTCCTTCTCTGGGTCTGCCTCTGGCCAACCCTCATCCCTCTTTGGAACCACCGTATCATCCAGCGCGTCTCCCGCCACCAAGGCCTTCGCGTCCATCGTATCATCGTCCTCTGCACCACCGGCGACTCCTGCAACATTGACGGATGCCACCTCAAAAGCGGACGAGAAGGACAAAGATGTCGAATACTATAAGACCGTCCGGGGCCTGAATGTCTCGCTTCTCTCTGCCCTTTCGAAAGCCATTGAGGCCAATCCCTTCGTAAACGTTGCAGACCTTCTAGAACGCTATAAGGCGCATCGTGTCTCAGTGGATTCTGGCCGCGACGACAAACTCACGTCATCTTCCAGTAGCTCAGCCTCTGCGCCCATGTCTTCGGAGCTCACGCCGAAAGCTGTAGAGAGCACCACCAAGCCTGCTCCCGCGCTCGGCTTTACGATGCCCGCTCCTCCTAGTGGCTTCTCAGGATTTAAAGCTCCTGGAACCACCGCCGCTTCCTCCACTTCATCCTCAGGGTCGGGTTTCGTACCCAAGATCGATACGGGTGCGTCAAGTACGCTGGGAAGCCCTTTCAGTTTCGCCAGCTTCAAACCTGCCCCAGCGGAATCTACCAAATCAGACGTGCCGAAGTCGGCGTTCACTTTCGGGTCTTCCTCGTCGTCTACCCCATCCGCTGCGAGCTCTACGGCCCCGTCCCCATTCACATTCGGAGCGCCCTCCTCCGGCTCTTCCCTGTTCTCGAAGCCCAGCGCGTCGTCTTCTACCTCGACGCCCTCTCTTTTCGGCACACCTGCGCCATCAACCTCATCCTTCTTTGGCAGCAGTACCTTTGGCAAGCCCGCCGACTTGGCGAAGGACAAAGAAGACGACAAGCCCGAGAACAAAGACCCAGCAGAACCGCCAGCGTCGGCATCCTCGTCGACGAACAGCTTCTTCGGGTCGAGCGCCGCGCCTGGCCCGACTAACCTCTTTGGCACCAGCTCGCCCGACAAGTCGTCATCGGCCAACCCGTTTTCCTTCGGGTCCGCCTCCCCGAGCAAAGGCACGTCGTTGTTCGGCAGCGCCTTCCCCAAGGCGGGCAGCATCGGCAACCCCGTCGGGTTTGGCTTCGGGAGCCCGCCCAAGACGCCGGAAGCGGAGAGCGCCAGCGGCCCGGTCAAGTCTCTCCCGTTCACGTTCGGCGCGCCGAAACCCGCCACTGAGGCCAGTGGGTCGGGCGAGAAGGACGCCGAGGGCGGAGAGAAGGAGGGTGTGTCGTCGGGCGACGGAACACCTGCGCCGGACGCGCCACAAACGTTGCCCGCCTCGACGTCCGTGCACGACCAAGAGGGCGAGGGCGAGGAGAACGAGGTGACGACGCACGAGATCAGGAGCAAGGTGTACAAGATGACGAAGGACAAGGATGGGAAGGCGCTGTGGGGCGATCTAGGCGTCGGTGAGTCTCCAGCGTACGCTGGCAGCGGATTGTCCCCATGTACTCACGCCCATGGACTGGTAGGTATACTGCGGTTGAAAAAGGACAAGGATTCTGATGCGCGACGCATGCTTCTCCGGAATAGCAGCACTGGCAAAATCACGATCGTACGTCTCTTTTTTCTATGTAAACGTTTGTGTACAGGGATTAATCGCTTTGCCGTCACCAGAACTTCAGCCTCTACTCAGGCTTAAGCGCATCGGTTTCGGATAAGACTGTGTCCTTCATAGGACACGACGAGGGCCGTTCAACACCATACCGGATACGTTGCAAGACCGCAGTGCAAGCGAACGATCTCAAGGCTGCTCTCGACCGCGAGATCGAGTTTGTGAAGGAGAAGTCGGGAGCGTCATGAACACTCTGGTCTCACCCCATCTGCTTCTGTCGTCTGCTTACATCAACTTCCAGCTTTGCTGAACACTTGCTGCCCCTATCGCACAGGCCCGCACAGCATGACACGACTATATGCGCGCGCGCAAGTTCCTGCGTCTTGTTCTGTGCTTGTGTTTATGTTAGTTGTACATGCATAAATACATCCGTCTGCACGCGCTCGTCCCCGCGTTTTGTGTCCGCACTTCCATGACTGATCCACTACCCGAATACAGAAACAAGTATCATTTCCCGAAGTGGCTCTGGGCGTTGTGCCACGTCGAGTAGTGCACGAACGCCTCGCTGAGGAGCATCTCGATCTCGTGATCCGTCCAGTCCTGCGTGGGCAGCGATTGCAGGAACATGATGATACCCTGGTCGGCGTGCCGTGAGAAAACAATTGAGGCGAAGTCGATCCAGGTCGGACTTACCTGGAAGTCCATTTCCTGCAGCTTCTTGCTCCACCGCACAAGGAAGGCGGAGCAGACGTATAGGTGGAACTGCGAAAACGCGTCCGTCCCTTCGGCCTGAGAGTTCTGCGTCAATAAGCGTACTGCGGCGAATCGCATGGCAACGTACCAGATAGGTGTCCCACATTCGGATGGTGTTTTGTACGCTGATCTCGCGCATGAGAAGACAGTTCATCCATCGAAATGCGAACTGCATGAACTCGACGTTCTCGAGCTCGAGATGTGCCGCTAGAGGGGCTGAGAGGCAACAGGTCAATATGCGGCATGACATGACTTCGAGCTTGTGCAGACCATCTATTCGAGCGACGAGTTCTGCCATGCGCTTGACACTCCGGTGGATACCGGGCTGACCAGCGATATAATTGTCTTGAATTCCATCCAGCAGTCGTGATAGGCACCAGAACGTGTCTGCCTCCACCGCCATTCGTATGTTATCCGAAAGCAGTGAGGTATCGAACTCCTCCGGGTCGGTATCTGGTCGGTACGTTTAGTAACAATAGCGACCGCGTACGAAAGGCAACGGACCGATATATGCCGACAAAAATACTTGGAAGAAGGGTGTGGCGAGGTCATTAATTCCCTGTACGTAACCACTGGCAGGATGCCGTATTGCCCACACATAGAGTATGCGCTCGAGGCTCTGGGTGTATTGCCATCAGTATCCCAATTTGTGGACACTCGGTAGTGGCCTTACCCGTTGTGTGCACCCTTGCATCCAAAGTCGTACCCCAGGCCGCGTGCGAGGTACGTCTATTTCGATCTGGTGCCATATCAGCTGGTCCAACCCCTCGCGTCCCCTCGCAAACGTGGTCTCAGCGAGCGAAGCATATTCGCGCCGTTTCCTGGCGAGTGTGGATGTGCGAGTAGCTTTTGGGAGCGGGAGATAACCCTGCGTGCGTGTAAGGGGCATGCATGAGCCCAAACGCAGTATAAAAACACATACCAGAAGTAATGGCCAAGCTAGCGGTCGCAACTCGTCCGGCACACCATTCCATGCAAGTTTCCGCAATTGCGCTACGCGGTGTGAGTACCTTCCTGGCCTCAATCTAACAAACGTCAGACGTACCGATGTCCACATCGTCGCGAGTAATACAATTGATGAACCTCGTCCGTCTATTCGTCCGGATCGAGCGTTCTCGCATGAGCTTCTCCGTATCTCCATGGAAGGAGTCAGCGACGTGGTCCAGCTGCGTTTTGCTCGCGGACGCCTCAGACTGACGGTGGAGGATACGCAGAGGATCTGAGCGTTGGATGAGATGCCAATGAGACCACGCGATTCATGGATGCGCACCACCGACGATCTCCTCCGCGTCCTCTCTCATGGTGCCCTGCTCGTACCGCGGCTTCGCGGTGTGCGGCGCCGCCCGCTCGTCCGCCTCGTTCTCCATATCGCCGACCACCATCTCCGCCTCGAGCTCGTCGTACCCTGCACTGTGCGCGAGCTGGGCAGAGTCCCGGCTGTCGAGGCTCCCGCGGTCCGTAGACTTCCTGACGATCGTCCAGCCGTTCCGTGCGCCCGGCGGCGGGACCTGCTGGTCCCCATTGGACGGATACGAGCTCGGAGCGTGCACGTGTGTGTACGAGAACGCTAGGGTCGTCGACGAGTTATTGAGCGTCGGTCTGGGCACCGGTTTCGGCGCGGTCGTGGACGAGGATGCGCGCGCGTTGGACCGCTTCCAGTCCGGCTTGTTCGTGGACTCGGAATCGGAGGCGCTGTCCCAGGCATCGTCTTCGCCCCAGTCGTTCGCCGAGTATGACGAGAACTTGTTGGTCGGATTCAGGCCGATGTGGGGACGGGCGGGCGGTGGGCGGGCAGCCATTTACGGTCTCAGAGGTCGTGGTCGAGTCCCAGGATCATTCACCCACAGCGGCCGCTGCGGGCGCCTACCCGCAGCTGTGGCATCTCGATCAGGATCTGAGTGGTTTGTTATTTAACGTTGTAGTAGGCCGTATATCGGTGACAAACTGCGCTTTCTATACCTTGCACAAATGGTTTCTGGACGCATATATGTAGCGTAGGTACACAAGATCGTAGTGGAAAAACGCGCGTTCAATCACTATACTTCGCGGATTGGGTCGCGTTCAAGAAGTCCTCTGGATCCCATCCATAATATTCCTGCAGCTTCTTGGAGAAATCCCTTAGCTTCTTAGGGTGGATAGTGGGATTGGGATGCGCTATAAAATAATGGTTAGCTCGTCGTCGTACGATATTAGAACTCGTAATGTTACGTTTATGGAACGAGATTGCCTACGATAGCCCCCGAAATCAGCACAGGTCCTTGGAAACCTTGGTTACTGCGCACTCACCCTGTCCTTGGGGTTGGGCGGGTCAAACCGTACACTAGAGCCCGCCGTGCTGGGAACGTAGGTGAAGCCGAGATCGGTCATCATCTAGAACAAGATTGAGCTTGACTTGCACTGTATCAAAACGCGATGTTCTTACCCTTACGAACTTCTCCCAACGCATATCCGCAATACCCTGCTTCTTATCCAGCGGCGTACGCAGAACTTGGTGCATGAGCTCTGCCGTCTTCCGCTTGAGGCCCGCCCAGCGACTCTTTCCCTTCTTGTCTTCGTCTTCCGAGTCGCTGTCGTCGTCGCCTTGGTCCTTCTTCTTTTTCCCGTACACGCTGTACAAACGCCGTTTCTTCTCCGGAACGGGATCAAGGTTGCCTACGGCTCCGCGCGTCTTCACCTTCGACTTCCCGCCTGCCAAGCGTTCTGTCTTGATGTAGGAGTGTGCGGATTGAGCTATCTGCTCCTGCGGCAGGGGCAGCGAGGTGGTGGAGCTAAACGGATTAAGTGTCGGAGTCGAGCTGCTAAACGACGATGTCTGGGTAGGGGCGGCCTTCGCTTTCGACGGCTGACCCTTAGCGGGCGTTGGTTTCGCCGGGCTGACGGGACTCGCGGGGACTTTTGCGGCTGGCGGAGGGCTGGCGGGCTGAGCCGCAGGGGCGGGAACAGGTGCAGGAGAGGCGGCGGGAGTAGCGGCTTCTGCACCATCAGGCGCAGCGGCCGACGCGGGCTTTTTCTTTTTCTTCGGCTTCTTTTTCTTCTTCTTAGCGGCAGCGGTCGGCGCGTCCTCGTCTTCGACCTCTTCAACAGTTGCTTTATGAGGCTTCTGTGGGCCTGGTAGAGATGTCTAGAATATCTTATATGCCGAATGTATCCGAAAACCCACCTTTACCAGGAGTCGCCTTGGTAGAAGCCGAAGCAGCCTTGGACGCGCCAGGCACGGGCGGTACTCCAGGCTTCTGTCCTGCGAACGGCTTACGGGGTTTATCGCGAGTGGCCGTGGTCACCATGGGGCTGGCAGAGAACATGCGCCCTATCCACGACAGTTCGGTATTACCGCTCATAATCTCATAATCCTAACGACGCACCTCTCAAAGAGCCCAGCAGCTTCAAGAACGGATTGCTCTTCCGCTCTTCTGCAAGCGTATCAAACTCGGGGACAGGCGCCTTGTGGTCGAAGAAGTCCCCGGACGCGACGGCGGCGTCCATCGCCTCGCGGAGCAGGTCGCGCAGCTCGTCCTCCTCGTCAGTGTCGTACTCATCGCCCGACCCCTCGCTTTCTTCCTCGTCGAGGTAACTCTCCTCGTCGCTCTCTTCGTCGTAGTCAGACTCTGCATCGTCCGACTGTGACACCGTCTGCAGCGAGGGCATCGAGCCGTCGCTTTCTTCGCCGTTGGTGATCGCGAGGGTGTTCGACTTTCCCTTGCCGCCTTTACGTCCGGCGCCTGACGGGACAAGTGCTAGTGCGTCGTCGTCGCGATTGCGCGAACTGGGCCCGTGCCATGAGGGCTTGACGTGTCGGATATCCTTGACATTCCACAATTCGTCGATGCCCTTTCCCGAGACGCCCTTGTAGTTCTATTATGCATCAGCGAAATTGGACTTATGGATATTGTGCGACACATGAACGGACTAACCCCATCGATGATTGACCAAACTTTGTCAAGGATTGGTTTCTTACGCGTCTGATCCAGGGGGAAAACGATGTCGACGTAGGAGGGCCACAGGTCTGCTGCTTCCCGAGAGAAGATCTGCGCGTCCACCCAATTCTCATACGCTTCAGGCATCTTGCGCGATTGCTTTTTCCATTCTTCCCCTTCTGGACTGTTCAACACGAGCTCTAGCATGGATTGTAGCTCGACGATGCTCTGTATGGCGTGAACGATGCCGCAGCGGTGAGCGGTGCTGACAACCGAATGCAGGTCAACGAAGCACATGGGAAGCCTCAACCTACCGAAAGGTCGCCGACGGCATCCCATAATGCTTGAGAGAATTGTTTCGCATCCTTGGGGGACTCTTCCGTTGCTTCACCAAGAAGTTGTATCAAGATTTGCTTGGGTATACGCGAGTCAGGCAGAGATAGCTCGACGATGATGGAATCCAAGAAGGACTTGTGTACTGCCTTGAGCTGGGACCAATCGAACGTGAATTCCGGTTGTCCTGATCTTTTATCGTCATTTTTCTTGAAGTATTGTGAGAAATGCGCTAACAAGACAGGTCAATCAGCTGTTTTTCTATGACTAACAATAAAGTACTTACGAGCAGTAGTAGCGAGGACAGCGAAGTTCTTCTGTCCTGCCTCGACGAGAACGTTGACAGTGTCGTATAGAACGAGGAACCGGGATCGCATAGATGCATTTGTCCTGAGTTGAACCTTGATGGCAACATCGTCGATCCCATCATCGGCAAGTTCGCGAATGATGTCACCGACAACTCGCCAACCAGAGGCCATCATGTACGTGTTGTGTATGCTGCGGAGAGGGTAAGCACAGAGCTTGAGCTAGACAGATGCGCAGCGCGCAACGAGCTGCCATCGCGCGACAGATTGCCTCATCATGCCAGGGGGAACAACGCTCGTGCACGCGGAGCAGTCATTTTTATTAGGCAGTACCCAGTTGACGATGGTAGCTCGCTTGTATACGGGGGGAAGAACCGAGGAGACTTACTGGCTTGCACACATTGATACTATGTGCGCCCTCAGTTTAATAGGGCCCTCCTTGCGGAATATTTGAGTTTGGGATGCGCTGGTGTGCCCGTTCACGTCAGCCATGGTATGATCCGCGAAGAGCTCAGGGTCATGTAAAGCATTGATTTCGTCCAGGTAGGCTGTGGTGTGAATTGGCGGCTAAGGAACGCTTCGTGGATCGCGGAGGAAACCCGTACCGCTCAATTGAGAATCCGCGATTCTGAGCGACGCTTCGAGCTTGAATGGCGTAGAGAGGGCCTGCTTCATGAGATCCTCTGCGAAAAGATTCCACGAGGTTCTCTTATGCTTTGAACACTCAACTCGTGCGCACGCTCTGGGGACATACCTGCGAGTAGATCGAGCTTCTCTCGCCCACTCATTCTTGACGCGAGCATCAGCTCTCCCGTGCCCATGGCTCCATATTTCCCGTTGCGCAAGACGAGGGCGCGCGCGGTCAGGGGCTTGTTTCCAGCTGCATCGCGCTCGCGTCCTCGATATTTCTTGAAGACCTCGCGTGGGCCGACCGTCACGAGCTCGCGCGATGTGGACGGCTTCGTCGCGGGTCTGGGGGGAGCCATACTGTTAGAACTCTAGTAGAGCGCGGCCACAAGTCAGGAGCAAACGACTGGACGAGGACCAGGGGACAATTAGGCCGGGATCTGCGAGGGAGATCGCGCTATGCTGAAAAAGGAAGGAGGCCTGATCGACAAACACGCGTGCGGTCCGTTGCGGGCGTCTTCCGGCATCTTCGACCTCTTCTCCCATGAGTCTCACCCAGCTTGCGCACAGACAGAACATGTCGCAGTGCGGTCTTGCAGCAGTCTATTGCACAGGATCAGCCTCCCTTCATTGCTTCTGCAACACTTCGTGATTGGCTCTCTGGCTATAGCCGCCCAGCTGAAGTTGAAACTATTAAATCTGGTGCGGCTGTACACCATACGACGGCAGGGCATGTCGACATGATCATCACGACTGGCGCCTGCGCCTTCAGGTCCTGGCCGCTTACAGGGTCTCATAGGCATCTTGTGCCGCACTGCAGCCCCAGCGAACCTCTTCGCGAGCCTCCACCACCTCTCGCGCTTTTCGTTCTTTCTCTCGGGCAGCGCCCTTTTTTACTTGTTCATTAATCTTCACCCGGCCTCGATGGTCGCTTTTACGAACGTTACGAGTACGTCGTCAACTTCTCACCATCTGCCGAGTAAGCGATGGAAGCTCACGCTGCGCGCAGTCGACGACAGTTCATCTCTCATTCTCTACGATCCCCCGGCTGCATGGGCAACTTCGTCTGCGGACAAAGCGCAGGGGTATGCGAACTCGACATTCCACAGCACATCTGTCAGCGGTGCGACTGCTAAGCTCACGTTCAACGGAACGGGAGTGTGGCTCTATGGCGCGACCCGCCCGGACTACGGCTCGTACATCTTCGTTGTCGACAACGTCGTGTCCGCATATGCCAATGCCACATCGTCGCAGCCTGCATTGGGACAACTTCTAGCAGGGGTGGGAGACCTGGACATGGGAACGCATGTGGTCACTATCATGAGTGGCGGACCAGGGCCGTTTGACCTGGATAGTATCGTGTACGAAACGGTCGATCAGTCTCAGCAGTACGTCTTCTCCAATCTCGACGGTGGGCGTGTTCTCTCGGACATCTGACTAACATGATTGCAGGGGTGTCCCGCCGCCTGCCGGCACCGCACAGAAATCTTCATCCAGTACCTCCACACAGTCCTCGAGGCTCTCTGCTCAAGCGTATGTGCGGTGTACATTTTGATCTGCAGGATCTGACGATTCCCTAGGCATGCGACAGCAGGCCCAGTGGACAGTGACTCCGCTACAGCATCTCCGTCTTCAGCATCGCCGACCGCGCCTCCAGTCGCTGGTGATGCGCCACCCCAGCCTACCGGTGACGTGCCATCTACTGCCAGTGCAATCCCCACGCGAGTAGCTGCGTCCCCCAACGCCGCACCGTCGACTGCTGCATCCGCCAGTGCGCTCGATTCGAGCCAAGCGTCCGGCCAAGCGCAGCGCGACAGTAAGCCGTAAGTTCCTTCCGACCCTCTCGCACCAGACATGTTGCTTAACACGTGTTTCAGGCCTGCTGGCACGTCTCAGCCAAAGGGAGGCATCCCCAAGGGCGCCATCATCGGTGCCATTGTCGGAGTTGCTGTGCTTCTCCTGCTCGTCGCAGTGCTGCTGTTCGTGTTCATGCGCCGGCGACGCCGCGCGAGGTACGGCAGGGGCAAGACCCTCCCGTCCCCCATCCTCCCCCTGCAGGACCCGGAAAAGAACAGGGGCTACTTCTTCGGCGGCCAAGGCGCGAACTCGGACCAACGCGCGAAGTACCTCGACGCGGCGCAGAACCGGATCTCCCAGCAGTCCTTTGAGAGCGGGTCGACGCTGCGCGGCGGCGGGTACGACGCGCCCTACCAGGAGAAGGACATCGCCGGGATGCCCACGCCGCTGCCGCCCGTGTTCGTGCGCGACAGTTCGTACACGGCGGAGACGAACACGCTGCGCGGGCGCGACGACGACGAGTCTGACATCGCGGACCTCTACTCTCGCATGGTCAGTCCCTCCGTGCGCTAGTTGTGTGCTTCGAATCTCACCCTGCGTTATGCGTTGCAGGATGCCGGACCTCCGATTCGTCCCCCGCGGCCGCCGGAGCTGCGTCTGAGCGTGTGAACGCGCGGGCGTTCGTCGACGCGCCGAGCTTGGGCGCGTTTCTAGAGGGAACGCCGAACGGACGGTCGTTATGGGGTCTCCATATCTGCCTTCCTATCGCCGTGTTCTTGTTACGGGCCCACCGTGACCGAGCCGCCCGCGTCAAGGCCGAATGCAGAGAGCAGGAGGATCGGATCGGACTCATTCTGCGCCTATCTACGAAACTAGCGTGCCGGAATATACCGTTGGTTTTTTTCATTTGATTCGCGCGATATACACAGGTGTATACCCACTCCTCAACAAGATCGCCTTTGTACGCCTATGGGATGGAGAAAAGATTCATCGTTTCAACCTCACCAGCTTGCGCTTACACGCGCACCCAGCCTTGACGATGTTACGATGCTAGCGCCAGAGCATCATTGTAGGCCTACGCTGTCATTTCGGTGGGATCGCAAGTATCGCGAATTCTGCAAAGCTCCGTGACTAGGGAAGTGTCGCGTGGGCGTCAGCGTAGACCTTGCGTGTATTCGAAGCCATACGGTTGGATGCGCTCTGCCTTGCTTTGCCTGGACCTCCAGAGCTCTGAGTCCAGATACAGGCTGCGGCGCGCTGCTTCAATATTGCGGTCCGGGTGACTTTGCACACCAGGTACTCTTCGTCCTCTCCTAGGACCGTCAAACTGAGGAGGGGGAAAGCTTTGCTATAGCTTGCTCATGCTTGCCACATTCTGTGGTTTGTTTCACTCTATATGTCATATTACGGCAAAGCAAACATTGCTGAATGCCCTCTGATACGCAGGCATCGTATACCGTATCTTGTAGATCTCTTGCACAACCCATCCTATGTGCCTCAAAGGAACACATGGACGTATTGCTTGAGCTTGACCATTAAGTGACAAGAAATCGCGTAGTCCGGTAGGATATTTTATACAATGGTTAGGGACAATCCATGGCAATCATGGGCCGGCAAGTTAGAACCAACGCCTGAGAGTCGGAATGTACCTCGCGAGGGCCCCGGGCGATCGGCTTTATGCCTGAGAAGATGGTCTTGCTATCCACAGTCAGACTGAGTCAGTGCCGCCGCCATGGCACTGAAGTAGTGTTATCAAACTCGACGTTTGTACTCAGAGAGCGGCAAAGGCTGAAAATACAAAAAATGCCAATACGTGCCCGGGCAAGGGCCGTCCGTGGTAAGTACCTCTAGCGTCACGATTGTCTTCCGCCCCCGAACGTGAGGCTGGCTTGCGAGCCTACCTCTAGCGCTCTCACCGCCGCAAGGCTCACCCCGCACTAGCTAAGTAGTGCCGGCGAGATCGGAGTTTGTACGCTTGCAATAGGACGAATATTTACTCACTCATGATCACTCACTGACTCACTCACTGACTGAGGCTATACCCGGGCACATCGTCAGCTTTGGCACAGCGGAGCAGGTTATAGCGAGCTATTTCTCGCTCTTCACTGAGTGTCTGCCTATGTCGTTAGTGCCTTGCACATCACAAACGCGTCGCGTAAAACTTATACACACCTTATACACGATTTTCCGGGCCCTCCTGGCCAAAGCCCATCTTGATAACACATTCAAAACGAGTTATTGACACGCCTTTTATACAAGCTGCGTCGAAAGTCCCTTTTTTACAGTACCCTACTTGGGACGAGGGAGGGCGCAAAATATCATAGAGGTCTTGGAAGAATCTGTGAAATAAGCTCAGCGCACATACGGGATCCGGAAGTATTCACCGGCCATCCTCCTGTTTGATTTAAACTCCTGGAGACGTCACACTGGGTACTGGGCCTATGGCCGCCGTGAGAATACCAAGAGAACCATAAACGGTGGATTGTCAACTTGCCTCCCATCATGGGTTCGTCGTGACCGAGTCGCCCGCGTGTATGTGAGGATTACGGGATGTCATTTTTCATTCGGAATTCATGCCGGTCTCGCTGGGCGAATAGCCGGACGCGCATATGCAGTGCGCGAACATACCTGGAACATACCATTTGGTGCGAGGACGCAGATCGTCTGCGGGGGCGACTCCGGACCCGCGCCCGAGCGTTGTTTCTGGAGCGGGATGGTTGCTACAGCGGTGCACGATCTGGTCCCGTCTCGACGCGCGAGCGGAGGCCCTGCCAGTTCGGCGGGCATTCTGGCACTCCATCACGACGTTGGGATCACGGCACGAGCATCATATCGGGCGACGGGCGATTAGGCTCGAGAGTCACGCCAGTCACGCTCCGCTCGGCCGTCCCGGGTAGTCTTCGGGGAGTACTGTGCGGGCTCGGAGAGGGGTGCGGGGGCGAGCTGGGTGTGGGCGAGCTTTATGGCCAACTTTGATGTGTGATGGGCGGAGGAGAGAGCGGTTTGTTGTGGGCGGGAGGAGGGCGTGACGGACGCGGGCCCTGGCGACGGGTGGCAGTGGCAGGGTGACGCGGTCACAGAGATATATCAAAGGCGACGGGCGGGGGGAGCGGTTGGGCCACCGCTGCGTGCTGTTTCCTCCTTCCTCCCTTCTTCCAGTCTCTTTCTCCTTGGTCGAGCTGCGCTCGCTGGACCACCGGCTTCTTACCTCTCAACGCCTCCTTAGTCCTCGCGTCTCGTTCTCCGCTTTCCTTCAGAACAGAGCAGCGCTCCTCCTCCCCGTTCACTCTTCCCTTCCCTGACTGGTCTTGGTCCGCCTCGCAGCAACTCTTCTTCACCGACTCTTACACGCGCACGCACCACCACCCGCACACGCTTAGTCGAAATGGGCAACCTCATCTGGCACGAATACGGTCGCTACGTCGCCCTCTCCGCCACCGCATGTAAGTGTCCGCATCCAACTCGAACAATGGCGTAGGGGGACGTTGCCTCGGTGCTCACCCTCCCACGAAAGACACCATTTGGGCCGCCTTCTGGGGAATCTACTACCGCAAGTTCTTCTTCGACTTTGTCAACGGCATCCTCCGCGCGCCCGGCGGTCTCCAGTGAGTGCACCCTCCCACGCGCCAGGGATAGCACAATAGCCGTCCCCTTGTACTCATCGTTGTTGCCCCGTTCAGACCCGCCGCGAGCGACTCCATCTTTGTCACTCTCATCGTCAAAGCGCCCGTCGTCCAGGTGCTCAGCCTCGTCGTCGGGTTCATCTACCTCGCGCTGGACATGCCCGCGCCGTTCGTGAAGAACACCGCGATACACCGGAGTTTCCCGCTCCGGATCGTGCTATTGTTGCTGCAAACGTTCCTCGCGATCTTGTACTATCAGGTGCGTTGCCGTCTTGCCCATGCCGCCCGCTCCGCTGCGCACGTCCTGACCCTGTTTGACCCGCCAGGGAACGAACGGGGCGCTATACTCCTTCATTGGCGCGTGCTGCTACATACGCGCACAGCTAGTCGGGGAGATCATGCCGGAGGCGAAGGACCACAAGGGGCGAGGCGGGAGAGCCTGAGCGCGCTTGTCGCGCTCCTGGTCACGGTACGGGGAGAATCCCGCAGACTGTCGGCGGACCGGCTGGTCCGTCCCGCCGTTCCCCGGCCCCCCTCTCCCCCCCACACCCCCCTTCCTCACCCCGCACGCACTGTCCCCACCTCCACCTCGCCCGGTTTTCACTTCCGCTTCTGCTTCTTACCGTCTTTCTTGTTGTCGTTCATTGCTTTCTGAACACGCGCACGGCGCGCCCCAGCCACCCCACACACCCCTTGCCCGCCTGACCGTGTCCGCGCGATTGCTGAGACCCTGCGGTTCGTATTGACTGCGCGAGGATGCTCGAATACATGCCTGCTGCATCCGGACCTCTTTCCCCTTGTTCCGAATCTTAGTATGTTGTACTAGCAATGAGATGCGCGAGGCTTTTCTGTACTGGTGTATAGAGGGCCAGATGATATGCGGCGTCGGTGAGCGCACATGTTTCATTCCGCTTGTGTTGTGCCATTCTCCTGAGTTTGGACAGTGCGCAACGCAGGGTGCTCTCACTCTCGCAGACTTCATAAATGTCACGTTTGCCAAGGGTCTCTTATATCTCTTTCGCCCTCGAGCTTGCGGTCGTGACACTATAGCTAGCCCGGCCGCGTAAGAAAGGCGAAACACACTGGATCGGGCCCACCGTCTAGGAGAACACGCGTATACCTAGTCATGTATGCGGGGGCCAGCAATATTGTATATCGCTGGTTCCGAGTGCGCGGCTACATTAGGCTTGTCTCCCAGAGGTGTCTCTGGTCATAGCGATGTCAATACAGGCCTTGACGACGCCGTCAGCTGTATTGCGAGCGTTACCATTCGTTAGCTCCTCTCCCGCAGGTTCGAGACTCAGAAGGGACTCTTCAAGATCATGCAACAAGCACCCAGCGAGATATACCATCAAAGACTCTTAGTAAACCCATACACCGAGGAAAACACCAAACACCACATAAAACTAGCCGTTCACACGAGTTACACGGTGAATGGCGATCGCGTGCCCCAGGCCATTGGACCGGTGCGAGGACTCCGCGAGCGTATTTGACGAACCTCGAGAAGACTGGTAAGTTCGCAAGGGCTCGCTACGACGTAAACGGAATTGAACGCACACACCTTCAAACACCCATCTTGGCGAGCTCGCCCTTCGCCCTCTCCGTCAGGTTCTCGCGCTTGCGCGCCCTCGTTGTTGGACCGGCCGACGGTGTTGACTATTGACCTTGATCGTGCCGACCGCGCCGTTCGTGAGCTCCGTCTCTGTCGTGAGGTAGTCCTAGGCCTCGCTCATGATCTGCACCGTGCGCGCACTCCTTGCGCGCGATGTCGTACCCGCCCCACGAGCCCGCGTTCCACTCCTCGTGCCACGCGTCGAGGATGAAGCTTTGAAGAACAGCCTGGTCGTGAACGCGTACCGGCGCTGGTACAACGCCGCGATACACCGGTGAAATTCTGCGAGCGGGCGAAGCGACTTGATGCATGAACGCTGGGAGACTCAAAGATAGTGGCATTTGGAACCCTTCTTACTGTCCCCGAACTCGCGTGGCGGTAGCTGTGTAGGATAGCCCGAGCACGGGCGGGCGCAGAAGCACGGGGCGCTGTTTACGAGGCTACCATATTGGCACACATAGTACTAGGGAATGCCTCTCTGCAAACGTTCATCCATTTTAGAAAGCGAATCACCAGCACGTAGGAAGAGGACTGACAAGGGTAGACTCGCTCTGGCCTTCTTGAGTAAAAAGAGGTGGACGGGGCGCCGATGCACGTCGGCGAGCACTACAGGCGCACCCCGTACTTGCGTTCAGTCCATCCTTTCACCAGTACCCGCTATCCTCACGCGCCTGCCCATACGCAGGCAGCACAGTCGGGTCCGCATCCTCCTTGAACTTGTAGCGCACTGTGGGCATCGTCCGCCGTATCAGCGTCCGTCGCAAGTTTATCAGGGAAGGACACACAAGACTCACGAAACACATGCTCGCCCGCGTCGTACGCGTACCCGAACGTCTTCTCGTCATGCGCCACGCGCTTCGGCCAGTAGTGCTCGTCATCCGACTCGTCCGCACTGTCGTACTCCTCGTCGTCCTCATCCATTTCATCGGCCTCATCACCTGCGTAGGCCGCGTCCTCCGCCATGCGGTCCTCCGGGCACTGCTCCGCCCACCGCGGAATGCGCGCTGAGCGGTAGTCGTAGTTGCTCCCGTTCCTGTCCATGTAGTCGCACTCCGTGCCCGCATACAGCGTCGCGCGGCGGTCGTCCCACGTGAGCGTGTGCACTGCGGTGTTCCCCGTTGAGAGCTCGTATACGAGTGCGCGGGCGCGGATATCCCACGTCATGATGCTCTGGGAGCTGCTGCCCCCGGTGAAAATGACTGCAGGGGATTCGTGTGTTAGCGGAAGTATCTGCAGACAGTGTGGTCGCAGGAGCACGTACTGGGAATGCCGTCCGGATGGACGAGCGTCGCGGCGTCGCAGAACTCGCCGGACTTGCCCGCGTCGATCGTCATGACCGGAAGCGGTTCCCGCACGTCATAAAGTCGCGCATACCCGTCCGCACACGCAGTCAAGAACACATTCGCGTCCCCAGCGCTCGTCGAGAACGCGGCCACGTTCCCGCCGTGCCCCAAGAAACGCGACACGATCTTCCCAGCGCCCGCCTCGAGGTCGAGCGTGTAGCACGCGTACTTCTCCGACTTGCGTGAGTTCTCCGCGCAGAGCATATGTCCAGATGGCGCGTGCAGGTGCCATACTGCAGGAGTGAGGCCCGCCTGTGCGAACTTGATGGTCGTGCTGGGGGCATTGCCCGTCGAACGCTCGATCTCCCCGTCGTCGTTGTCGCGCACTGCGTCCTCGACGTTGAATTTGCCACGGCCGACACGTTTCCCGCCCCGGTGCGTTTGTAGAGCGTCAAGGTTCCAAACCGCCGCCCCGCCTTTACCGGCGCGCACGACGCGGCCGCCGGGAAGCACGGCGATGGGCCCGTTGTATCGGCGGCTGTCCATGGTATGCACGTTCTCGCCGCGGGGAGGCGTCCAGCCGCCAAACGCGACGTCGCCGCCCCACGAGAATGATTTGATGCGGCTTGTGTCGGCGACCAGCACGAGCTTGTTCGTGGTGTCCATCGCTACTTGGTGCGCGACTTGGTGCAGACCGGGCTCGAGCGCCATGTAGCGGAACCCGGCTGAGGTGCATATCCTGACCCCGCCATCGCCCTTAGCGGTCCTCGGTGCTTCCTCGTCTAGCAGGTATATGGTCAATATGGGATCGCGGTTCTTCCACCCCCCTGCGCCCAGGAGCGCGAGCGCGGAGGCGTCGGCAGCGATTGCCGCGGAGACAGGGCACGCAATCGTATCCGCTGCGACCTCGCAGCGCGCCTCGTATATTGTGCGAGCGAGGGGCGCGGCATCCGTAATGGACGTCGTGATGCCCTCGCGAAAACGTGAGAGACGGCTGCTTTTGGAATGAGGATGAGGGGTATCCGGCCACGGCTGCGGCCGCTGGGCGTCGATTGCCTGCACGACCGTATCTGGGAGGGTTGAGGTTGTGATGCGGCACATTGAACTCGGGATGCTCACCGACGGCACCGGCAGTGGAAGCGAGGAAGTGGGCGAATCTGTCGAGGGACGTTAGGTCCGGGATGGATAATTCGCCGAATCCTGTGATCATGTCGTATGCATCAAAACCCGCATATGTATGTATCGCGTAGGATCATGTCGTACCAGGTACGATGACGGCCTGGGAGTCCTTCAGTAACGGACTCTCTTCGGAGTCTGCGTAGGAAGGAAGAAAATCGAAAGCGTCTTCACGTGAATACGCCCGGTAGACAGCCTGGTCGAGGAGATCCGAGGCCTTCTCAACGACCTGCGGAAGGTGGGCTGCATTCGCGCTGCCGGCGTCGCGAACGACTGAGGTAATGTCCTTGAGTAGTTTGACAAATGTTTCGCGTTCTTCGTACGCTTCATCTCTGAGATGTATCGAAAGCCGGTCTAGGCGCTCCAAGTGGGAATACGACATGGAACGGGCGCAGCACTTGAGGGTGGTTGACAGAGGAGCGTCTGGACCTGTTCTCCGCGAAAGAAAAGCTCTTGAAGAAAGAGCAGATCGCGGCTTTTTATACTCGCAAGCGGTCGCTCCGCGCGGATCCTGGAGGCGATATT
Organism: Lenzites betulinus; assembly: GCA_022264855.1. NCBI lineage: Eukaryota > Fungi > Basidiomycota > Agaricomycetes > Polyporales > Polyporaceae > Lenzites > Lenzites betulinus. The sequence goes on from JABYQU010000001.1 coordinate 2,052,511, forward strand.
GACAGGGCTGAAGCTAAAGGGTCTCGACGCGTATGAAGGGCCTCCAGATGACGCTGCACAACGTTCATCATCTAGGCTGTTGATCAATGATTGCTTTCTCTGGAGTGATCGGCGCCTTCGCTGGATGGCTCGCCGTTCGCAAATATTCCGGCCTGCGGACTCATACACTAGCGCATCGGCGCGGATGTCCCAGGTTTTGACGTTGTACGGTCGGTGTCAACCGATGCATGCGGCTTAGAGAGGAGTTGAATCAGAAGGAGTTTCGTATCAGATGATAATAGCGGATACTTACTATGACAACATAATGTATAACACTGAGAACACATACTTGGTACAACTTATAACTTTCGGGACTGCTTGGATGGTAGACGCCGGTACCTTCTGATGAACGCGGTGCGCGCTGGTGCGCGTTGCGATACATACAGAATCGTGCGCGCTCCCCTGGTTCCACCTAGATGTGCGCATGCGCGTGGAGCCTTGAAGAAAGCGAGTGGAGGTGAGATACAAAATGCAAGCGTCGCCGCAGAGCCTGGGGACGCGCGCTTACGTTTACTGAACTTAGCTTCAAGTGCCTATATTTACTAGTAACAATACTTACTAGTGCTAGTAGTAAGTACTAGTAGCTCAGGCTATGGAACTCGAAGTACTGCTCCGCTCCGGAGTCTCATGCTGCCCACCGCTTGTCTGTGCCATTCTTTACCGAAACGACTCCAGCCCAGTCTGCTGTGCTCACTGCGCCATTTCTCGAATTTCATTAGTGCGCATACGAGCGGAATCGCGTCCAAGTCAGCGACACGCACCCGCACCCACGCTCGCAGTCTATTCGCACCACCAGGCGCCTCGCGTCGCACAACAAGCTCTTGCTCTCCCATATCTGCGCTCGGTGCGAGCAGCTCGGCCGCAATCTCCATAAGCTCAACTTCGACGTCTTCTCATAAACCTAAAGCCGCGCGATCGACAATGTACGCGCAGGATGCGATTATCGCGAAGCTGCCGGAGGCGTTCGACAAGGCACGAGCGTCGGGGGACCTGTTATTCTTCCCGTCGACCGTGCACAAGCATTCCGAGCACGGCGTAGAGGTGCGTCCCCATCTTGGGGCTGTCTCCGGATTATTGTAAATTCTTACCTGGCCGATTGCTCTTTACGCGCGACTGACGATCACAGTTCGAAATCCGCCTATGTCCGGCGCTGCAGGACAAACCTCCGCTGCCTACGCCTCACTTTGACGGCGACGCGCCACAGCTTGGGGACGCGCCGAAAACGGAGAAGACGAAGCCCGACCCGTTCGCGCCACCATATGTGCCGAACCTCTTCCTCGGCGAGGTGCGGGACGAGGAGGAGGGGGACGAATATGCCATCCTGGTCAGTGCTCGGTGCGGTATCACACCGCGCGACGCGGACTGACGCGCAACATCTCTCCCCCCCTCCTTGCGACTGTATCCTGCTGCCATCCTCGCGCGATCACGGCTTGTAGTTCAACAAATATTCGGTCGTGCCCCACCACATCCTGATGGTCACAAAAGGTGCGCAGCGCGCCTTAACCCCGCAAACTACCTCGCTCACCGTGTCAAACCCGCACTGCGCAGAGTTCCGGTCGCAGACGGCGCCGCTCGTCCCCCCAGACCTCGTACAGGCATACATCTTCTTGATCGCCGCGCAAAAGGCGGGGCGGAAGTTCTTCGCGTTCTACAACTGTACGTGATCAAGCATACAGTTGCCCCACGCGTATCGTGTGTTATGTGTGCTGAACCTATGCGAACAGGCGGCGATCTCAGCGGCGCGAGCCAACCGCACAAGCATCTGCAGCTAATCCCCATCGAGGATGACGGCCCCCCAGTCGAGAGGCTCGCGCGCCGAGCACGCGTCGAGCACGAAAGTCAGTATCTCTTCTTCCTCTCTCCGCGCGCCGTCTACTCACCCCGCCTACCACCCACAGCGCGTCCATTCACGCTCAGCTCGCTCCCTTACGCAAATCACGTCTACCGTCTCCCAAACTCGCTCCCCACCGCGTCCCCCGCCTCGCTCCACCCCGCGCTCGCACATGCCTTCCTCGCCCTCCTCGACGCGACGATCGCAGACGTCCGGCGCGCGCCCGAGTACCCCGCAGGCGCGCCGTCGTACAACGTCGTGCTCACGCTGGAGCACATGCACCTCGTGCCGCGCGTGCGCGAGACGCACACGCTCGCGGGGACGGGTGAGGCGTTGAGCGTGAACGCGTTGGGCTTCGCGGGGATGCTGTTGGTGAAGAGTGAGAGGGAGATGAACGCGGTAAAGGAGGAGGGGGTGGGCGTTGTTCTGAGGGGAGTCGCGTTGGAGCAGGAGGGCGCGCAGGAGGCGGGAGCGGGGGAGCCTTGATCATTAGTTAGACTTGGTAAGCGGTTAGAATATAGAGGGTCAGGAATGTACAATATACCACTTGCGGCATACAGTGGAGAATTCATTAGTGTCGCTACGCGTCGTGCAAGTACGTGCAGAGCTGCGCATGTCTGACGAGCTTCGAACAAGCCAAATAGGTCCAAGGGCTCATAGAACAAAGAACATAAAGATATCGTCATTATGGGGATACTATACAGAGAGATATTCTACATTTGGGTACTCATTCTACTCCTCGCATAGCTAACGGCTTAGCCCGACTGGTAGATCGCGGGACCAGCAACAATATGGTCGTTCAACATCGACAGGTTGAACGGGGTGACATACGGGTTGTCATCCGTGATCATGATGAACCTGCAAAAACGGTCAGCTTCAACTCATTGAGTGTTGTTCGAGCACGTACATCGTGCCGTTGATCAGCGAGAATGTGCCATTGCCGTATATCTCACCGCCGGGCTGAATGGTGGAGCCCGTGTTGTTACCGAGGTCGGTGAGGTCGGTGTATGTAGTGTTCAGCTGCGAGATCCACGCAACATACTGTGCGAATGTGTAAGCGCTGTAATGCCAAAACGTGTAGTAACTGGGATTACCTTGCCCGCGCCCGCGGAGGTGGACGTGTTTTACGTGCCATTCGGGCCAACCGTCTTCCCAGGGTCTTCCCAGGTCAGGTTGACGGTCATGCCAGGCGAAGACAGCGGCACTGAGCGGTTGTTCGTGATATCCGGCATGGTGTCGTTGCTGAGCGCCGTCGCGTTGGGGTTGTTCTGAGTGGAATGTGAGCGTCGATAGGATGTTCAAGGGAGCGGACATACTGTAATGTTCAGCGCGGGGAAGTTCTGCCAGACGAGTTGCGTGTTATTCTCGGGGCACGACATGATGTACGGCGCGAGAAGCGTCCAAGCCATGCTTTGCGTGATTGCCGGCACGAACCACATCTACGACGGGTGTGAGTGTCGGATCCCGCGCGCATTGGAGACAATACTCACAGGCATGGGGAAAAGGCCTTCAAATTGACGGAAAATCATTTGTTGGCGCGCCTCGGTGGTGATCGATTCAAGTAGAAGTGATGCTACTGGGCGAGAGTCGAGGTGCTCAAGGAAGCCATACACACCGGATTCGCCGAAACTAGTCAACTGTAGTTGTGGTGAGTACACGTACAAATGTGGTAGCATTCTGCATTACCTTCTGGCAGAAGTCAACAAAGTCGCGAACCGTCTCGAAGGGGTACGTGTAGTTGCACTGCTTCGGTGCGGTCTCGGCTACAAAATCATTTTAAAATTAGTTCGAATGGGGCTACGGAAACAAACTCACGGCCAAGCATATTCGAGATGAGCGTGGCATGGCCAACTCTCGATGTATTCTTGATGTAATGCCAGCGCCTGTGAAGAAGATGAGTTGATAGGCTTTGAGTTGCTGTGCGCCAAAGTGAACTTATACGCACCAAAGACTGGTAGTCAAAGTCGCTCATGGGCTGGTATACCGGTGGCGTAGAGTTAGTGCCCAGACCTCCCGTGGGCGTATAGGGGGCGCCGAGCGCAAGACGAGCCACAGATGCGAGCACAAACGGCACGGTGAGGCTGAACATGGTGAAGGATAACGCGGGCCCTCCAGCTGACTTCCGTTGCATTTGTAGCCCACAACTCCCGACCGCTGTGGGCCATGGCAAGCGTATCCGCGGCCGATCTTCAGACGCAAAGTGGGGCGATGCTACCCGTATAGAAAGCGGATGACGGAAGAAGAGCGCTACTTTGCGCTGTGGCGGCCTCCGACGCGCCCATGGCGGGGCTTTAGAATGGTATCCACCTCTGCTAAAACGTAACGCATGCGTCACTGCTGTGGTCAGATGTTGCGTATAAGTATTCCCCAAGTCCACCAAGACCGACTTCGAACTTGGTTGAAGATGTCGATGGAGAGCAAAGTGCGTTCGGCCGAAAACAAGCCCTCCTTTGCCCCAGGCTGCGGGTCGACGTCATAGGCAAACTTCGCGCGCCCCAGTACTTGCGGATGCAGCACTTCAAGCGGAAGCATGCTAGCCCTACCGATCTTTCTTTTTTAAAAGGGTGTTACTTTGGAGCGGGAGTACCTGCGTGGTCGGATGTGCCGTTCAAGACGTTACGAAAGGACATGGTGGCAGGCACCGGTGGCTGTAACACGTTCGTACTTGAGCGCCACAAAGCGGGTCCCCTCTGCCACGTGAAGAAACGCCCACGCCGGCGACCGGCATACCTAAAGTGGTAATTCCGCCCCCTTCGGGGTTCTCTATCGGCATATGCGCGTATCCCGACTTTTCGGACTTTCACCTTCAGCTCGTATCCTCTCGTATCTTGTTCTCCCGGTGCCGCTTGTCACAGTGGTATGGGTGCGTGGTTCATTTCCAGGGACCCCGTACCATCACCGTAGGAAAGACATGAAATTGGGAAATCCTTGTGGCTACCCAGCACTCGTGAAGTAAATGTGAGGTATCTTGACCGTCGCTGTATCGATGGGTTCATACGGCCCAATGCGCACGTCTTGAACATGCCCCCACGAGTGTCATAGTTTACTCGCTAGAACTCTCGAATGCTGATGGGTATGTTGGCGCTCCGGGCGTACACGGTGGGTATGGCATCGGGTCCCGCAAATAGTCGCCTGCAGGTACGCATTACCTGCCACCCTGAAACGCGATTGGACAACAAGCCTGGTAATCACAACCGTCGATTCGTCATCTCAACTAATGCACCACCTCTTGCAGGCTACGTTGTCCCACCTCTTGTCTGCCGGCGGTTGTCCACGGGACCCGAGCAAAGCTGTGCCGCGCTTTCGAAATGTCCCGTATGTGGCGGTTTCGACCAGGTTTATCGTAGATCGGCAGTCTGTCGCACCTCCAAGACGATCAGGCCGAAGCCTTTTCGGTCCTACAACTTATCCAGCGGCGAGACCATCTGAACATGGTGCGGCAATGTTGTACACGTTGTCTCGGCGGCGTGCAATACTGCTAGCGCACGTTGACAATACTCCGGAGACGGATGACCAAGCGCTTTCACATATCGGGAAATGGTCTTCACGCAGCTCTTACAACGAGCTGCAATTATGTTAATAAGGCCTAGGAGCCGCTGCGTTTGACAGCAAGCACCGCGTCACCATCACGGTCAGCCAAATCGCCTAAACATGTTCCTTCGCATTTCCAGCTCGCTTCCCGCCCGGACGGTCAGCCGCCGGATATTCGCCCAGCAATCCCAACCTCTCCAGTATAAGAAGGCCACACTCGTTCACGGATCCCTCAGACTTCCCCACCATCCTCACTTCAGAAATATGTCCTCCACCAACACCCCTGCTCTCTTCCAGCCCATCCAGGTCGGCGACATCAAGCTCGCCCACCGGGTTGTGCTCGCCCCCCTCACCCGTCTCCGTGCGGACAGCAAGCATGTTCACACCGATCTCGGCGTCGAGTACTACAGACAGCGCTCCAGCGTTCCCGGTACGCTCCTCGTCACTGAGGCCACCTACGTCGCCGGCCAAGCCAGTGGCCAGGCGCACGCGCCCGGTGTCTGGAACGACGCCCAGGTTGCTGCGTGGAAAAAGGTCTGTCTCCCGAGTGTACTCCAGTTCATGCGACGCGACGAGCTCATGCCGCTGTTCATCCTTGCAGATCACCGACGTCGTTCACGCCAACGGCTCGTTCATCTACCTCCAGCTGTGGGCGCTGGGTCGTGCCGCCCGCCCTGCCATGCTCCACCAGGAGGACCCCAGCTACCCTTACGTCTCGTCCTCCCCCATCGCGCTCAGCACCAGCCCCGACGACGTTCCCCGCGCTTTGACCAAGGATGGTAAGCGTCTTACACGACCTCTTGTCTCGACACGCTTCTCACCGCTTTTCGCCCGACAGAGATCAAGGAATACGTCCAGTGGCACGCCTCTGCCGCGAAGAACGCGGTGCATGGCGCCGGCTTTGACGGCGTCGAGATCCACGGCGCGAACGGGTACCTGATCGACCAGTTCATCCAGGACGTGTCGAACAAGCGCACGGACGAATACGGCGGTCCCATCGAGAACCGCGTGCGCTTTGCGCTTGAGGTCACTGAGGCCGTCGCTGCCGCCGTTGGGCAGAGCAAGACCGCCATCCGGCTGAGCCCCTGGAGCGAGTACCAAGGTTCGCAGCCTCCCATCCCCGCCGTGCTGTCGCCGCTCCCATACAGTATCTGATACGTCTTGTAATTTGACAGACATGCGGGAGGCGAACCCCATTCCCACGTTCTCCTATCTCGTGGAGCAATTCAAGCAGAAGCTTCCGAACCTTGCGTACCTCCACATTGTCGCCCCCGGCGGCCCTGGTAACAAGGGTCCCGATAACGAGGCCGTAAGTGTTTGTTAGCTCTTTCGCCATATGTACGATGCTCATGCTTTATGGTCAGGACGCGTACTTCATCAACAAGATTTGGGCCCCACGCCCCGTCATTACCACCGGTGGCTACGACCGCGAGTCCGGCCTGAAGGTCGCTGAAGAGACCGGCCAGATCGTCGGTTACGGCCGCGCCTTCCTCTCGAACGTAAGTTCCGCATCGAATTTTAAATTGCTACAGCCCGGAACTGAAATTCATCTTCGCCGGATGCAGCCCGACCTGCCGTTCCGCCTGAAGCACAACGTCAAGCTCAACGACCCCGAGTACGACACGTTCTACCTGCCGCAGAGCGAGAAGGGCTACATCACCTACCCCTTCTCGGAGGAGTTCTTGAAGGCCACTGGCAAGGCTTGAGGCAGCCGGATATTGTAGAAGGCACACGCTCCTAGACATCGGCCCTGACGTCTGTAGAAGAAGTTACATAAAATGACATTAGGCATCTATCACCACACGAGCTCGTCTGCCACACGCTCCCTTCGGATGCAAAAGGGATTGAGTATGTGCGTATCACTCGACCGAACACCGTGCTGCGGCCGTATATAACTACCACGCTTAGTAGTACTTGCTAGCCATGAAACTCCCAAGCCTCGTTTCCTGCAGACGAATTCAGTGTGCCATTTGCGATAGAACACCATTCCGGCGGTCGAACTTTTACCGTCATAACGTTAATCACACGGCGGCGCTGATCATATTCTTGGACGTACTTTGGCCAGGCGATAGCATCCTCCTCACCGCAACTTCAACTTGAAGAAAAATTGAGCGTATCACTGGTACTTTGACTGATCATGATCAGTCCGGCTCGATATTGATGATGACCTTGAATCGCGCCAGATTACTGTAAGCTTCCGGCGTATATATTCCCTTCAATGATACGGACACCGCTGTAAAGCCATGCCAGTGGTCCATTGTCGAGCAGAGATCATCCTAGTAAGTACTTAGTAGCCTCTGGCACAGAGAACATCGACTTCAGAAGGATAGTCACGGTGACATTCCACTCCCGCGTCTGTATAAGATTCCCACGGTCACTAAACTCGACCACCATCGGCCACCAGCTGCGTTCGTACCCAGTACTTGTTCAAGTTGTTGCCATTACCTCGACTGGTCTGATGGTATCGATCTCGCTGCAAACTTTCCGTGATTCACACGGGGCCTGACCCAGAGACTGGGCACCTTTGTGGCGCCGGTGTAGCATCGACAACGACTCCGGGGACATTAGACTATCAGAGTCGGCCTCGTATGTACCCGCTGGCGCAGGAGGATTCTCAGTAGGTATAAGCCCCCATAGAAGTAAGTAGTTAACAAAACACCGTGGTTGGTATAGGCATGTTCTCTTTTCATGCGCACGAAGGGCCTGCCATCATCTGACATCATGCGCCATCTGTAAGCTGTTTCGTCTGCTTACTCTTTTGCGCGGGTGGCATTAGCTCATCCCTACAGATGTTCATCATGTGCTATGACTACCCTATTGATCACACAACGTTTATCGTTCAGCGTTCAGGACGGGCCCCCGAGGTCATGCGGTCTCCGCTGTAATGTTCGAGGTTCGTTCTTGTTCTCGTCACATGCCTCCAGTTCAACACAAGATGCATTCACAGATTCCGAATTACACCCTAAGTAGGAAGCAATTCTTACAGGCTTTCCCCGATGATCCTCGCTCCGAGGACGTACCCGTGCGATCTGCCCCACGGGGCTGTAGGCCTTTTCTCGAGAGCCTAGACGGTTCGTCCACATGCAGTTGCGTCATTTCCGAAATCAACGAGAGAACTGAACATGCATACACCGAGATCAGGTACGGAGACGGCCTATTCTCATTGCGAATGCCGTCGTACTGACGCACATCGTACCCTATTTGGTGCGCTTGGAATACAGACCTCGTGAACCGAGTTCTAAATCTCACCCACACATATCCGCCCATATGCCTATGACGTGTTGCTCTAGATGCACGCAGGGTCGTGTCAATGCTCGGTCTACCCGGTGTTCCCAGACGACGCAATGGCCATAACAACGGCTCTCGGACCGGTAAGGCACTTCGCTCCTTGGGGCGGATGAGCATACAAGTCCACTGATACTCCCGACATAACAGCGAATGTAAGATGGTGTATTTTCGACAAGATCCAATCCCCTCGTACCACATGCGTTGCTCCAATCTCCGCTCAGAGCTGTCTGAAAAACATCAGCAGGGGCTATAGGTGTTGCGAAACCCCCGTTGTTGGGCGTACCGCGAGCTCTGCGGTGCAGAGCGCCTCCGTAAGGTACGGCACGGCAGTAAGCTTAATCGTCATGGCTCCACTTTCGTACGGCACCATGCTGAAGAGAGCTGCGACGATGCGACGCCCGAAGCCTTCGAAGTCTGTCCAGCGTTGTTGAGTCCAAATTGGCAGCGTAATTTGCCGGGGTCGCTCCCGTCGGGTTGTGCGGAGATCCTTTTTTCACTCCGGCATTCTTCTTGAGCTGCTATCCCGCACCATGCGCCATTGGCTGCGTCGGTTGCTCATGATTTCCGCCCTTCCCGTAGGAGGCTTGAGCCTGTTTGTCATGTGCTGATATCTAAGAGGCGGTGCGTCTTTTGATTGCACGCGCCCCTTATCTGCTACCGTGCAAGCTTCACGACGCCGGTATAGACTAACGCCCCATCGAGTTTGTTCAGACGACCTTCTGTCCACTGACGCGACCGGACCCGTCGTCGAAGACATAGCCCATCACTTCGACCATGCTGCCGTGCGCACACGTGAACAACGAAGGCGCGCTGTTTTCATACCATGCGACCTACCCTGGACGCGCACCCTGGGCAATACCATCATGCGACCTTCGACCGACGCTCCTCGCACGACGTGGTTCTTGTGTTTGCCTTCCTTTTTGTGCCGCCGACGCTCGATGATCACCAATAGATGGCAATCCTCCTTCCTGCCGGTCTCCGAGACATGTCTGGCCCGGGATCATTTTATCCGCGCTGTGTCACGAGCAACATGAACGCACGAGTGTGGACAGCTCATTTTTCCTCTGCAAACGTCCGGTCCATTACGAAGGCCCTTCCAGATCTCTCAGCGCATGCAATGCAGGTATAAACAGCCTGAGCTTGTCCGACGAAGTGTTGCAGCAGCAAGCCTGACCCCCCGCGTGCATCTGCTCTCACATCCTCCCTCTCGAAGGATGCATTTCATATCCCCTTCGTCGTTACTCGTGCATCTGCTCGCCCTTTTTGGGCTGGGAGCGGTAGTCTCTGGTCTGGGGACGCAATGTTCTGCCCCGGTCACCAGTGGTACCGCTGCAGCCAGTGCGCCGTTCTGGATGGAGCAGATCCAGCACCAGGGAAAGTCACCATTCAACAGCAATGCAGCCGGTTATCAAGTCTTCCGCAACGTTAAGGTATGCTCTCCACGCTTTCTGATCATCTTCGGGACTAGGTACTAAACCTGTGCCCTTTCAAATTTCAGGACTTTGGCGCCAAGGGCGATGGTGTTACTGACGACACGGCAGCAATAAAGTTAGACTTTGCTCGAGTTACCACATGCTTGTTGACATCATACTGACATATTCTCAGTGCTGCTATTTCCTCCGGCAGCCGCTGTGGCAATGGTTGCGGACAGTCCACGTAAGAAAACCGTGACTACATGCTCGACTTCATGCTGATCGTTGTGCACTTTCAGGCTTACTCCTGCTGTTGTGTACTTCCCGCAAGGGTAAGGGGCATTCGTCTCAATTACGGTCATCCTATCTGACCGGAATGCAGAACTTACCTCGTCTCGAACCCTATCGTTTCCTACTACTACACCCAGCTCATCGGAGATGCTAAACATATGCCGACCCTCGTTGCGAGTGCCAACTTCCAGGGTATCGCAGTTATTGGTATGCGTGAAATCCAAGAAGACTAAGTAGCTATTTGTACTCACAAGTCGTCTCTAGATGCCGACCCCGGCTGGTATGTCAACCAGAACAACTTGTAAGATCTAATCGTGAATCATCTGGAATGGCTCTAACCGTCCTATGCAGCTACCACTCTATCCGAAACTTCAAGATCGACGTGTCGCGAATGCCCGCGAGCGCGTCAGGCACCGGAATCCATTGGCAGGTTTCGCAGGCTACTTCTCTCATCAACATCGTCTTCCAGATGTCCACTGCAGCCGGCAATGCCCACCAAGGTCTGTTGCGTCCTTCCCGCTCGTCGTCTTCTCCAACTGATCTTCCGCGCCACAACAGGTATCTGGATGGAGAATGGAAGGTATGCAGACTATCTGGGCTCTTCATATCTCACGAGAACGTGCTGATCGCCTATTCTCAGCGGCGGCTTCATGGGCGGTAAGCTGGCCTTTGCTGAGGCGATCAATTGTCCTCCTGATAGGCTGCGACAGACCTCGTATTCAATGGCGGGAAGTTCGGTATGTGGGTCGGCAACCAACAGTAAGAGAGTTCCTTGGTGTCCTCGATCAGGCCCTGAATGTGATCGTCCACAGGTTCACCGTTCGCAACATCACCGTCAACAATGCCAATACTGGTAAGCCCTGATCCTGCTGCGGTTTCCATTCTCATTATTGACGCTTCATTGATACAGCTGTAAGCCTGCGTCTGTCCAGGAAGGGTACGAACGTGTCTCATCACTCGCTCCTCAGGTCTTTGGGTTGTGGAACTGGGGCTGGACCTTCCAAGGTACGTTTCCCGCTCGCAGTGTCTTACCCTTTCTGACCCGCATTCGTAGGGGTCACGATCAACAACTGCCAGGTCAGTTAGCATTCGGCTGCTGTGCATCCTAGATCGTGACTGAAAGCACGTCAAGGTCGGCTTCGATCTCTCCACAGGGGGCACTACCCAGGACAACCAAGGCGTCGGCGGCGAGGCGATTATTGACGCCGTTGTTACAAACACGCCCATCTTCGTTCGCAACTCTCAGCCAAGCAATGGGGCTCTGCACGGCTCCCTCGTGCTCAACAACATCCGCCTGAACAACGTCCCCACCGCGGTTGGCCTCACGAATGGAGCTGTTATCCTCAACGGTGGCACCACGACGATCAACTCGTGGGCGCAAGGGAACGTGTACACCGGCACCAATGCGAACGGTCGCTTTGTGCAGTCGACCATTAATGCGATCAACAAGGCAGGCAGCCTCCTCGATTCGTCCGGGAGGGTGTTTGGAAAGACGCACCCCCAATACGCCAACTACGCCCCTGACCAGTTCATCAGCGTCAAGTCGCAGGGCGCGAAGGGCGACGGGCAGACAGACGACACTGCTGCCATCCAAGCTGTCTTCGACAAGGTTCGTGTCATGTCCATCGCTTCGCGCCCAGAGAAGCATAGGGACTGACGATGCTTCCCTGACATCAGTTCGCCGGCTGCAAAATCATCTTCTTCGACGCCGGTGTCTACGTCGTGACGAACACGATCACCATACCTGCGGGCGCGCAGGTCGTCGGCGAGGCATGGTCTACCATCCTCGGTTCCGGCAATGCCTTCTTCGACTACAACAACCGTGCGTGTTCCGAACGCCATCCATGCATATCTTCACACTCATTGTTCTCCAGCGCGTCCTGTCATCCGTGCGGGAGCGAGTGGTTCGACTGGTGTGCTCGAAATAACCGATATGATCTTCTCCACCCGCGGGCCCAGTAAGTGGCGTCGTGAGATGAACCATTGCGCTTAGGCTGACGTTCATGTTCCCGCGTAGCCGCCGGCGCAATCGTGCTGGAGTGGAACGTGCACGATCCTGCAGGCCAGCAAGGCGCGGCGGGCACCTGGGACACTCACATCATCCTGGGCGGAAGTACGTTCGACCCTGCACCCGTCGCGCAAGCTGTCGTCTGACGGCGTATTGCACGCAGAGGCTGGCACGAACCTCCAGGCAAACAACTGCCCGACTTCGGGCGCGGGCGGCAACAACTGCTTCGCGGCCTTCCTCGCGCTCCATCTGACGCCGTCTTCTAGCGCATACCTCGAGGTATGCTTCTATTTATGCAGCACTCGGGGATCGAGAAGCTGATGATATCGTTCCACTCCTCTACTAGGGTCTCTGGGTGTGGACTGCCGACCACGACCTGGACCAGGGCCCGCAGATCAACATCTACACCGGTCGCGGAATCATGTCTGAATCCCAAGGACCCGTCTGGATGGTCGGGACGGCGAGTGAGTATCCGTCGCAGGTGCCCGTTCGCGCACGCCGGCTGACCCGCACGTACGCACGCAGGCGAGCACAACATCATCTATCAGTACTACCTCGTGAACGCGGCGAACCACTACATGGGCCTGATCCAAACCGAGACGGTGTGTCTCTAAGCTCCGGATTTCCCGAGCGCGTGCACTGACGCACGCCCACAGCCGTACTTCCAGCCGAACCCCGTCCCGCCCGCGCCGTTCATCCCGAACTCGGCGTACAAGGACCCTGCGCTCGCGGCGGACGCAGCGTGGGCGCTCACCGTGTCCAACTCGCAGAATATTCTCGTCTTCGGTACGTCCTCCGGCGCGCCTTCTCCGTGCCCGGACACTCTTCTCACCCTCATTTTACGTTACGCAGGCGCCGGCTTGTACAGCTTCTTCTCGGTGCGTCGTCCCGATCCTACACCCGGATGTCATGGATAACCCTACTCACTGTTCATGCAGAACTACGGCCAGGCGTGTCTCGACACGTTCAACTGCCAGCAGCAGCTCATCGACATCGACTCGGGCTCGACGATCGGGGTTTACAGCCTGTCGACGGTCGCGGCGCAATACCAGATATCCGTCAACGGCCAGGGCATCGTCCCGAACTCGGCGAACAGGAACGGGTTCGCACAGACTGTGACGGCGTGGACGCGGTCATAACGCGGTTCCGAGAAGCGGCGGAAGGAGGCCCGGGTCGAGGACTCGGGAATCTGAGAAGAAGGTGGAGGCGTAAAGGAAGGGCCCGGGGTGGGGTACGGGGGAGAGACGGAGGCCCGTGGGTACTGTGTGACCGCCGAGCGGGTGAGGTTGGGGTGAGGTGTGGTGTGTGGCGCGGGTTGGCTTGTTCGTTCCTTTCTGTGTACGTGCTTCTTCATTTCGGGCTCTTATGTGTCTTCTGTTGTCGTTTATGACCCGCCACGAGGTTCACGACCTTCACGTGTTGTATTGTAGCGTGCCACCCACGGCATGTGTTTGTATCGAGTATCACCAATCAGTATTTCAAAGGAGGGCGATACGTCGTTGCGTAGAGATATGTGAGAACAAAAAGGGAGCAGGTTGGCGTGCATTGCATGCCAATCCGACGAGTCAAGTGCACAGAACAAGACAGCAAATTTCCGAGCATAGAGATACTCTGAACCGCATGTCAGTCGTGTGCAAACACTTTGTCCATCCACCGTTCCAGGGCAGCACATCCTGGATCGACAGTCAACGTAGTCACCCAATCATAGGTGTTGCGAAGGACTGCGCCCTCGACAAGCGCCTCCCAGTACTCCTCATCCTTCGCCTTCACGACCTGAGCCCAGACACATATGAGCCAGCATCTGCCGCAGACGTCGAGCGATACCCACCTCCAGGTACAGCGTCCGAAGCGTCGCTGCGTCCTGCGGGCTCGCCAACCAGAAAGAATTCTTGTTGGATTCGAGCGCTGGGTCCGCCACACCGTCGTACCGCAGAAAATCGGGATAATCGGCCGCCATGACCGCGGGCCGGATCGACGCATACTCCCAGTCGATGATCCCAGTGATGTCTCCACCCGCGTCCACGAGGATGTTAGAATGATTGAGGTCGTCGTGCACGAGCACGCAGCGGCGAAGCGCGGGCCGTGCAAGACGTGCGCACATCGCAGAGAACTCGGCGGCGAGACGCGCGAGGACACGCTCGCCCTCACGGCGCTCTGCCGGGTCAGTCCCGATCGCGTCCGAGCGCGCCCTGGCTGCGACTAACGCAGCGAGCCAGTCCTCGAGGGTGTCGAACAACTGCGTGGCGTTGTTCGTGGGCGAAACCGCAATGAGCGGTATGACCTCCATCTGCGTGCCTTCAGCACTGCACTGCGGGGATCCGATGCGCTGGGGGACATCCAATCTGAATAGCTCAAGCATTTTCTCCGCGTATGCACGGACGACCTGCTCCTAATGTTGGCGGTAAGAACATGCGGCCTGATGCTGGCCATAGAGCACGCTTACCTTGACGGAGTACGGCATACGGCCGAAGGAGTTCAACACGGTAATGCCGGGCTTTTTGTCCATGACGACGATAGGACGGGGGACCTCGGGCTCGTGTACGTCAATGACACAATGGATAGTCGGCACTGGAAGGGCGGTATGCGCCTTAAGCCACTTCATGAGGTGTACTTCACGCCAGAATCGGTCGATGGATCCAGGTCCCTGTATCCTGCCCGGTGTCTCCGGGATCGGGGAACGAACAATATTTTGCTCGCCACTCACGTACTTGGTGTCGAGGACCTGCTCACCCGACATGGGGCAAATCAGTGCCGTACGGCTCTGTCTTCGACCCACGTATCTCACCAAGTTGAGACCGATGGATCGGCTGTCCAATTGGACGATCTTGCGTGAAAGAGCTGTCTCCACGGCGTGCAAGACAGGTCGCCAGTCGTCCTCGGGAGGTTCGCCACCGTCTGTGGCTACCCAGCGCTGGAACGACTCAGGCATAGGAGTCAGTTCCTCCTTCTCCCCGTTGCTGTTCCACAATAAGATAAGAGACATTCCGAAGATGTAAGTGTGATGTGCGAGACGGGAGAGTGACGGGATGCACGCCTTGCGGGGAGCACGCGCTAGCTTAGTTTTCAAATTTCAGATGGGGTGCGCTTTGTGCGGCCCTAGACGGTCCTAGGACCTACGGTTTACCCTCTCGCGAAATGTTGCCCGGTTGTATGCCGGATGTCTACCTTCGTGTAGATGCCTGTCGTTGCCCTCATGCCTGCCATTGTGTGGATGCCTGCCGCGCGTCGTACAGATGACACTATGGCGCTCACCCAGTAAAGGGTGAATTTTGCGACCATCTGCAGGATGGAGTGAACACGTAACCTTGTTAGATGGTTATACGTGAGCTCATGGGCCTCATGCAACAATGTCAGTGGACTCATGGCTTACTGCTTACCGCTACCCGTGCATAGTGTTCCTACTCACCGCCTGTGAAATTCATGATAGAACGACCTTACAAGACCACTTTGTCGGGTATTGTGCGAGCTATGAGGGCTGCGCTGCGACAATGGCCAGCTTTCTCCTTGCAGTTACAGGTTTTTGACACTTTTTTCCTGGGGGTTTCGCGCACTGCGCCTCGAGCGCCGGGACAGAGCTCTCCTCCGGTTGTAGCTAACCATGCTCTGCACGGGTTCGGCAGTGAGTCAGACAAGTGGATGTGTGATCCTGCATATAAGTGGATGCTCGTGGTTTGTTAGTCGATACCTAGTCACTTCCGCAAGAACCAGAGGCTGGTTTACGAGCCTACCTAGTCACTAGTACAGTATTTGACCGCCAGACGGAAAGGGTCTTTGCGCGAGCAATACATAGAGCACAAATCGACGCACGGGTGGGGGTTTTCCTGATATACACCTAGCTGACCTTCTTTTGAATGTAATTTAGGTAGCAGTTAAGGAGCAGAAATCCGGTGCAGTTGTGGACGGAGGATGCAGTCGACCGCACGAAATCGGACGTCGACCATCTGGCAGGTGGGAAATGATGAGCGTCGTGGTGACATCGCGCGCATAAACCTTTCACTGTCGTACCGAACCTTTGCCTTGTAGGCTTACAGACTGACTGCTGCGTGGTCTTCTGAGCGTCAACGAAGAAGAGAGGCGTCGAGAACGTACACGAGTGTGTCTATATCACGTGATCAAATTGTACCATTTAGCGACTCAAATTCCGCCGTAGAGCCGGATCCACACCTCTGAACTTCAAAGCAGGAAGATAGCTAAGGATGTAGAAAAACGATCAGCATAAGCGCACCAGTTGGGGTAATCTTGAGCAGAGCCCTTCCAAAGGTTTAAGGATTTGAGCATCGGCGCGAGGAAGGTTATCTTCTTCATCCATGGGGACTAGACGGGGATTAGTAGACTTAGTATTACATTTCTTCCACAGCGCACAGTGAGCTTGGTCAACGCGTTCTAAAGGCCTGTAGCTGGAGACATATTTCCGTCTGGTGGACATTTTCCGTCCGACGCTCAACACTATTCGTATTTAGCGGTATTATTAGTAGTGGTAGCGCCTGTGGAAATAAACCGAACCGTTCCTCCTCCTCGGGTGATGCATGTCCGATGGTGCCGCACGTCCGCCCGAGGGTTCCGATGTGTCGAGCGTCTGCCCGGTCTTCTTGCTACTGGTAGTTCGAACCATTCCAACTTGGCACGAAGTCCTTCGAATTCCGCATTGGCCGCGAGGTGCGCGTACTATCTAGAGTTCGGACGGGACCCAGTGTTCGGACATTCCGATGAAAGCGCCCCTTCCCGAGATAGATCGCGATCCCACCGCCAAGCCTGTCCGTGAAGATGCCGCGGGGTATGGCACGATGCGCGGATGTTCATTGTGCCACCTGTAACGCTGCCGGTGAAGGTTTATGTGAGGCCTGATGAATTCGGAAGTGCTCGTGTGAGCAGGCAGATGCGCAGAGATGCGCACGGTGTCACCGCCGGGCAGTGGAACGCGTTTCCCATCCTGATGCCCGCGCGTCAGGCAGGGTGAGCGAATATCGCTGGTGAGGGCCATATGTGTGCGCGGAGGCAGATAGCGGCGAACTTGGGGAGCGACTGCGCCGGATGCTGCAGGGTCCACTCCGTTCGGAGGGGAGGAAGTTTGCGCTGATCACCCGATGAGGGTAGCAGGGGGAACTTCACAGACGTTCACACCGGGCCAGGGCCTGAGAGGGACGGAGAACAGGATGGCCGGTGCTTAGGCAGATCCGGATGCACAAAGCATGATGTTGCGGAGGTAAATGGCAAAGAATAGAGTCGCAGCATGCAGGTGGCAGCGGGCGGCGGCAAGAGTGGCGGGGAACGTGGGAATTTCGCAGTGCCTTATAGGCGAGCGAGAATTTTGTAGGTTGACAAGGCCCGCTCCTTCCCCCGCTCTCTCGACCTCTCGCCCCCGGCGCATTGTCGCACTCAGCGTTACAGCCTTAATCTATATGATATTCTCGTCCCCCTGGTGCGTACCTCACAGCTGCGCTCGCGGCAGCGCTTTTCAGCGTTCATTTGCTCAAAGCGGAACCTGCCACAGCACTCCACAACACCTGAACACCATTCACTTCGCACCCCTTGGCCTCTTCCTCGTCGACACCGACAGGCCTCCTTAGAACCACCTGCGCTGCTCGCCCCGCTCTCGCATATATCCCTCTCTATCCTTATGGGCTAAATCCACCAAACATTCCCTCGGATCCAGGTCGCCTGCTCCGTCGTCACAGAAAACTAAACATCAACATCATAGACATTAGAAAGCTTTGTTCATCTGAACCCACCCCAAACCCATACTAAAGCACACGACTCGCGACCTCATCCACCCCCCTCACACGATGTACACCCTCAGGCCGACGACTTTCTTCCGCCCTTCCAGCCGCCCCACTTCCCCGGCTCCAGGTGCTCGTCAGGAAGCCGCTGTTGCCCCCGAACGCGTTGCTCGCCCTCTGTCCAAGCTGTCGCTCGCCAACTTCCGGCGACCGTCGCCGTCCCCAGCCACAGGTCTTGTATCGACCACGGTCGTGCAGGATGGCTCGTTCATGGAGGTTCTCGGCCTCAAACTTAGCGAGGCGGTTTCTAAGGCACTCGCTCAACCATCGGGGCCTGGCGTTCCTGGGGAGTTGCTCGGCGGCCGCCGCCCTATACCCCCTGGTCGTGGGCGTACCCTAGGTGCTCTGATCATCTCGTACGTTCCTTCTGGTTCCACCATATATTCCTTTCATTGACGCCTGGCTATACAGCGAGGTTCAAGCAGCTCGCGAGAATCCACACCTTTATCGCGCGGTTATTCGCACCCTTCAGCGGCCTCTTTCGGTGTTGCTGACCAACATCTCCACCAATCTCATTCCGCTCCTGTCGTCACCGGCATTTCACACTCCGGCGGCGCCTACTGTCCAGGAGCCGCAGCCGAACGCGACCCAGCTCCATGCGGTCGCCCTCGCCACTTTCGCTGGCGAGCTGCTGGAGGCGTTTGATGAGATTGGCCTAGGCTATGAGGTCGACACCAGGGGCGAAAACCTGAAGAGCATCCGCGAAGGTCTCGCGTCGATCGTCAAGAGAGTCGTTGAGCCTCTCATCAACGGAATGAAGAACGAGTTGATGCCCATCCTCGACAGCTTGGAGTCTATCCCTCCTCCTGCTCCGGTCAACCATGCAGTCGTTCCCAAGCCAACGACTGTCACTAAGTCTCAGGTTCTTCACCCTTCCATCATCACCCTGCAGGCAATCATACCCATTTATTCGCGTGCACTCTCGCGGTACGTCGCGTCTGCGTACGCGGAGAGTGCTCTCGCATCTCTCGTCATCTCTCTTGTATGGCGTAGTCTTGTCGCGCTTTCGCACAGACCTGGATCAGCTCCGTCTCCGCCGGCGTCGCCCTCTATGAACAGCACCACCCTCAAGGTGAAGGATCCGAAGAAGCCGTCGACCACTCCTCCTGCTACTCCTCCCGCAGGCAGGTTTACCCTCAAGCTGCCGCCTTCACGTCCCACAACCCCGCCGTCACCGGGTCTGCGCGGGCCCACTGTAGCAGCCGACGCGCGGGCTCTGTACAACTTGTTTGACCAGCTCCCGAAGCCATCGAAGGACAAGGAACAGACGCGCCTCGCACGCGAGGTAGTCGACGAGGCATTCGACGGCCTGAGCTCGCTAATCGCCCTCCTGGAGTCGATCCAGCTGCACGCGACCCCCGCGCGCCCGGTCGTTCCAGGCGCCAGCCCCAAGGCACCGATGACGGACCTCGAGACGGACCTCGAGCTCCTCACGGAAGACATCCCCATCGTCATCGCCGTGCCCATCCTCCTCCGGACGTTCCTCCCCTCCGAACGCTCCGTGCACGGCCTCCTCGGTCTCACCGAGGCCGAGTACCGCAAAGGGTGCCTGAGCGGCTTCGGCCGCGCGGAGGAGTGCGGCATCCCGGTGGGTGAGCGCGTCTTGGACGTGCTGCGCGCGGACCCGGCTGTACGTGCGCAGGAGGGCGCAGACGCGTTCTTCAGGTGGCTCGAGCGCGAGCTGCAGGCAGCGCGTGCGGAGCGCGGGGAGCTGGGCGAGGGCGAGGGCATGGACACGGCGCAGCATTGACTATATGGCGGATATGCACGCTCTGTGGTGGCATTCCGCTGCGGATATCGATGTGAACGCGATCTCATTCGTAGTGTGTGTGGACGTGGACGTCCCGTGGTGTGTACTTCTGGCTGGAATGCTATCTTTATTGTTACTCTGGTGTGGCGCGACATCATTTTAATGGCGTTTGGAATGTCGGATGTTGTGGATCGCTCAAACTACCTTGGCCTGCTGTGCGTACTTCGGTAATATTGGTGGTAGAAGGACTTTTCTACTCATAGATGTCTATAATGTTCTCCTGCTTTCGTTGTCATTGTTTTCGATACATGGACTTTACTGGGACTTCTTTGAATTGTGTATGAACTCGTTAGCGATCGTGTCAACTCACAAATGAGGAAACCATTTAACATCAGAAAGACGGCAGCTATCAAGTCCTTTAGACGCCGGAAGGTTGGTAAAGCGCTTGCCGAAAGCGGTTGATCGGCAGTTGCCGGTGGTACTATACAGTTGTTCCCACAGCCACCAGCCCTTGCACGGAATACTGGCAAACCTCGACGACACCGACGACAGCGACAAGACTAACGCTTCAGACAAGATGGTTCGTCTCGCTGCACCCTGTCCATTTGATCCTATGCCTGATCTATCTGGTTATCTAGGCCGAACAAAAGACCGCCCCCACGAACCCCATGAAGGAGCTACGGATTGACAAGCTTGTCATCAGTACGTCCCATTCCCCTCTCCCGGCCTCCAAAGCAGGCGTATTCAACCTCTGCATGCGTCCCCCTCCGCAGACATCTCCGTCGGCGAGTCCGGTGATCGTCTGACGCGGGCGTCGAAGGTGCTGGAGCAGCTCACCGGGCAGACCCCGGTCACGTCCAAGGCGCGGTACACCGTGCGCCAGTTCGGCATCCGGCGTAACGAGAAGATCGCGGCGCACGTCACGATCCGGGGCCCGAAGGCGGAGGAGATCCTCGAGCGCGGGCTGAAGGTGAAGGAGTACGAGCTCGTGCGCCGCAACTTCTCCGAGACGGGCAACTTCGGGTTCGGCATCCAGGAGCACATCGACCTCGGTGCGCGCTACGACCCCACCATCGGTATTTTCGGCATGGACTTCTACGTCGTCATGGGCCGCCCCGGCGCGCGGGTGGCGAGGAGGAAGCAGAAGAAGGCCCGCGTTGGCTTCACGCACCGCATCAAGAAGGAGGACTCGATGGCGTGGTTCAAGCAGCGGTTCGACGGTATCATCTTGGTGCGTACGCTGAGCTGGGCATGTCGGACGGATCGCTGATTTTGCGATTCTTTTCCTGTCTGTAGGCGAAGTAGAGTGTTGTATCATCAGTTTTTATGCCGTCGCTATCCCCGCTATGCCCCTTATTGCTCGCCATGTACGCCGCATGCACCAAAAGCACCTTAGCATCGCATTTTCTTCTACCGGGACACGACCAGTGCGATTGCGGGACACTTATCCTCGTAAGCTCGCCACAGATGCCGGGCTCAGCACTGAGATCGTCAAACCTTTGAGTGTGAAGTGGGAACGTCTTTCGTCGAGCGACCTCAGTGAGAACAGGAAATTTCTGATATTGTTAGAATCTACAGATGCACTATATGCGAGTAGGTACATGTACATGAACTCCCGTAAGGTCTATTCCATGCCGAACATGCACTCTCATCCGCCAAACCGCGCCAGTCGCCTCCTGCGAAGCTCTTCCGCGCTTGGCTGCTCGGGCTCAGGTTCAGGGCCATCCGCCTCCGACTCAGTCTCCACATCCGACGACGGCTGACGTTGTATTGGCGGCGGTGGCGGCGGCGCCAAGGACGCAGAAGGTCGTGGTGCAGGCGGGGCGCTCACAGGCGGCGGGCTGAGCACCCGGAAGCCCTCCGGCAGTGTCTCGAGCGACGCCCGCAGCGCAGCCTGCAGCTCCTGGTCCTCGTCGTCGTACACCCTATGCTGGAGCCACGCCGGAGGCGGCGCTGCCGCCGACGCGCTCTCCGCCTCAGCACCAGCACCAGCAGCCGCGTCCGGGGGCGTGTGCGCACGCGCCATCGCCTCGCTCTCCGCGAGCGCGCGCTGCAGCATCTCGTCCTCCTCCTCGCGCCGCGGGGGCACCGCGCGTGCGCTCCCGCCTGCCTGGAAACGCGCGACCTCCTCCTCATACTGCTCCTGCAGCGCGACCTCCTGCGCGCGCTGCATGCGCTCGAGCGTCGCGCGCTGCCGCGCCATGCTCGCCGCGACGGGGTCGAGTGGCTCGGCTGCTGCTGGTGCTGGTGCTGCGCGCGGCGGGACGTAGTCGGCGTCGTCATCGTCGTCGTCCTCGATGACGACGTATTCGCGTTCTGGCGGTGGCGGCACCGCTGGGGGCGCTGCAGCAGGGATCCCGCTCCCGCTGCTGCTCGCGGGCACGCTCGCGAAGGAGAACGGGGGCAGGCTGTAGTCGCCGCCGGAGAGCGACGCCTGGAGCGCAGCTTGGAGCTCCATGTCTTCGTCCTCGAAGCCTTCGACGCCCGCAAGCGGGTGCGGAGCGGTGATGGCGGCGGATGCGGACGCGCCGCGCGTGGTGGACGCACCTGCAGCGTAGCCCCCTGCGGCGTATTCGGGGATGGACGCGGCGAGCTCGTCTGCCTCTGTGCGCGGGAGCGCGAGCGGAGCCTCGGGGTCGCGCTGGATGACCGCAAACACCGAGTATCCTACGAGAAGCATCATGAGTGGGGATGCTCGAGGGAGGCAGAAATGGGAAAGAAGAGGGGGTGCAGACCTTCGGTCTCGGCCTGCTGGAGGAACATGCCGAGGTAGAGCTTGCCGATGCGCTCGGGCGCGCGGAGGAAGGAGTTGAGGTTGAACCAGTGGGCGTCGCCCGGGTCCGCGGCGGGCGCGGGGTCGAGCGAGACGCGCCCGAAGCGGCGGAGCGCGTACCAGTGCTGGGACTGGTTCAGGATGAAGCCCATCTGCGTGCTGGGGCGGCGCGGTCAGCGGGGGTGCAACGGTGCGGCTGCGGTAGTTGCGGTACGTACTGCGGGTGGTCCTGGTAGGGGCGCATCTCTTCGCTCCGCCAGCGTACGAGCCTGTTGGTGCCCAGTTCAGGGGAGGAATAGGGTAGCTATTCAGGGGGCACTGACGTGAGATTCCAGACTTTGAGGGCTTCCTCGAGTACTTGTACGGAGAAGAAGCCTGTGGCGGGAGGTGGTCAGCGCCACATCGAGGAGCAGCACGAGAACGCGCGCGCACCGGTGTCGTCCATGTTGGTGCTGGTGGGATTTGCAGGGCCTTCTTCCAGGTAGCCGTGCTCAGTCTCGTCTAGCGTCCGCGCGATCTCGGAGAGATCGGGTGCGGTGAACTGTGGCTAGACATAAGAGAGGCTTCTAACCACACAGAAAAATTCAGACTGACGTATGGACCCTCTGAAAAAAGTGTATACGTGGTTAATATAAGTCTAGTGGATATATGTAGTGTACTCACGAAGCAGAGAGTTAAGCGCATGTTGGGCGCATAGCATAGAGCCCTCCTGCTGCTTCTCGTGGTAGATCAGCGGAATCAGACCGTCGATGGCGGCCATGGTGGATGCACGAGAGAGAAAGTCGGATAGGTGAGTGATTATGTGCAGCCGTCGAGGTGGTGGAAGAGATCAGGGCAATCGTGGAGGGTGGCGGCAGCAGGCTCAGCACGGACTGACGCGTCTCCGTGACGCGTCCCGATGTATATCGCGCTCCCCGGAGTCCTGCCGCACCGCGCGTGTCTGACGTAAGCATGCTCACGACCGGGGTCCCCGCATGCGGAGGCGCGCTGTGCATCTGCCTCGGATCTGGCACTCTCAGGCTGCATGCGGACGCGTCTACGTACTCCAGCACTCCTTCCGTCACGCACCCGTCTCTCCTAACTCACTATCCTACTCATAGGCACCGACGCATCTGCGTTCTGCGTTCTACTTGTCGCCATCTCCCAGACATAGCTGGCCTATGATGGCCCTCCTCCGGCACCCGCTCTCCCGCCTCGCCCTCCTCACGCTCCTTTCTGCACTCGTCTCCGCACAGGACGACCCCAAGCCGTTCGACTGCCATCTGACCATCGGGGATCTGCAGTACGACCTCACGAAGGCCGACGGGGAGCACACCGCCGCGCGCGAGGTGTCCGTGCCGCCCACCACGATCCTGGACAAGGTCACGTTCAACCTGTGCGCGGACCTCGAGCGCAAGAGCGACGTGCCGTCCGAGGACCAGGTATATGCGCCCGTCTCCCCCACCCACCGCGTGCAGCACGGCGGAGCTCATTGGCAGACCTGACAGTGTCCAGCCGGATCGCGCGCGTGCCTCGTGCGGACGAACCACAAAGACGGCCAGGCCGACCGGGTCTTCTCCGTCGTGCCCCTCGCGAACTCCTCCGCGAGCGCGGTCACGTATAACTCCTTATCCTGTGCGTTAATATCCTCCGTTTTTTCCGTCGCTACGGAACGCTTACGGAGCGTTTGTTACGCCGCGTGCAGCACCGAAGGGCCTTGAGCTGACGTTCGCCGGCCCGTCATACCCCAGCGTCCACGGCGACGCAGACCCAATACCCCAAACCCTGCACCTTCGCCTCCTCTGCACGCCCGACTCTGACCCGTCACCCGTGAACATCACCTCGTACGACGGCAAGGACATGCGCTTAGAGTGGAGCACCGTCGCGGCCTGTCCGTTTGGTGCGCCGAAAGACGGCGAGGAGAAGCCAGACGAGGGTGACAAGGGTGGCTCGGGCGACCAGAAGGAGGAGGCTGTAGGCTCCGGCCTTGGCTATTTCTTCCTAATGTAGGTAGCGGCGAGGGAGAACAGATTTCGGTGCTGGTACTCAGTACTAACCGCTATCGCTCACAGATTGCTGCTCGCATTCGTG
This sequence comes from Lenzites betulinus, assembly GCA_022264855.1. Lineage (NCBI taxonomy): Eukaryota > Fungi > Basidiomycota > Agaricomycetes > Polyporales > Polyporaceae > Lenzites > Lenzites betulinus. The sequence continues at coordinate 2,077,281 of JABYQU010000001.1, forward strand.
GCGTATTTCGGTCTCGGAGCGTACTACAACTACACGACGTACGGCGCGAGCGGTGCTGACCTCATCCCGTGCGTACGGGCTGCTTCTTGACCCGACCTGTCACCAGCATGCTGACGCTCCTACAGACATCGCGATTTCTGGCGAGAAGTTCCGTATATGGCGCGAGACGTCGTGTCGCACCTCTGCTCCGCCTTCCGCCCACGGCAAGCGAGTCGAGGAGGCTACATCGCTGTCTAATGCAACACGCAGTATCATGCTCCGTCTGTGTGATAGATGGCATGCGGTGGGCACAGGTAGCTGCGGTAGGCGGCTGTCGATGCTCCGGCGCAGCGCGGTAGGTAGTTCGGGATCAATTGGGGGATCACGGATTGTGTGCTCGGAAAGTGCTGCTACAGTATCTTACTACCCATATGGATTACAGTACCGTTTCTGGCATGCGTTCCATGGTAATTGCTTTCTGTCTTGCTTCATGCGTGGGTACCGCGCGCGCTGTGTTCAAGGTCTCGCGGTGTCCGACAGTCCATTGTGGCGACCACCGGTACCGGACTCGGAGACCGAGCACACGGAGACCAGGGTGACTCCTGCTGTCCTCGGATATGTCATTAGTCCATCCCCGAACCACGGACGACAAGCGTACCTGGTGCTGCAGCGCTGCAGCAGCCCGACACGGTCCCAGGGACCAGCAGAGACCAATGGCCAAGACCGTGTCGAGCATCGCGGGACCAAATGGGCACCCGAACAGACGACCATGCGCGCGTCTCCGCCGCGGCTGCATCTGATGGAAGAGACCGCCGCCGCCGCCGTTGCCGAATCAGAGGACCGACGGCGGCGCCGCTTGCGGCGGGACCCTGGACGGCCGCCCACAAAGGAGAGTCTGAGATCCCGGCCGGGTCGCTACCCGACGCGGTGACATCCCTCCAACCACCCGCCCTCGCCTGCGCGCTCTTTCCTTCCTCCTGCCACGACGAAGTGGACGCTACGCGTGTTCCCGTGCACCCGTGGGCGACTGAGGAGCGCGGCGCGTCAGGATGGGCAAGAAGGCGGCCTATGCGGTCACCGTCGGCAGGAAGATCGGGGTCTTTACGAGATGGTGCGTGCGCCGTCCTGCGTGTCTTCGAGCCTGCTAGCGCTGTTACCGCAGCACCATGTGCTGCACGCCGTGCTGCCCATGCATGCGCGTCCTTGACCAGGCTGGCCTTGTGTTTTACAGCTTGCGCATTGCCGTCGACGAGTCATACTGACAGATGTCCTCCCCGGGTTATAGGATTGACGTTGCGCCCAACATAAAAGTGACCGGCGCCACCTGGGAAGGCTTCGACGACTGGGAGTCGGCCCAGGAGGCGTTCGACGACTCAAAACGACGTGGGGACACGAAGATTGTCGAGCCCCCTCCGAAGGCGGGGAAGCGCGTGTACGAGTCCAGCAGCAAAGGGGACAGCTGCCGGTCGACGAAGACGGACAAAACGGTGCGAGACGCGTTGATTGGGGAGGCGTTGGAGGAATTGAAGTGGGAGCGGCAGCGTAACGGATCGAAAGGTCGCGAGAGAGACGAAGGGCAGCGATCCGCGACGAGGTGCACGTCACAGGCGCGCCCACCGGCGACGGCACCGTGTTCGCCTTCGCGAGAGTCTGAGGTGGAGTGCAAGCCCCGGCTTGGCAGAGGGACCCCTTCTCGGGGCGGGCGCGATACTGCAAGCAGGCCTAGCGAAGCATCCACGTCGTCATCGCCTCCAACCGGCGTCACGCAACACGAGCACGGTTCCGACTCCGTCCAGAGCCCACGGTACGCGCAGTCCTTGTCGTACGGGTCAGACCTGTCGCCAACCGTTCTGCGCGACAGGCAGTTCGCCTCGCCCGCAACAGGCAGCAGTGCGCTTGCGTCCAGCGACAGGAAGACCGATGTGTCTGAGCCGTCGACGAGAGTGACCAAGTACTTCCCGGCGGACTTCAAGACGCGCCCGCGTGATGCGTACACGAAGGCCCACAAGAGAGACCCCCGCTCGCCAGTGCGAAGTCCTGCATCGACTGTGTCTGAATACGCAACGCCCCCAAGCTCCGCGCGAACACTGCCTCCCGGTTTGAGCTCTTCTACCAGTGTGAAAGAAACCTCGAGTGCGCGGCCTTCTGGTCGTTCGACGGCCGCTTCTCCTGTCACGAGTCCCCCAGTCAAGCATCGCAAGTTTATCGGCAAGTCCTTCAGCGAAGCTAACATCCAAGACGAGTGTGAGACAAAGCGCCGACAAATCCAAGCCCATATCACCAACCCCAAACAATACGCGACCATAGAGACCCAGACAACGCCCTCCCCGCCAGTGCGGAGAGCGCCGCTACGCGCCACAGTCAGCGAGGGCGACGTTCTTCGTGAAAACCACACGCGGAAGGAGGCGTGTGAGTGTGAACGGCCAGAGCATGTCTGTCGATGCTGTGGTCTCCCGACGACCGCCCGCGCTTTGCGTCCCGTCGCGACTAGCCCTCCAACGTCGACGGCGGTAGCACCCGCGCCTGCTGCTTCTCCAGTAGCCCGTTCTGTGGCTTCTCCAGCGGCGCGTCCTATGGCGTCGCCCGCCTCGACACAGTCCGTGGTTTCTCCGGTTGCGCGTCCAACGACCAGGTCCCCCGCGTCCGTCGCATCCCCGCAGATGTCCATCTGGTCCCCGTTGGCATCGACTGAGCGTGCCGACTCTCCGGCGCCGTCTACGCGGAGCGGATCCCCGGCATCATTCCATTCTGCAGAAGAGGGCCATACGCCCTTGCTGGGGCTCAGCGATCGTCAAACGAGCTTCAGCGCAACCATGCGGGATTTCGAGGAAGGTCTCGACACCTTGGTTGGCTCGATCTCGACTTCGACCAGGGCCCGCGACGTCGTCAGTCCTCAAAGCGCCAGCGCCCTGTTGCACGACGTAACCTTCGACCCGCGTTCTCCCCTCCAAAGGGGTACGATCATCTCGGCTGGGCGAGTGAACCTCCCGATGCACCAGCAGTCTGGAGTACTTAGCTGACGATGCCCACCGCGATATTTGTAGGTCCGAGCACAGCTTGCTCATGCGGCCGTCCCCGACGATGGCGCCGATGAACAGCTTGTTGTTCTCACAGTTTTGAATCTTTTCCCAACACCGACCTTGCGATACCTCCCTACCTCTACTTTCTGTCTTGCTCTATGTGTTTTGTAAAGCCTTTATGTATCTTGCGAACGACCTCACGCGCACTCGAGCTGGGGGAGTCGAGTTGAATGACCATCTATGATTGCACCAGCTCGTGGAGAAGAGGGGGGACAGCATAAAAGCACCGAGCTGCGCCTGCCACTCTTATATACCCCGGTCGGAGTCTCCTTCACACCGATCAGTTGCGGCCCCGGGAGGAATGATAGGACGAGACGGGAACATGGTCCGAGAAGGGCACGTCGAATGCGGAAGGTGAGTTGCCTCTTTCGGGAGAGGGTACGGGAGTCATTGGTCGTTGTACATGTGTTGACTCGGCGAGCGTTTTGTTGAACGAACACGACGCGTGTGGGTAAATCATGACATGCTATGTTATGTTATGCATATCAAACTAGGTGCGCACACGTACGGCTGTTGCATTAGGCCGCCGATTGACAACGTCAAGCGAAAAGGGGAGGCTGGCAAGATGATCGACACGGTCATGTGACTTATCAACCCCCTCCCCGACGCGTCTTTAGCAGTCCCTCTCCTCCCAACGGTGCAGGTCCGCCTTTGCTCCTTTTGAACTCTCATTATCGCGGATAATTTGACCATTTGTTTGAATGATGGTAGCGGGACAGGATGCAAGTCGTGAGCGGCTGAAGCGACGGAGCCATCCACCGAACGGGGATTAGGACGTGTTTGTGATCGCGACTGGGCGGTAGCGTACGATATTCGCCCTCCCGAGCTCCCTTGTTCGCCCCGGTATAACTCTAGCGACGTCTAGCGCGATGGGGCTGGCGAGCTGACAGTATGTCAGTTCGGAGGCTAGAATCCCCCTCCACCCCGGGTATAAAAGCAGGGACGGACACGCCCTCCCTCTCCTCACTTCCCGCCTCCGTTCTCCCATCTACGCGTTTCCGTCTCATCTTCTCCCCTCTACCTCCCTCCCGTTTAATCCATCCCCCTCGACGTCTCCCCCACATCCCCCACCGATGTCTCTCCCCATGCACCCCGCCGACATCTCACCCGCATCCCCCCACCGAGTCCTTCACTTTCTTATTTTGTTCGCTTGTGTTTCGTTACGTTACACTCGCCCCTACCCTCCCCCTTCCGTCATTCGTTCATTGTCCCATACCGAAGGTCCGTAGTTTCCTTCCCGAGGGAGGGGCTCCTCCCGGAGAGGAGTCCTGGCGCATACCTTTTCGTGGTCCTCGGGATAAGTACCTGCTTGGCGCGCCTTGCGCGCCGAGTGGGGAAACCAAAATGCGCAAAGGTAGGTCTGTTCATTTGCATGTCCGTGTAGAGCACCTGTGGGGAGTACGGGTTCTGTGCTAGAAATATTCTATAATGGTCCAATTCATTTTCCGTTACTTGTGAAAGACTCGAGACATGACATGTTTTTATACATAAAGTACAGAAGCTTCGTTTCTAGTTGTGTTCTACGATCGTTGTGTTGCCCTGCACGGGCACCTGCCGCCTAATCCAGTCGCCCAGCGTCTCCGGGTTCCTCGTCTGGATGTACACGACTCCAGGCCCAGTGAAGCTGCAAACCAATCAGTTATGAGTGCCTGAGAAACGATTGAACATGTCGTTCACTTACCGGCAAATAAGGCCCTCATCCGTGTGGGAAGCGGAGAAGAAACCGCCAGCGTCGATGCGCTCGACCTTGTAGCTCGCAGTCCATGCGACGAGGTGGCCGTTATCCACTACACAGACGCGTCAGCACACCGTCTTCAGATCACTCTCGAGGATGCGTACCGATCCACTGCTCGCCCGGCTGGAGCGTCCGCTGGAAGACTGCGCCCAAGCTTGTCACCCACATAACACCCTGACCGGTGACATTCTGCACGAACAGCCCCTCGCCCGAGACTGCGCGAACCCACCGGTCAGCCCCTCGCCGCTCAAGAAGATCGATGAGATCACGTACAGAGCGCCTTCCCGAACCCTTGTGACTTCGCAACGCGCGAGATGCCGGGCGTGCATGCGAGGAACGCGTCCTTCCCGACGCTCCACTGCGTCTGCCCGTCCAGGTGGATCGGAACGATGTCGCCCCATATCTCAGGCGCGAGCAGCACCTCCCCAGGCCCCGTGAAGATCGACTCCGACATCTACATCCAACACACACACGCGTCAGCCCGCCGTCTTGCATTCGAAAGCTACCGCGCGAGTCGGACACGCACATCACTCCCCGTGAACATCTTCTTCACGCTGAACTTGAACTTGCCCTTGACGCGCACCGTCCCGTCCATCGCGACCATCGCGCCCGGCTTCGCCTTGACCTCGTACCCCGGCTGCAGCAGCAGGTACAGCATGCTGTTGCTGTCGCGGTGGTCGATCCGGAACTGCGCGCCCTCGACCTGGCCCGTCGTCGCGATGCTGTGCGCGCCCGCCCCGCCTCCACTGGCGGCAGGCGGCGCGGGCGACTGGTGGTGGGGGCGCGGGGGCGGGGCTTGGCCTGGCGGGGGGCCGCCGTATGGGGGTTGGGGAGCGGATGACATGCCGGGGAAGCTGGAGTGTGCGGACTGGCCGGGGTAGCCGCCCTGGGGATATCCTGGTTGGTATGACATGTCGTTAATGGGTGCGTGAACTTGAGCAGGAACGGTAGAGATAAAGTGGGTGGTGGAAATGGAGGTGGTGGTGATAATCGGAGTGTGTATGAGAGCGACCTGAACGCACCGAGTGCTTATAACGTTCCGCCGAAAGCCCACGCGGGGTCACAACGGCGGCTTGATGGACGTACGCACATCATAGCCTCGAACGGCGCTGGCTACGGTGGCTCTGTCTATCAGGTCTTGCACTGGTCCGGCGACCGCGACTCGCATTCAGTAGGATACTCGCCGCAGGTGAGTCGGAGTGAATCAGAAGGGCAAGATGCCGCTCATGATGGAATTGGCGCGGGGCACTGCGTGGAGGGCTTGCAGAAAAGGCTGTGCTGCTAGCTCCGTTGAGCAAGCGACCGCTACTACAGGCAATTGAAAGGTGCTCTCGCAAATTTGGTGAGATACTCATTGTCTGACTCGTTGGAAGACAGGACGAAAAAAAGAAAGGATACAGCTTACCGTAGAAACCAGAGTCAACGGCGACTTCATGATACTCGCTAGCGCTCGACCGGTGTACGACCGGCGGGTGAGCTCATTACGACTCCAAGATCATGTTGCGCAGTGATAGTATTGATGTCCATCTTGCGCCGCAAAGGTGTGGTGTTTTACGTCTTGACCTCGAAGCATGATGGCCCCGCGGAACGCATCGATATCAATTTCGAGCAGGCGCTCTGACGCAGGTGTGGCTTAAACAGGAGTAGGCATTCGATCTTCTGTAACTTACATAACGATCCGTCATATTGCATGCGCCGTCGACAATATCCTACTCGTCGGTGGTCTTAACGCTACTCCGAAGGCAACTGCTCCCTGATCCAGTGTCCGAGAGTCTCAGGATTCCTTGATTGGATATAGACAATTCCTGGGCCCGTGAATCTGCACATATGAATCGTCAAAACATACCCATGAACGCCGGAAAGCTGGGGGCACTCACCGACAAACAGCACCTTCGTCTGTGTGCGACGAAGAAAAGAAACCGCCTGCGTCGATGCGCTCGATCTTGTAGTTGGCGGTCCATGCGACAAGATGGCCGTTGTCCACTGCGCGTTACGTCAATATCTCACACTTGAGTCAGAAGAGTTGAAACGCGTACCGATCCACTGCTCGCCTGGCTGGAGCGTCCGCGAGACGATCGCGCCCAGGCTCGTCACCCACATCATGCCGGCTCCGACCACATTATGTACGAATAGGCCTTCGCCGGAGACTGTCGGGAATCGTAAGCTCTCGGGGTTGAATTATTTACTGGCGAGCATATAGCACTTACACAACGTCGCACCGATGCCCTGCGACTTGGCGGTGCGCGTGATACCCGGAGTACACGCGAGGTACGCATCCTTGCCAACTCTCCATTCTGTCCGGCCGTCGAGGTGGATGGGCACGATGTCCCCCCACGTCTCCGGGGCGACCATGACCTCACCGGGGCCGGTGAAGATAGACTCCGAAATCTACGGTTCGAATATGTCAGTGTACTATAGTAGACTTGTCTGAGTAGCGAGCACATACGTTAACGCCAGTAATCATCTTCTTCACGCTGAACTTCATCTTTCCCTTGATCTTGACCGTGGCGTCCATCGCGACCATACTTCCGGGCTTTGCCTTCACCTCGGCTCCAGGCTGTAAGCGGAGGTACAGCATAGAGTTGCTGTCCCTGTGATCGATGCGGAACGTTACGCCTTCGACCTGGCCAGTCGTCGGCAGGTTCGACGCGCCCGGTTGGGCTTGCAGGGGTGGCGCTGTAGGGGGAGGAGGCCCCCCGGAGAAGGAACCTTGGTGGTGGTGTCCGGGGTAGCTGGGGCTCTGCGATGGATATCCAGGAGTCGGGGCCTGGCCGGGGTAGGCAGAATGCGTGGGCTCGCTAGGGTAGCCCGGCCGGGGGTACGAAGGGTAGGACATTTCGATGGTAGAGGTATATGTTCCTGAGATGTGGACTGTACTGTGGGGTAGACGGGGGCTGATTATGAAGAATGCATCGAGTGGGATGCTTGGTTATATAGCGTGTTCGGATGTACCATTCTGGACGTACTGCAGGAGAGGCAAATGACAGGAGCTGGTTCGGCAGAGTGACGAAGCTGTACCATGCGCCACCGCCAAGGGGCCAGGGGGCGATGTCTGTTCATTATGTCGGAACTAACTTAGATCGTCTTACCCTTTTGTCAATGTTAATGATTCCGTATCCATCGAACCACTACAACAACGTTGCACAGCAAACGCTGACGCATGTGGGGTAGAACGGACTATGCAGTGTCGGATAAACAGGGGGGATGATTGTCCGGCAAGACGGCTGCTGCAAGCGATCGAATGACTGCCTCTCGCACACGTCTTATTTACCTGTTTGTGGAGTCTGTCTCCCGCTTATGGGGGCGTATCTCGTCAATTGCTGCGTCGGTCGGTCGAAAGTACGTATGATCGGGTCGGACATAGTACTTAGCTGAGACATGTCTCCTACAACGACCGCCTTCTCATGGTAGAAGCTTGCGCAGCCAGTATTGCCAGCAAATATTGCAGCCATCATTAGCGCGCCAGTGCAAGGTCCACAATTGCAGTGCAGCGGAGCCGTTGAGCCTGAAGTTTGAAGATTCACAGCATTGTATAATGATCAGCAGAATAACGAGATGAGTGTATTGAGCTGTGCGCGGCGGGTGGGGAGAAGAGACGACGATGCCGAGAGTTCCGAGTCGAAGCGTCGGACAAAATCAAACTTAAGCTGCACAGATAAGATAGACGCCTGGGCATCGTCGAAGCTTCGAATGACATCGAGCAGGCGCGTGAAAGTTGCCCCACAGGACTCGGAGCCATGCCCTGCCCGAGTCTCTTCCTCCTCCTCCTCACCCCGCCCACCTCACCTGCCGCCGCCTCATCTCTCTCACCTCCTTTCTCCTCAAGTTTTGCATAGTATCGGGTAGTTCGCAGTGTGCAACATACTACCTACCGGTACGTTCCCGACGTCATCAATTCAAACGCGTTTCTTACTGAATGCTCTACGCCTCACTCACAGGCCATGACCGTCCTACCCTCACTCACTGTGGCAGTGGACGCCATGACTCCTTCACAATCACGAGAGGCAGCACTACACGGGTGAGCTTTTCCCATCCCGCCTCCCCACCTCCCAGAAACAAGTACCAACGAAGCCCTCTCCACCCACCAGCCACCGCGCACTCACACCCATCCTCTCCGGCGCGATCTCCGGGGGCATCGTCGGCGTCGCCTGGATAATCGGAATCATCGTCTGGCTCTTCAAGCGGCACCGCCGCGCGCAGCGCGCAAAGGCCGCCGGCTACCGGAGCCACCGCGAGTTCCTCGACCCGCCCAAGAAGGACGACGCGTTCATCATCCCGCCGGACCCCGCCGTCATCAAGGGCCACGCGAAGCCCGGGCAGCGCATCGTCGTCGAGGACGTGCAGATGGCGCACATGAAGCACGCGCGGACTGTCCCGGAGGCGGCGGCGGAGGACGGGGAGCGCAGGCATGGGGAGAAGGAGGACGTGCCCCCTGGGATGGCGCACCGGACGTCGGCGCCGTGTAGGGTGCAGGACTCGCCGAATCCGTCGAATTATTCGGGGAGGGAGAGGGAGAAGCAGCCGTTGGTTCCCCCGAGTATGTCTACTCCATGAGACGAGGGGTTTTGATAGATGTGGTGAGTTCTGTCGTTCCTGCGTCTTTTATCGTTGTGTACTGACGCTGTTCGTAGTACTGTTACCCATTCACGATGTTTACGACGCAGACTACATCTGTACCCATAGGACTATACACGATATATCGCCCCAAATCTATCGCAGGCCTATCTCCGTCTGTCAGGCGATGCCTGAAGGTATATTCAAACGACAACCTGAACACAATGCACACTTTGCCGTAGTGCGTCACATTTTCTCCCTCTACGACATTTAACCTGCCAACAGCGACACACCGTTATGCGACTCCAGTTTGGGCTAAATTGATACCCATTGAGTTGTACACAGAATAGTACAATGTTTCTAATATCCTTCTCCCCATATTTCCTATGCCCCACGCTCTCGCCCTCCTCAATCGCAGTACGCACCAACGTTCGCAGGCTGCAACCACCACCGCCATCAGCATCCACCCCCACAAGAACGAAAGCAACGATTGACTCACCGCGACATCGCGCGCGTAGCGGTACAGCACGCCGCGCTTCTCGCGGTACTCGCGCGGGACCCACTTCTCGCGGCGGCGCTTCTGCTCCTCCTCGTCCACGAGCCAGTCGATCGACCGCTTCTCGGTGTCGATGATGATCTTGTCGCCGTCCTCGACGAGCGCGATCGGCCCGCCGACGAACGCCTCGGGCACGACGTGGCCTGTGGTGCGTTTCCGGCGTGTCAGGTGGGTCTTAGGGTGATTAGGGGGCGAGAGGGGGGGACTGACCGATGATGAAGCCGCGGGAGGCGCCGGAGAAACGGCCGTCCGTGATGAGGGCGGTCTTGCCACCCAGGCCCGCGCCCATGAGCGCCGCGGTCTGACCTGCGGGATTGTGAGTATGGTTGCATCCACTGTTTGTCGTGATTATTTACCAAGCATCTACACGCTGTGCGTTAGAATCGTGTATTATCATCGGAGAGTGCATTGGACGTACCTCGGGCATACCGGGTGCGCCCTTGGGGCCCTGGTACCGGAAGATGATAGCCATGCCCGCCGTGATCTCACCGTGCTCGAGAGCCTCGAAGAACGGAGGGATGCTGAACGTAACAATTAGATCCCCATATACAAACGTGCAGTGCATCTGAATCTGGCGTACCTGTCGAAGCACTTGGCAATACCCTACACAACGCGTCAGCAAGGGCCGCTTCTCTCCAACAACCGAAACACCGAGACGCACCTCGAAGCGCAGACCCTCCTTGCCCGTGATCTTCGCGACGGCAGTCTCGGGCGCGAGGTTCCCGCGGAGGATCGTCAAGTGGCCGGTGGACTTGATCGGGTTGCTGAGCGGGCGCACGACGTCCTGCGCCGCGAAGTCGAGCTCGGGCACGTCCTCGACGTTCTCCGCGAGCGTCTTGCCCGTCACCGTGAGCTGCGTGCCGTCGATGAGGTCCGTGTTCTTGAGCAGGTACTTGAGCAGCGCGGGGATGCCGCCGACGCGGTGCAGGTCCTCCATCACGTACTTGCCCGAGGGCCTGGTGAGATGGCGTGTTAGGATGCTGTGCGGGTGGAGGGAGGGAGGGACGTACTTGAGGTCTGCGAGGTACGGGGTCCGGTCCGCGACCTTCTGGAAGTCGTCGATGGTCAGCTCGACGTCCGCAGAGCGGGCCATGGCGAGCAGGTGGAGCACCTATGGAGGCCATCAGTCCAATTGACCAAGCGGTGTGTGCAATACATTGTTAAAACATACAGCGTTAGTAGAACCACCAATGACGTTCACAACAGCGATAGCGTTGAGGAAAGACTGGCGGGTGAGGATGTCCCTGGTAGTTTCATTACTTTAGTGGACCAGAAAGTCATGGGGCAGATAGGTACGCACCTAGGCTTGATGTCGAGCTCGAGAAGGCGCTTCAGGTACTTGGCCGCCTTAAAGCACTCTTGCGCCTTTTCGGGGTAGATGGCGGGAAGACTCGCCGAGTACGGCAGAGACATACCGAGCACCTCGAGGACACTCGACATGGTGTTCGCACTGTATATCCATTCTTCAGTGCAATGCCCTCACGAGAAAGCGATCGCACGTACGTAAACATGCCACCGCAAGCACCGGGCCCGGGGCACGAGTGGCGGACGACGTCGAGGCGCTGCTCCTCATCGATCTTGCCCACGGCAAACGCGCCGTAGGACTCGAACGCGTCGGCGATGTTCATGTCGTCGCCCTTCTTGTGGCCGAGGGCGGGGCAGTCGACCTTGCGGACACCGGCTTGGATGGTACCGCCGTATACGATGACGGTGGGGCGGTTGTGGCGGGCGGCGGCGATCACGCAGCCGGGCATGTTCTTGTCGCATCTGAGAATATGTGAGTTCGAAATTTCAGGATCAAGCGTGATTAGACCTACCCGGGGAGAGAGATGTTGCCGTCGTAATGTTGCGCCTAGAATCACTGTGGGTCGAATGCAAGAGAGAAAGTTGTCATTTTGCTAACCATGACGACCTAGGTGTATATGTCAGTCGCGTAAGAACATATCATTTCGACTGTACTCACAGTTTCAATGGAATCGGCGATCAAGTCACGACTCGGTAGCCTGGCGGAAAGCGTTAAGGCAAATCCGGAAGCGGGGATGGTGAGCTCGACTTACGAGTATCGCATGCCTGAGTAAATGCGTAAATTTTGAATTTCTGAACCGTAGCAAGAGTGAGGGAATACTTACCCTCAGTGCCCATGGTAATACCATCGCTGTGAAAGTTTATCTGTCGATGTTTCTTGCCACATAATTCATGACATACCTGACACCGATCGTGCTGAACGTGAGGCCGACAAGGCCTTCCTGGGTGCATCCCTGCTTGACTTGCCTCGCAAGGTCGAGCTATAAATGAAGATTGAGTCGCGTTCTCCGCCGAAGCACGTCCGCCCATCACTTACGAGATGGTTGTTACAGGGATTGCCTTTTGCGGGAGATGAGAGGCTAATACGGCGCTTGCATCAGGATAGGCAGCTCACCTTCCCACCACACAGGCGAGATACCGATCTAAGCAAGCGTCCTTCTAAGCGGCTGCAGTATTCGCATGGCTTAGAGAGCGTACCTGCGGCTTGTCCAGATCCTCCGGGGTGACGCCCACGGCGTGCACTACATGCATATAACCTGTTAATGTCACTTTCACTGTTGAACATCATGTAGGACGTACACATGGCCTGGGCACCTCCGCGCCTCTACAGATTCCTTCAGCCTCCTGGACAGTGTTTCTGGTGGATTTAGCGCACCTTATCTTGTGTGAGCTGACATGAGATCTTGTTGAGCTTCACGCCGCTTGTGGGGGATGCCGGCTTGGGCACAGAGTGGCTATAGCGTGTACGAACATTATGAGGAGCTCAACTTGTTAGATTTGCATACGGCACACATACATTTCGACGCCGTCTGAGGACATGGCTGATAGTGATAGTCGCTAACAAAGAGAGCGCGAGAAAGAGAGAGAGATCCTAAGCGGGACGGCGGCGGAAGAAGTGGTATAAAATACTTTTGGAGCTCGGAATATAGCAGACGGCATCTGACCCCGCTCCCCGGTCCGCGCTGCTGGTCATTCACGTCAGATCGATCGGCAGCACGCAATCATCTGCAATACGTTCTCGATCGCGATGGCTGCATATTCGCCCTCTCCCATTCGCCCGCCCCCGTCCAATCGCCCGCGCTCGAATTCAATATTCACCTCTGCCGTGCCTGCCTCGCAATACGCCTTGAGCTCAGTTCCTGAAATCCGCGAAGCACTTAGAATACAGGATATAGAGTACACGACCAGCACAGGTCCAGGCGGTGCCGTCGAGCAGCGGGCCCCGGGCCGGCATCTATTCGTCAGAAGTCGAAGCCCTTTTCGCGGAACGCCTCCAGGCTTGTCGACGCCTTTGCCATCTCGGCCAGGTCCTGGCGGTTCTGTATCATACAGTCAGATGATAGCGCAACGATCGCGTGGTGCGGCGGACTGACCATCGCTTGGAACGCGCGCCGGAGCGTCGTCCACAGCTGCTCGCTCTTCGCGCCGCCGGACGACTCCTGCAGCGCGAGTGCGCTCAGGAAGTGCTCAATGGCCTCTTGGTGGGCGCCGATGTTCAGACCTGCATGGGGTCAATACCGTATTGCGGGCTAGGGAAAGTAGAAAACTTACATGCCACGCCCACGTTATAGATAGCGCGGGTGTATGTGGGCCGAAGCTGCAGCGCTTCACGATATACACCAAGGGCCTCCTCGGGCTTGTTACCGTTCGACAGGGAGGAACCCAGCCTATTCCAAATTAGATAGTCCTAACATAGCGTGTCAATATGAAGCTCTTCCAAGTGTCCCTGCCGAAACTCACCTTCGGCCGAATGCTCAGCGCTGCCTCGAAGCAGTCCTTTGCACGGTCGTAGTCGCCACTAGTATAGAAGAGAACTCCCAATCCGACCTGCACGTCAGGGTCTACCTCTCCGCGGTTGTATTGCTCTCGAGCGACGCTCAGGTACGCTTCCGTTACCTGCTCCTGAGAGTGCCAGGAGGAGTTCTTGAGCGACGTCCACGCCTCTTCCGAGATGTTGGCGTCGGGGATGTGTGCCCGGAGCCAGCGAAGGAGCATCGTATGTGACGCTTTCTCCAGGGACTCATTCGTAAATGCAATCGCAAGAGACTATAGCCACATGATGAGTTGACCACCCGTGCGCAACAGTCGGAATCACTTACCAACATCCCAGCACCTGCGGCACCTGCTGCTTCTGCTCGCTTCACGCCCTCCATGAGCGCACGCATAGCTGCGTCGTCGCGCTCGTCCATGCTCCGGGTTTCTCCTAGAAGTATCCAAGCCTCATAGCCCCCTTCTCCGAGGTCGCCGTGCTGGATAGCTGCCTCTAGCAGTAGAGCTGCTTCCGAGAGCGACCCGTTACTGGCCAAAAGATCCTTTGCTTCCTGCAGAGAAGACCTCGAGTGTGTAGGGTCCAAGAATTTGTTGTCTTTCTCTGAAAAGACAGCCCATTAGCGATATTCTCAGTGTGCCTCTGTCATCGGACCAACCAAACTCATAGGCTCCCAATATTGGGATGCCCTCTTCATCGAACTGCAGTGGGGGTTCGAATGAGTAATCGGGGTTTGCATTGGGTTCCCATTGGCGGTCCCATCCGGCCTGCATTATATCCCCGTAGTCGAAATCGAGGTCCTCGCGCTGAGAGTTCATCATCTGGTTAAACTGCGCTTCCCATTTTGCCATATCCTCCGGGGGAGGAGGTATGTCCGAGTGCTGCAGCTGATCCCATACCCTGCACGGACATTAGTGCACTGTAGAAGCGGTCCGACCTCTGAGGATCACGTACTCGTTGAATCCCGCATTCTCGTAGGCGGACTTCTCCGCACCAAGCGCTTTCTCCCCTCCAAGACTTGCCCCCTCTAGGTCCTGAGTAAGCTCCTCCAGCGCCTCGTCATTGACCTCCGTGATCCGGGCGCCCTCGGTCTGCCCGGGGTACGCAGCAGCATATTGCGCAAACGCGGCGTCAAAGTCGATGTCCTTCCCCTTCCCCTTCCCCATGTCCCCCATCATCTGCGGCGGCATGCCCATCGCGAACCCGGACATGCCGCCCATCGCCATCGACCCCCCGTACAGCCCCGCCGACATATACGGCGCCTGGCTCACTGGAGATGATGGCAGCACCACGGGCGTCAGCAAGCAGCGGCACCGAGAGCGGCTCGAGCGCGAACGTACGATTCGACTGCATGGGCATGCTCTGCTGGCCCGACGGCCGCGCGATCTGCGCGACGCTGTCGAACTCGGCGCCCCAGCCCGACGGCGAGTGCTGCATGCGCAGGAGGTCGCCGCCGCCCATCGGGCGCCCGGCTTGCTGCATCTCGTTCCATGCTTTCTGCAGATCGGGCCCCGCGGCTTGCGGCGGCGGCGAGTGCATGAAGCGTTCGGCCGCGCCGGGGGATACTAGATGGCGCTGCATGGCAAACGAGGGTGGTGCGCCGGCTTGCTGTGACGAGCCGCCCTCGAAGAACTGGCGGGCCATGGCGAGGTCCCGTTCAGACCCATTATGGGCTGCAGATGTGGGGAGGTGGTGAAGCTGTAGTGTGTTAGCGTGCCTGTTGTAGGTAAATCTGGCCTAGATATATGCACTTACTCTTGAGCCAGATGGTCCTGCAATCCTGTCCTGAAGGGAGGAAAGGTCGGCAATGTACGTACGAGAGATGGCAGTAGTCACACACCTGCTGCAAGCTCCGGTCGCCTTCAGTGTGCTTCAGCACTTGAGAAAGGGGGTTAAACGGGACCGCGCACTCTGCGCCCGAGATAAGACCCTGCAAAGACATTATGTATGTATGCGCAGGATAGAGCCAAGCTGAGGTGGTGGAAGGAGAGTGGATGGGCCGTCGGCGTTAGAGACAGGGTACTTTACCAAGCGCGCCTGTACGCGGGATAGCGGGGTTCGGGGACTGCCGATCACCCCGCCTAATTCACGTGTCTCGGTCCATTAAGCAGGTCGACGCTAGTACTTTGAGTTTAAGTTTGCACCTGGATACGTGCTAACGTGCTGCTGCCCCTGGCATGTGGGATTGTGGGATCAAGGGCAAAGCACATTGCTTGCTAGTGCTTCAATAGGACAGGAGAGAGGCCGGCAAAAATCTAAACAGGCTACAACACGTTCTCGCAGATATTACACCCCACTCAACCTCTCTGCACGATCTTAAACCCATGATACCGCCTCCACAGTATATCCGTCACGAAAGCACTGAAGGTGCTCTGCTCGGTACCAACCACCTGCCACGCCTGACCCACCACCATCGCATCCAAGAACGGCATGAAGAACGCGGCCAGCGGCACTCCGTCCACGGGGCTCCTCAGCGCGCGCAGCGGCGCCGCTTGCTCCGGGAAGTCGCTCAAGAAGAACGTGCATGGGAACGTACGCGTGAAGCGTTTGAGGACAGGGTTGGAAGCGGGAGAGCGCGCGTCCGTCGAAATGAAAAGGGGCGCATTGAGGGCCGCAAGGCCGGGCGAGGTGTGCAGGGGAGAGCGACACGAGATTCCGCGAGGTGTTGCTTCAGCCGGGAATACGGGCAGCGGCGGATGAGGGGCACGCATAGCGGGAAGGTCTTCCTTCAGGACAGGTGGATCGGCGGCATCTTCGTTGGGGAAAGCGTCGCGTTCGAGTGCAAGGATGTCTTCGAGCGAGAGCTCCAGTGCGAGGTGAAGGAGCTTCCACCACGCCGTACGTACGTTCTCCGGCGCATTCCATTCGAATACACCATCGCCAAGCCGGAGGTGGACACCGAAGTATGCCCCGCCTAGCGCATCACGAATGGATTCGGCGGCACGCGCAAGCACCGGGTTCGTGAGTGTCATGGCTTCGCGGACGCGTCTGCGCAGACTATAGTTGACAGAGGAACGCAGATGAAGACGGCTGGAGCCGAAGAGAGTTCCCATTTGGATGAGGCGCTCAGGCTGTTGGGCCAAGGTAGTTATGTTGATGGACTGGAAGAACTTCCGCGAAGGAGGATCGAGGGTAGGGAAGTCCTGAAACGAGTACTCGTTACGCGTCGAGTCCTTGAGGTAGAAGATGTCGTCTTCATATATGTCCAGTTCGCCCTGAAGCCAAGCATCAGTGAAGTTCCAGCCCTCTAGTGTCTGCTGGTCTTCTCCGAGGCTAGAGAGGTCGACAAGCCAGTTCCAAGATATTTGCGTGTAGGTCGCGCATTCCGGATGCGCTTTATAACCGACCAGTAGCCTATTTGAGCAGTGTTTCTTCCTCCAGCCATTCGTAAGAGCAGACACTTCGTAGAGTTCATCGAAAGGCGCGTAGCTCAGAGGATCACCCAGGCGGACAGGAGGCAAAAGCAGGGTGCGGTTGAGCATATGCGCCAGGACAAGCGCATTCTCCAAGGCGATTCTTTGATTGTGAAATCCGCTATGAGGCAAGTAGGCCAGGTATCGATCGAGGGGAACGGTAGTTGTGACAGCTGGAGCAATCGAAGAAAAGGCGGTTACGGCTACAGAGGTCTCGGGGAGAGCAGATTGTTCATTTTCACCGGAGTGGTGACCAGAGGGAAAGACCAGCGATGTTCGAGGAGCGCTTGCGTACAGATAGAATGCCGCGAAGAGAGAAGCCAAGCCCGCCACAACAAGAACAGCTATCAGAGCCGTGATTGTATTGCACGCTTTATGGCGAAAAGACCGGTTGCGCGACTGCAGGCGCGATGGAGAGGTTTGTCGTATTGGGATGGAAGGATGCTGCGTGATAGGGGGACCAATACCAGAGGCGGACGCTCGGCTTGTCGCAGTCGTAATGCGCATCTCCAAAGTGGAGGTTGACGGCAGGACTGGACGAGAAACTTGTCGGAAAGCTCTTGGAGACATCCGATGAGCAGCGCGAAGAACTACCGCACTCTTTTCACGGGGTTGAGGTGGTTATGCTTCGGAAAGGAGTGGCGGGCCCAGCAGTCTACATCTCAAGATGATTAGAACTGGGAGAGAGCGAGGCAGGGAAACTGGCTCCTCACGGGTAAGAACACACGTCCCCAGACTTGGGTTATAATTGCACCTATCGAGGAGCTTTTCCCTGGCTCCAAAACTTGACGGTTATACGCTGCCCAAGAACGCCGAACCTCTAGTGCACGAGATGCGAGACTGTACTATGTACTGTGAGGGGACGGAGCAGGAGAACGGTAGTAGCAAGCGCCCAAATATTGTGATCGTCTTAATGGTAGGCGCCTATTCGCGTTCTGACACGGTCACGAACTTCTCATAAGTACTAGTATATAGCACATTACAAGGTAGCGTACACAAGAAGTTTGTACAAGTAGTAGGTATACAGTCGGGACAGCGACTATAGTACAACGCTCCATCCAACGGCGTAGCCGGTACCCCGGCCTAGCATGATAAGTACAACATAACCTACATCGAGCACCTTAAGCTTCCTAACCATATAATCTTAAAGCAGCCCCCGGATCCCAAGAAATCCCCTAGGGCATACACGCCGCTGGTGGGGGTCAATACTCCGCCATGGGAATGATGCGGCCCGTGTTGTAGTACGACGGTCGGCTCTTCTTGCGCCCGAGCAGCTCGACGTCGCCGCTGTCGAAGAATGAGTATCCCGCTGCTCCAGAACACCCCGCCACGCGTCAGCCACAGTGAAAAAGAAGAGGAAAAGCAGGAAAACTAACGCATGGTGTCCTCGTCTTCGTACGCCCCACCGCCGATGCTCTCCGCGGAGCGGTGGCCCTGCCCGTGGATCGGCCGCCCGGTCTTGGAGTCGCGCAGCACGCCGGCGTGGTCGACGAACGGCTCCGCGCGCTGGTTCGCGGACAGGTGCAGCTGCACGAGGATGCGCTGGATGTCGAGCAGGTAGCCCTTGAGCGTGTCTAGGAAACGGCGTGTCTGCAGGTGCTTGGACGACGCGCATCTGCATCACCCAAGTCCGGTCAGCCTCCGTGTTGAGTCGCGCTGGGAGAGGGGCGGAAGAAACATACACGGAGATGCCCTCGTCCTTGATGATGTATCCGATCCCGTACCCATCCGCAGCGACGGGCCCGAACCCGAACAGGCGCAGAGCGGGGTTCCCGCAGTTGGACGTCGAGAGGATGGAGCGGTTGAGGACGTGCCACCCGTTGTCGTTGAAGATCGCGGGGAGCGGCGCACGGCGTGCGAGTGCGCTGCTTCCACTAGACGCGGAGCTCGGGGACACTGGCCGGCCCTCGTCTTCCTCGTACTGACTCGCGACAGCGCTCTGGTACTCCTTCTCACGCTCGCGCTGCATGAGGCAGTAGAGCGCGTACAAGTGGCTAAGGGACGCATTTAGCAACGATTTCAGACAGTCCTCTAGGGAATGGCCTACCGATCCTGCCCAAGGCCCTTGCTGCAATCCTTCGTGAGCTGGACGTGACCCTGGCACGCCTTCCGAAGGGCGATGACCTTCTGCGCAGTTGTCGCCTCCGAGAAGAATGTCTATATCACTCAAATTCAACAACATGCTCTAGATTTCAGCATCTATTCATAACGTACCTTAATGAAGTCGACTGTATGCGGCTGCACTGTCCTGATCGCCTCCGTCCGTCCATGCAGGAACGCCTTCGTCATCGCCGGCTCGTACGTGCACTCGATGCGCCCGTACAGGCCATAGTACGCCGCCTGGAACGCCATCTGCACGAACGCGTCCGGGCTGAAACCGTGGCTCGTGATGAAGCTCTTCCCGTATGTCTTGAACTCGAGCGCCTGGCAGTCGTTCTGGCAGATCAGGTCGCTCAGGCGTGTCTCCGCGAACCGAATTCCTGCGCGCAGCTCAGGGTACAGCGTCCACTCGAGCTTCTTTGGCGCGGTGTCGATCACGTACGTGGGTACGGAGGAGTTCTCTTTCGCGTGCCCGCGCGGGGGCTTGTAGGATTTCGCGAAGGGCGAAAGTGGTGCGTGAAAGAGTGTAGGGGCAGAGGGGTTGATGGAGCGCGCGAGGAGCATCAGACCTTCGGTGAAGATGTCGGCAGCGAATCTATGAATGAACTTGTGAGCCACAGACAAAATGTACGCGTATAATATGAAGGTACCTGAGAACAGTGTGTCCGTCGACACCGGTGTGCTCGAAGTTGATGCCAGCGGCGCCATCAGCGCAAACGATGATTTGCAGCTGGTGTATGCGTTAGTTATGCTTGAAGCACATCGGAGCACTATCCATACCTTGTCGTACCACCTGTTGGTACACGTCCCGACCTGGATGCCGCCCTTCAAGTCATACGTACCACACAGGAAGTTGTCGCAGAGCTCGGCAAGGTTCTCCGGGGAAGTGTCGTCCAGGCACACCACAAACAGCGCATTATCGACGACGTCCAGACATGACTCGTTGTTCTTGTTGCTCGTGAGCGCCTTGCGGAGCTGCGACCACACTTTCCGGTTCTCGGTCGAGAGCACGCCAATAGAGTTGCGCGCAACCTGCATATATCCAGAACGGCGCTCAGCATAAGGTCATAAACAGGATCGAGAAAGCCTACCTCGTGGATCGGCATCTGGTCCGCATCCCCCACGATCGCCTGCAGGTTCCGCAGTATTTCGCGCTCGGTCAGGACCGGCCTATTCTCGGCGTCGAGCACGTCGAACCAGTCTGCGCGGGGTGCGAAGCAATGTATGGTCAGCATCCCGCGACGCTTCGTGAGGCGCGTTCCCCGCTTCGCCGTGCGAACTTCGAAGAGAAGGCGACTCACAGAATTGGCCGCGGCGCAGGACGACTATGTGCCGTGATTCTGGGTGCACTTCCATCTTGCAACCCCGCTGTGGCGCCGGATATCCCGGTGAGACTGCGAGCTGCTTTTGGTGTGGAGAAGAATGCGTACCTCGGTGGGTATCCGGGCGGTGCCAAACAGCCGGGTGTACTGGTCCATGTCGAGCGGTGTCCCGCGCATCGAGTCCGCTTCAAGGATGCCTGCGCGCAGATCGTGAATAAAGCCGAGCGAGGAAACGATCAGGGAGGCCGCGCGGGGCAACTGCTGGCCGCGATCTGGTGTAGGGTCATTCCTGCACAATATGGCGGCAGTAAGTACGGGGCACACCAGGTCGACACATTTAGGGAGGGGCTTACTCGAGGACGAAGAACGGATTAAGTGCGAGGACTACGGGATCCGAGTGGGATAGATACGATTCATACCTGGTGGGGTAAAACGCACGTTAATCAGTCTTCGTAATACACTCGTACATGTGCATTCTATGTACACGCACCAGAACTCTTCAATGTAGCTGTGAAACGGGGAAGCGTGTGAGCTGCGGATGAACGGCGGAAGCTATATGGTGCGAAAACGAGGCAACGGACCTAGCCTTGTCCTTGGCATACTCTCGGAGCTTCTGCTGTATCCGTGGGCCATCGTTGTGCAGAAATTCTTCTACAGCACGACGGGTCTCGGCGTGTTCGCGCGGGTCCTGGAGACCCTCGAGGGCAGTGAGATATCGATTGAGGGAATCTTCGAGGGGCGGAATGGGGAGGTTTGGGAGCTCGTTCTGGCGGGCAAAGGTGCGGGATTCGGGAGGGTTGTCCTCGAACCTGGTAACTGGGTTGGAGGCGGCCATGAGGTCGAGGGAGTGCGGGGCGGGCGCGGGGGATCTGTAAGAGAGAAGAGATTGGAGAGAGGGGCTATAAGAGGCAGCTACCCCGCAGGCAACTAGCTGAATGCG
Organism: Lenzites betulinus; assembly: GCA_022264855.1. Classification (NCBI taxonomy): domain Eukaryota; kingdom Fungi; phylum Basidiomycota; class Agaricomycetes; order Polyporales; family Polyporaceae; genus Lenzites; species Lenzites betulinus. Next base: position 2,098,753 of record JABYQU010000001.1, read on the forward strand.
GGGGGATGCGGGGTAGCGCCGAGCCCCAGGGGGCAGTCACGTTCAGTGATCGGATCGGGCGCTGCTCGCCACCGCACAGCTATCCTCAATCTCCGCAACTTGGCCTTCCGTCCGGGACTCCTCCATGGAACTTGGGCGGAGGCCACAGATGGCGCGCAGAATGAGGAGGGGATCTGAGGGGATGCGGAACGATGCATGGTAAACGCCCGTGTGCGCCATTCCGGCACACCACCGAACGCAGCCACCCGGGTCGAACCTCGTACATTTATACATACCATCTCCGAGCTCTTCTGCACGACTCAATTGTTCTTCCGTCTGTCCCCGATCGAGAGAAGCACAGGACCCCCGATTATGGTAGGCGAACTCACATCAGTATCCGGACAAAATTGGGTCCGTCAGGACCCTCTAGATTTTTTCCAGACAAAATAGGCCAAAATCGGGTAGCAACCCACCTCAGATTGCCGGACAAATTGGCGGCCGCGATGGGGGTACAAACTGGTACCAGCCCAGATTTGTTTTTCGGACAAATGGCCCCCGAACGTGGCCGAACCTTGATTTTCCGGACATTCCGAGCAAGAAACGGCCCAAAAACCGCAGACATTTTGACCAAAACCGGGGTGGTCGAGATGTAGGTTCCCCTACTATAATCAGGGGTCCTAGAAGCACTCAGTCAAGCGTTTGCGGGGGTCCCGAGATATGCGGGGTAGATCTTTTTCATTGCAGAAGCCCAGAGAAGCCCTCTCCGCCGGAGCGCCAGCTGCTTTCCGTCTCAGAGCCGAGGCCGTCTTGGGCAGGTCAGGCGTCGCGCTGGAAATATCGATATACTTTACGAAAACACATGGTACACAAACGACAGGCAGCGCACAGGGGCGCCCGATCTGCGGGACACCGTCACAGCGGCGGGGTATGATAACGGTGCAGCGACTGGGGGGTATATGGGACGCGCCCACGCGCGAGAGTCAGCACCGGTCTGACCCTCCTGCGCGCAGAGGCGAGTTCCGAGAGGATTGCGATGCGTGCAGCTGAGAATTCGATGTGCGGTCAGAATGGGGGAAGGCGTGGGCGCGCGGGAGGCGCACCTGCTTCCGCTTCTCATGCACGAGTTTTCGGCCCTCGAGTTCCGTGACAAAGTCGAGGAGTGGTTTTCCTGTCATGGCACACATCCGCCGGTATTTCTGCAGCCTTTTGCCCCCGTCCTTCGACGGTGAGGTCGGCGAGGACGAAGGTGGCGATGGAGGAGGCGAGGGGGAGTTCTCTCGTGAGGTGGGTGGTGTCTACACGAACGATAAGCGACCAGCGGCGGGATATCTGTTGGTTAGGAAAACATACGGAGTAGGGAGAAGCAGAGGAGGGGCTCGTGGAACGAGATGTGATCGGCGTTGAGTATCCACTCGAGGGCCAGTGTTCCGACACGCCGGAGAGGATAGAGCTGATCGGGTCGGAGACACCCGGGGGGTTGTAGAGCGGGCAGAAGAACACGTCGGGATTGCTGTAGCTCTGCATGGTGCTGTGCCGGAAGCGACTGGCGTCTAGTAGATGATGTCAGGAGAGGAACGGAAGCGAGGCGCACGGCGCAATCGTCGTCTAACGGGTGGGTGGTGGATGGTAGCCCTCGGAGGAGGCCTTGGGTTGATATACGGGATACCCGTACGCTTTGACTGGAACGTCGCCTACGAGAGTCGCCATGCAGTCTTTGGGCCAGACAAAGCAAGGGCGCCATGGCAGAGCGTAGAGGCCACAAAGCGGAAAGCAACTCGGGTACGGTTAAGTCAAAGTGGAAGCCGCAGCGAGTCGTGTCATTGCTGGCCGAAAATGGCAGTCATGGCGGGCCATAGAGTGCTGAGTACTGCGTCCCGGTCTGAACTAGTGGCGAAAGTTGGCGGTGCTTGTCCTCGAGGCGTGCGCGACTAGTATGTGCAGGGTCCAAGGTCAAGCCACAAAGACAGCCTTTGACAGCCAGTAGACGCTTGTCGCATTGGACGAGGGCATTGACATCCGTCGCAAGCACTTCTCGTCTGCGTAGAATCTGGAACCCATGGCCCGAGCATTGAGGCTCTATCCCACAATCTCAGCGACGTGGCAACAGTCAATACATACCAGATAGACTCAGCTGCGACCTCGGTGATTAGCTCCATCTACCCTGTAGTACTGCCTTCGCACCTGGAGCTTGATCCGAGAACAATCAGGTAGCACAAAACTGGTAAGTAGGAACTCTGTCGCGAGCTATTCCAGGATATTCCCTAGTTTTAATGCCTGCAGCGATCACTGTTGCGCCACGCGCTGGCACAGCGCGGCGCGCGGCGGTCGACACGAACGCAGGGTCGCGCACGTTAGTTAAGTCCGCTTACCATGCAGCTGCATATGTTGGTAATGCTGATGATGCTACGGCCTCGGTGTGGAGGCGGGCACCGGGGCAGGGCATAGGTTGCAGTGAAGGTTGGCAGTATTGCGATGACTGGAAGCGTACCGCAGAGCCCCGAGTCACCCGACGAGCCTCAGCAGGCCGCGCGCGCCGGGTCCGTCGATCGACGGGGCAGCGCGCCCGGGTAGGCTTCCGCGCAGGTACGCGGTGGCAGGGCCGCGCTGCGAGACTAGTGAGTGAACCGCCCGAACGGTGGACAACGAGCACCGTGCTGGAAGCTGCGGGAGCAGAAGAGGACGCGGGAGCAGGGACGGTGCGGGGGCGCTTATCTGCCAAGGGCTGATTTGTCGCGCAGGCGGTGAGCCTGTCGGACTCACTCCGCCTTGCCCTCCCTCCTCGTCGTTTGCAAAAATGCCAGAGCAACCCGCCACGCGATGAGTCTTCTCCCCATGGCCGCGCGCACCGTCTCCACCACCACTTTCCCCGACCTCAACAACCCACAACTCGCGCCACAACCCTCTCCTCGTCTTCCGCATCCCCGCTCACTCGCTTCGCCCCTCTTACCGTCGCTAACGTTGCCATGGGCGATGCGCCGACAAAGGACACTGCTCGCTCTACTCGCCTATGTCGCCGCCACCGCTGCCCAGTCTACAGTGCGCACCTAGTTTTTCATATCTCGCGCATACGAAGGGCTGATCTCTGTCGTCGCGTCCTTGCTGCGCTAGCCTGAATGCAAGGATGGGCTGGACAAGGTGAGCGCTCTTCCTAGGCTCTAGAATCAACTTGGGCAGGGTGCGGGACACGGTGGGCGAGAGCAAGAGTGGATTGGGGCGTCGTGCCTATCAGCAACGATATCCGAGTGCCCGAATCGCTTAGTTTCAACCCATTTCTCCCTCTCCAGTCCACGCATCAAACGAGAGCCCATGGCCCCCTCGGCGAGCGTGACCGGGCGTCCGACGCGGGGCCCTCGACGCGCTCCATGCAGCGCGTCGAGTGCCCAGAGGTGCTCTGTCTCGCTGCAATACTCGGCAAGAGAACATCTGCCCGTCGAAATCGCTGCTGAGAGTTGTGAAACATTGATCCCCGTCAACTGGGCACAAACTTGCGCTCCGAGTCCTAGCACCTAGCGCGACGAGCTCCCTATACTGGTCCTGGGGATTTTGGACGCGACGCTGACATGACAACCCCCCGCAGTTGAACAACAAATCCGGCATGTCTCCATGCACGGTCGGCAAGCAGCTCAGGCAGGCATGCAACGATGGCAAGTCAAATTCGCGACGTACAACTTAAAATAGCTGCTGACATTATCCCCTGTAGACTCCTCCAACTCCCACCAATGTTCATGGTGAGCGAGACGCTTCGTAGGTCTATCGCAGTGTACTTACCGTGCGCAGTAGCAACGTCGCGTTCAATATCGGCGCGGCATGTGCTGCCTGCTCCGGAGACGGTCCGCCCACCTGGGCGCAATGGGCAGATGATCACAGCTGCGACAGCAACCCGCAGCAGTTTCCCTCTGACGTCAATCTCGATCAAGTCATCCTCCCAGCGTGGGCGAACCTGTCGCTCACAGAAGAGAACGAATTTAACATGTCGGCCGCAATCCTCACCGCGAACGCGACAGGCAACACACGTAAGCCAGCACCCCCCTCTCGTGCGCGCGCGATGCTCATTGCATCCAGCCATCAATTCCGGTCGGTCAAACACCGCGGCGCAGGTCGTTGTGCCCATAGTGGCCGGGATCGGCGTCGCGCTCATCGCAACGCTCACATTCTGGGCGTGCTGGCGACGGAAACACCGGGATCCACGAATGAAAGCACTCCCGCTCACCCCCGGCAGTCGAAGGCCGACCTGGCGGCCGTGGCGGTACATGCAGATCGCGTGGCCGAGCACGCGTTCGCGCGGTCTGCGACCTTCGAAGAAGGACTCGGGGTGGGCAATCGAGGATGATGACGCGGACGTCGAATGGGTTGGGCACACGCGCCCACACACCGCAGTGTCCTACGTCGATCCGTACAACCCGCAGGAGCGACTTACCGACGAGCCGCTGGCGCTCGAGGAGCTGGACGTGCCGCACACGTCTGCGCACCTGCAGGAGACGTCGAGCTCGTCGCTGCTACCACACATCGAGTTCCCGAACGTGCGCGTGCCCACAGTCTTCGAGCGTTTCATCTCCTCCAAGGACGGCGTGCGGAAGAGTCCCGCGTACAAGTCCAAGTACGTCAGGCCGACCTCGCCGGACCCGCAATTCCGCATCGACGAGCCTACGCCGGTGAAGGACGAGTTTGAGGTCGATGAGTCGCGGCTGTCTGCGTCAGGAAGGCGCTCCGGGTTGAGGGCAGGGGCGAGGGAGAGCAGAGGGGCCAGCAACTCGCGGACGCAGCCGGGACTCGCCGCGCGGAGCGACCATGACTCACAATCGGAGGGCGTCGGGAGCAGCGTGCTACTCATATCGCGGACAGGCCAGGACTTCACGCTCGACGACAGCCCTACAATTGCCCCGGCCAGCTCGCATGCTAGCAGTCCGAATCCCAACACACCGCATCCCAGCACACAGCATTCGCCCATTTCACCCGTACAGGTGAGTCGATATTTATCTCTACACTTCTACCACCAGAGCCATTTTGAATTTCGGACGACGCTAACGCCCGCCCCCAGGGATCCGCATACACGGGATACTCGGGCTCCCGCACGGGAACAACAGGGACGGGGACATGGTTGCCGAGCCCGAACCGCGCGAACACGTCCTCGACGATCTCCGGCGCGTACCCGTTCGAGCTGCGGCAGGACCCCGACCTGACGTCGTCCCGCAGCTGGGCGTCGCGCTTCCCCGTGCCCCCGCAGGCATTCGCGCAGGCCCCGGGCGCGTTCCGCTCGTTCTCCGACCAGATAGGCAATCTGTCGGCGCACAATCTCGCGACGCACACGGCTGCGCGCAGCTCGTAGCGCGGGTGCCGAGTTCACGCTGTCCTCCCGGTCCTTCCACACGCTCGCGCTGGTGCGACGTGGGGGCTGTCTGGCAATGTCGACTTCCCTGTCTCTGGCCGGCTGCTCGTGTCGACTCGTGTCGGGCTCCGCTGTCTGGCAGATGACTGTTGCGCATGGACCGCATGCTCGTGATGTCGCTTGCGGCACTCCTGGCTGCCACCGTCGCTGTCGCCTGTGCTGTCCCCGTATCCACGCCTGTGTGTATCCAACATCTTGACATTCGCACCGTCTGTTGCCCTCACCCTCACCCTCCTTCCACCCGTGTCTAACACCCAGTGTGTACTACCCTGTCTCATCCTGACTCCCGCCAACGTCGGACTGTTCTGTGTCCTGCTCTGCTGTAGAACACCACACGCACATACTAGGGACCCGACAGTTCCTACACCGCCCTGCTACCACCACTGCCGCCGCTGCGGTACCTGTGCACTCGTTACCCACATACCTTTGATCCTGCTATGCGTTTGTAAGTAGCTTAGAGTCCGGATGCGCGGATGATCTTGGACAGCATGTACTACTAGTATCTTATACCTCTGGAATGTCTGTGGTTCGCTTGGGTTTATTCAACTCGTTATCCGTGTTCGACAGGGTCGTTCTTCGCTGCTTCTACGTCCGACTATATCCGCGGGTTACGTACACTGCGCACAGGTCGTAGCGTTCCCTTAGGCAGCGTGCGATCAACAGTATGTACCATAATAACGTGAGTCGGCTTCATCACGCTCAAAACTCCTATGTCTTCAGGCTGAGATGACATACACAGAGTAGCCCATCGTTTTCATCATGCAAGACATTGCGCATGAACATGGGTCTCTAACGTTTGCCGAAAGGAGAGAAACCTACAATCCGCTGCAGCCGTACGTCACCTATCCTTGTCATACTCTGTCAGATTTATCTACCGCTCCTTTTCAGGATCCTAGAATGTGCCTCCGCCGCTCGTGTTTATTTGGCTTTGATTGGCCGCTAAGTTTCTTCAGCTTCCGCAAACTTCCTCATCGAAACAAGGGCCCTCTTCGATGCAATGATGTAGCCCAGATTGGCATGAAGGTAACCTCGAGGTCTATGCCGCATCTTTGTACTTCTACAGAAGACCCTCAGCCACATACGGAGGTGGAGAGTTCGCACTACGGCTATGGCTCCTCACTACATATTCCCGTTGATTGTATCGATGGTCGGCTCCTCCTTAGTGAGTCTCTTCCCCCATGCGGTCGCACAGTGTATTCCTAATCAACACCATGATGAGACTTTAGCATGCAGCAAGCTCGCATCCAAAAGCTTGTAGCATCCGTACACAGCGCGCACATCCTACACGGTCCGACGTAACCGACAAACGGCAGCTCCTCACCAGTTTACCTCAAACGCCGCACGCTGCTAGAGCTGACTTAGAGATGCGATCATTGCGGCATCTCGGTTCGATTCAAACCCCTCCGCCGAACAGGAGAAGTCGTGGCGTGCTTGCTCCAAGGAGCTCAACGCGGTAGGTAAGGCATAATCCTAAGTAAGAACGCGCCCGATGAAGGCCTCATGTTGCTGTCATATTTCTGTCGGTCAGCTGGTGGGTACTCCCCCTTGTATGCGATAAGGTGCGCGTCTGCATTCATACCATGCTATAAAGTATGATGCAGATGCATGTCTAATGATCACAACGCGAGCTTACGCCCCGCTCTCCCTCCCCCTCGTTCCCGCAGGGCGTGCATAATGTCCCCTTCGTCTGCGGCTATCCCAACAGCGGTTATCATCCAGGCGTACCAATCCTCGTATGTTACAGCTTCAGTTTCATAGTTGCAGGGGCCGTAGCTGACGGTATGCATGCGTACAGGAGGGTATATGCTACTTGCGGGGTTGCAACCACTGGCAAGTCAATGTGCATCACATTCTAAGACTTGGGCTGTTTTAACAACTGTTGAATGCCTTCCACAGTCTTCTTTGTATACGATCACATCCTATGCCTAGGCAGGGAGTATCAATACGTCTGGCAATCGGGAAAGTCCAAGGCCTCACGACTGCTGTATTTGTACATCAGATATACGTTCTGGCTTTATATCGTCGTGCCCCTTGCGACGATTCCTCCATTGTCGGATACTGTGAGCATGCTCTTCGTCGGTGAATGCATCAACTGATCCACAGTCATTGCCTGCCCTGCAGAGGTGATCGGTCACACTCCCAGTCCCGACCTCTTACAGCATTGACGTGATCGCTGTAAAGCTGTTTAAGAGTGAGCTGGACTATCACTGGCGTGGAGGTTCTGAGTCTTATCGGGCCCGCCGGTGAGTCTCTCCGCCTGTCAATAGCTTTGAAATAAAGTGCACGAGTACTGACCGAACGCGGAAGTTCTCACCGCACTACGGACTTATGTCCTATCGGGCAAAAAGAAGCTGTTGGGAGGGGCCACCTTAATCCTAGGCCTCGGCCCATTTTTCGTGAATGTTGTGAGCACCTGCTCTCTGGGCGTGTCAATACTTGAGCCCAGCTGATGCGTGCTGGCGCAGAGCATCGCGTACCAAAAGCCGCCCGCCAATCTCCCGCCCCCTGAAAACTGCGTCAACCTAAGCGCAGAGAGCGTTGCTCTTAATTTAGGGTGGGTTCTTTTAAAAAGCATGCGCGGGCCCCACTGTTTGATGATGTTAACCCCAGTGATCTGTAGATGTGAGCGAGATCTATGTGGCTGTATTGGCGGAAGCTTCATCCTGAGCGGTTTGCGCAGTGGTCATTTGTGCACGATCCTGTGCAATACTCTCCGACATTATAGCGATTGTGGTGACTTGGCGGGCGACCAGGCCTTCCCGCCAGGCTCTGAGGCACTCGAATGGCTTGCCTGAGGGACGGTCGCTGGAGCACGTTATGTGGACCAACGGTGAGCTCACAGTACATTCAATTGCATATAGATGCTGCCAATTGAATCTATCTTCTCACTCTGCTCGCGGCTTGTGCAGGCAATGTCTATTTCTTGTGAGTCCACATGTTGCATAGCAAACACGGCCACGGTTGCGATTGATCCTACCCATTAATAGTACGTTGTTAGCTATCAATGTTCTGGATCTCGTTCTAGTTGCGCTCTCCGTGCGTCCAGCCATATACCCTGTATATCACAACCTCAACCACGTACTCCTGTTTTACAGATCACAATCCCAAACAACGAAGAAAGCTACGTCACCGGTTTCCTAGATCCGTACGCTCTATCCTCCACCATTTCCCACTGATTACTAACCGCGCACACTGCGCAGCATCACCGCGATCTTGAACTGCAAATTCCTACTCGACCTCTACGAGACAAACGCACGGCTCGAGCGTGGCGGCGCATCCCTCTCGTGGTCTCTCCCCGACCTCAGCCTTCACTTCACAGGAGTCGGCCCTTCGGAGAACGTGGGGGCGCCCAGTGGTGGCTCGTCCTTCCTCGGTTCGTTTGCTGGTCCGGTCCGACATCTGTTCTCCGACGACGGTATGGAGGAGTTCCAGCCTGCTGACGGCGAGCCCGAAGCGGGAGCCTCAATCGAAATGAAGACGATGACGCGGACGGCGGCAGAGGGCTCACATGCGGCGGTGTGATGAGTCGACGCATATATATCCGTATTCTTGAACCGGCTGCGCCTGATGATCCCTCTTCCCCGCGACGCATCGTTCTACACCATAGATTTCGCCCCGTTGTTGACGTCCGTGCATGTTGTATCGTTTTCAAGTTGTTCCTGCACCCTTTCTTTACAGTCGCTTGATACTCTCTGCTTGGCGGACGGCGCTTGAAGCTTGATCAGACTCGCCCAACTGGTATCGTATCGACTCGTACGTCCGACTGTTGTTGCTCATATGCGATGTTGGCTTATCACAATGGTAACAGCGACGCCAAGTGATCAGTACTAGTACTTCAGTCGTAATCTCGTATTTTATCAGCACCTGTGTATTTTTGCTCTCTTGCACAAGTTAAGCCTCCCGTGGAACTTCACTGGAAGCGTACGACGACTGAATACATCCATACCATATGCACTGTAGTCTTGTAACTACTGTACATCCGCGGTGTTCCTGATTTTGAGCTTCCTACCTTGCACCCAACATAGGGACTTCAGCGGTCAAGCCCTTCAAAGCCTCCAGAAGCTCAGAATCCTCGGCAGACAACGCGCGCACATCCTGTACGGACCCGACAAAAGGCAGCTCCTCGACCTCGCACACCGTGCCCGGGGAAGGGAGCGTCCCGTTGACCATGTACGCCCGGATATGCCGCGCAGTGCACAGCGACGGCGCCGAGATCGAGCAGTGGCCGTACGAGTTCTGCACCAGCAGCCCCGCGCCCCCATACCGCGCCTGCACGCGCACCGCATCGCTCAGCGGGCAGACGGGGTCCCACCGCGGCGAGACGACGAGCAGTGGATGCGACGTGTTCGCCGCCTCGAGCGGACCCGTGTAGCGCGCGTTCGGGCGGACGCGCCATTGCGAGCACATGAGGTAGTGGTGGGACCAGAACGGCGCGGCGAGCGGGGAGTCCCGCGCGAGGGCCGCGTAGTACGCCGCGTACGCCGCCGCGTCGAATGGGCGACCGTCGGCGTCCCCGCACGCGATTGCGTTGAACGCCTCGTTGTCGGCGGACGTCGGCGCGGGCAGGTCGCACTTGCATTCGGTCGGGTCGACGATCTTCGGCGCGAGCCAGACGAGCGCGGCTTCGTTCCCACGCTCGAGCGCGCGCATCGTGTCGGCCACGATGGGAAACCGCGTTGAGGGCTCGTATGTCGCTTCGAACATCTGGTTCTGGAGGATCTTGCGCGTGACGACGAGCGGAGGCGATGCGCCTGCTATGGGTACGGGAGCCGTCTCGACAGATTCGAGGAGTGCGTAGTAGCGGGCGCGGATCTTCTCGGGGGAGGAATCGTATACCGAGCACTTCTCTGGGCCAGCTTGGTGGCAGAAGTGGAAGAAGGAGCCGATGATGGCGTCCATGTCGGCGAGGTTCGTGCTCCATAGCGCGGCGCGGTAGTTGTGCGCGTCGTACACGCCGTCGATAATCACCCGTCCGATCTTGTCAGGGTATATCGCCGAGAAGTACTGGCCAAGTACACTTCCGTAGCTCTACAGATTTTTCAGCGAGTGTCATACTAGTGAGGATAAATGCTGGCTAGTGATACGCACGAAGCCCCAGTATTGCAGCTTCTCCTGCCCGAGCAGTTGTGATATCTCAAGCATGTCCCGGGCGACGTCCGGGGTGCCCATGAAGCGGCCGATGCCCCTTTCACCCCCAATCTTTTGCTCGCACCGCTGTCCCATGAGTGACTGTCTCGCGAGCTCGAGGTAGACAGTACTATCATCCGAGGCGTTCAGCAAGCGAGCGTCCTCTTGCAGACGCCAGAGCGCCCGCTGCGAGTCCGTGTCGAAGCAGCTCGCGGAGGGCATGCTCGCTCCGATCCCCCGCGGGTCGAAGCCAAGGACGTCGAATTCGCCCCCGACGACGCGGGAGATCCGGAGGCCAAACCGTCCGACCATCTTCGTGCCAGACTCGCCGGGACCACCGGGGTTGATCAAGATGGGCCCCCTGTAGTTCGCCCTGTCTGTGGCTGGGACCATGCGCAAGGCGATAGCTGTCGTAGGTCCGTCGGGGGTCTCGTAGTCTAAGGGAAGGAGCAGTCGCGCGCATCTATGGCCAGCGTAGCAGTTCGTCCACTTGATACTCCTTGATGGCTCTACCTGTAAACACTGAGCACATGCCATTACCGATGAAGACAGGTCAATTGTGAACCTACCGCGGACCAGTCGAACCTAGGACTCCCATGGCTGGGTGTTGGATCCGAGTCGTGCTCCCTTGCTCGGAAAGGACAGCAGACTCGGACTTGTAGCGCGACGGCGGCCGCTACGATGACCAACACCCAGCAGACACGAGTTAGCTTGCGCCTGGGTAAGATGACTGCCGGGTCCGATGTACAAGGATGAGCACCAGTTGATGCAAGAGACTGGCTCCCTGTTTTGGAGTCGTTCATACTGGCGGCGAAGTCAGCAACTCCGAGCTGAGTGGGCCTGGGTGAGTGCATGCGGGCTAGTAGAATGAGCGCAGTACTTACGGGAGTTTATACGGCTCACGGTCGTGGTGCACAGTTAACGTTGCACCTCATGGGCTATTGTGCATGCTGCGTAGCAGTCCGTAGCATGCGGATCCATGCCATGATGAGAGACGCTAAGGCTAGTCCGCCGCTGCGCGGCGTCGGCGCCTATGGATGACGATCAGGGCGGCCTGCTATGCTAACGCCAGCGGCAGGGTCTGCAGCGTACACAAAGGGTTCTGAACTGACTCCATCGCACACATAGGACCACCTGTCGCACCTGCCCGCGAAAAAATAAAAGCAAAAGCAGCAGTCATGATATAATTGCGGTTGTGTACAGCGATACAGCAAGAGTCTGTGCGCGGCCTGGGGCATGCGCCTGGCATTAGTACAAGTCCCAGGCAAGGGCGTGCCGGACATTTTCGAGCTTCAGCGCTTCAGCTTCGGGCGGGATCCATCACGTCTATCCAACAGACATCCTCGTCGTGTTCTTCGTCCTCGGTCGTGTGGTGTGGTATTTAGCTTGGTCTGCGTCGCGCGTAGGCAGTTGCGCGCTGGCGGGCGGTGTGGGGGCAGGGCGGAGCGGGAGGGGTGCGGCAGTTTACTGCGCGGCGCGGTGGCGCGCCGCCTCGGCCTCGCGCTGCTCCTCTGCGTATATGACGTCCGGGTCGCGGTCGCGCACCTCGGGCAGGAGCAGCGTGCAGAACGCGCCCGCGACGCAGCACCCGAAGAAGACTGCAGCCAACACACGTCAGCGTAAGAGAAGAGGAGTAGAGAAGACTGGGCGACGCACTCCAGAGGACGTGCTGCGTGCCGATCTTCTTCGAGAGGCTGTTGAACGCGAGCGCGGAGATGATCGCGCCGGCTTTGCCGCACGCGGCGGACATGCCGTGTGCGGACGCGCGGAAGCGGGTCGGGAAGACCTCTGCGGGGTAGCACTGCGCGCGAGGCATCAGCATTGCGCGGAGGAGAAGGACACGGAAGAAAACATACGTAGGTGGTGGTATTCGCGCCGAAGTTGAAGAAGAACTGGAGGAAGGCGAAGCAGACGATAAACGGCGCGGTGCCCATCGTGTCGAACTTGCCCGCAAGGATCGCGAGGAAGAGCGCGGCGGCGAGGAAGCCCTGGATCTGGATCCACTTCCGCCCGAGCTTCTCGATGGTGAGGATCGTGGCGTAGTACCCGGGCACGAACCCGAGCGCGGTGACGATGAGGTTGCCGATGCCGATCTTGAAGAGGCGGTTCCAGGGCGTGCCGTCCGTGCCCGCGAACCCGATCTGCTGCAGCACGACGTTCTGGTTCAGGTTGATGCCGTAGAACCTGCGACGCGCAGCGTGAGCAGGGCGCGCGTGTACAGAGAGGGAGGACACGGGAGACGTACGCAATGTCCAGCAGGAACCAGCAGGAGCACGTCCCGAGGAGGATCTTGAGGTGGCGCCACTCCGAGAAGTACTGGAAAAACTCCTTGAAGTGGTCCTTCTTCGCAGCGGCGAGGTCCGCGACGCGCTTAACGCGCGCCGCCTCTTCTGCAGCGGCCACATTATCTTCGGTGTCGCTCGGCGGGGTGCGCGTGCCGTCAGAGCCGGTGGGTACGACCTTCTCCGACACGGCGGGATCTGCGTTGGCCTTCTTTTTGAGCTCTTTAATGGACTCTTCGTCCGGGACAGCGTTGCCCTTCCGCGACTCCGTGAAGCGCGTCGACTCAGGCAGCGTAAGCCGCTGGTATAGCGTGCCGAACGCGGGAATAAGCGAGAGCCCGACCAGGATACGCCAGACTGTGTGCGAGAACGTCAGCGGCCGTTATTCGGGCCGAGTCCGCGCCCTGAGCGCGTGGACGCACCTCCGTCGACCTTGCTCGTCTTGCCGTCGACCTCCATGACGTGCTTGTAGCACAGGAGCACGATGATGGTCGCGAGACTGCCGACGAACGAGCCCCAGCCCTGGTTCGCGAAGATGTACGCGAGGAGCGTGCCGCGCCGCCGGAGGTTGGCCCGGTCGGTCGCGACGGAGGCGGACATGGGGTAGTCGCCGCCAATGCCGATACCGAGGATGATACGCCATACACCGAGCCAGATGAGTGCGCCAGAAGGTGATAGTGCGCCTGTCCAGGGTAGTTTAGCTCGCGACCGCGTTGGATGCGCGGGAGTCTATGCGCACCGGTAGGGTCGCAGAGCGATCCGATAGTGGCGAAGATAATCAGCATGAGCTCCTTGCCGTCTGGAGGAACGGTTAGCCAGTTCTGGTGCAGACCGCTGAGGTGCTGGACGTACAGACTGCTTTTCGGCCGAAGTAATCCGCCGAGTAGCCTGCAAGAAAAACAGGCGTTACAACAGTGTTTTAGACATGGTTTGCGGTCTTGTCCGCTACCGCGAACGCGAAAATGCGGCGCGTTTGGTGGTCACACGACCATGAGCTGTAGGACGTACCGAAGGCAAACTGTCCGATCACACTGCCGATGTTTGCACCGGCCTTGACGAAACCTTCAAGGCCAGGGGGGAGCGATTCCCCGCCGTATAGCCGGTACTGCAGCATGGTCGCGACGGGCTGGAAAATCGGTCAGGATAAGCGGGGGATCGGAATGTGGCTGAAGACGTACGTTGATGATGAACAGGTCGTATGCTTCCGGGCTGTCAAAAACATTTTTTGGCAAGTGTAGGATACATATGCTCACCATCTAGAAAGAATCCGACCTGCATAGAGCGAAGGGGGAGAGATGCGGATTGGTCGTGTGATCACAAAAAGTGGACGGCGGACTCACCCCCGCGATACCGAGGAGTTTCACCTCGCGATACGAGAGCAGGTAAGGATGGCGAACATCTCCTTCGCGCTCGTAGTCCTCGAGGTTGGACTTGAATGTTGTGGGGCGATCCGAGTGAACGGGCGCAGGGGATTGCGAGGCGGCGATCGCCATTGGTGGAGGGAGCAAAGAGCGAAGCGTGGCGTGCCGAGCAGCGCGAGTCTATAAGTCTAGGGGGCGATGGGCGCTGGGAAGGAAAGACGCGGCGGGGCGCACGTTCGTCGAGGAGGAGACGAGCGACTCCACTGAGCGAAAGACAGCCGAAGACCGCGTCCGCTCCCGCCGGCGCCCCCCTCCATACATTTTCCCCTTCCCTTTCTTGGCACGCGGTCCTTCGCCTGACCCGGCCGCATAGCACCGCCACCACTCCAGCCTCTCACTCTCGCCTTCACTCGCCTCCCGCCTCGCGGCGACCGATGTTTTGTCTGCAGTCTAGGCCTCAGTGTGCATGCGATACCCCTCGGTGGGAAACCGGCCTACTACTATACATGTCAAAGATCAGCTCATACACTTAGAGTCGGCCTCTGAGTCACTGTTTCGTACCATGGCGTGCACAGACTCTGAAGGTGAGCGCTGGGTATAAGTATTAGTGATAATTAGTGGTTGTATGCGCGCATATAGTCGAATATTCTACCTGTGAAGCTATAAGAGCCATACATGTCATATATCAGCGTGGTTGGGCACTGTGGAGGTCGGAGCCTGGTGGCTGATATCTTAGCGCAGACAGCACAAAAGCACAAGGGCCGGGGGGGAGGGAGGTGGTGGTCCGGGAAGAAGAGACGTTGATGTTGCTTTTCAGGGCGAAGGGCTCAATAAAGGATTCGTTCCCGAAGAGGGCGAACGTGAAGGAATGGCACCGGCGTTGGACGTCTGGGGATCGATCGAGGAGTAGTCCGAGTTGAATCGAGTGTATCGAGCTCAGAGAGCGAGTGTAGCGGCGTCCGACGGGCGTCTATTATCATGCCTTCAGCGCAGCTTCGACGTGAAGTACGTCCTTGTTCTATCTAAAGTACTGACGTGTTGACTGTATATTTGTATAAGGCTTTGTAGTACGATGGTGGAGTGCGGCGAAATGTGACAGGTATATGCATAACATTTGTGGTGTGCCACGATCCGCGACTAGGACCTTTTCTGTCAGACTGATCCTCGCAGACCTCTGTAGACCTCTGCCTGCCGCCCATCTCGTACGAGCTCGTACGTCGGAGCTCCTACCGGCGTCTGCAGACCCCGTGGCACTCTACAGCGCCATACATCAAGCTTGCGCTGTTGCTGATGCAATTGTGCTCGCCTGCACTCACCTCAGTGACATTGCGAGGTCGTGCGGCGGGCTCCGAGACGCGTCATGCTGTTCGGTAAGGTGGGGCGCGGTGGGGTCGACGATAAGAGACGCGTACACAAGTCAAAACTGCACTCAAGCGACGCGAACACACGCTTTGCGAATCTGGCCAGGCGATTCCCTCTCTCGTCAGTGTAGGTTTGTGCAGCAAGGTTTGGCAGCCCGTCCTACGCCATAGCATCCGTTTTCGGCGCGCGTAGATCATGCGGCGCGCTCCGGACCCAGGTTCCGAGGATGGCGGGGATTTCAAGTACCGTCAGACACAGCTGCTCCGACTTTTCCGTGAGTTGGTTGATGTGCTTTTCGGAGACTGGTAGTGCGTGCTTACCATGAGGACACAGACAATGCTTCCGAACCACACCTATCATCTTGCTAGATGTCGATCAGGCGCAGACCTCCGAGATGCCAACTCGCGCAGCATGGGGAAGTTTGATGACAACGCTAGCGCACCAGAGCTCCTTCTATATGTCTAGATGGCATCATACGGTCCACTCCACCCGTCCTCGGCCGTGGATGCCGCTCTCGCATGTACTGGTGCGTAACCAGACACCTTGACGCGCTGACGGCATTTCGCAGCTGCGCCACACACGTTCATCGGTTGGGCAGGCCACTGGATATCGCACATATCAGGCCGACCATGCGTCGTCGATGACGCTGAAGTATACACTGTCCGCTTCCGGACGTTGCACGAAACGTTCGAAGTGGGTTTGGTTGTGTCGCATGTCCTGACCGTACGTTCAGTGGATCACGTCTCCCCGGTCCTCACTTATCTGCTGCACAGGTTATTAATAGAGGGTCGACGCTGTGCAGCGAGAACGCGAACGCGGTGTTATTCCTATCCCAGGGCAAGGCACAGGTACATACCAAACAATCGCGATCGCATTATGTCGCAAATATAGTGCCGGCACTTTCTCTCCGTCGAGGGAGCGTCCACAATCTGTGGCATGCTGCACAGGGCGAGTTTCGAAGAGGATGCACAAACTTACGCCGGTGTACACACCTGTCCGGTGGAGAGCTCCTACAAGAGGGCAAGGGTGAGGCTGATATGGCCGAGTCGTTAAGGCGAGTGATTTGAATTTGTGTCACTATCACTTGGGCATTGCCCGCGTAGGTTCAAATCCTGCTGTCAGCGTTCATTTTGCGGTGGGCGTGGGCAGCTGGTGACATGGTTATGTGAGCGCATACGCCGCTGGGACCGTGCGGTATACATGGAGATACGACTGTACTGTGTGCGAAGGCGGAAGACGCACGTAGCTTTACCGTTTACGAAGGGCGCGTACTTGGGAAGGCGATACCGGCGGTAGGTACGTACATATCTTGTAGCCGTGGCGTGTAGCTGACGCCTGGACTTCGAAATTTGCCGGTGCCACTGCTTCGCCGACGCAGTCGATTCTGTATTTTGCAAACGCATGTATCTCATCCGGGCGCTCTCACGTTGATAGCACTTGCCGTCGCGACCTTCTCATGAGTGTGTGTGCATAGCGGCGCGGGTTGCTGCTCGCCTGTGGTTGCGAGACGGGGCATGCACGAGCAGCCTCTGGGAACGCGGGGACAAGCACCTAAAAATTGCTGTTCGTTTCCAGGCAGACTGCGGATGGCAGAATGATGGTGTATTTGCAGGCCGCGGGCGCCGGAACGGAGACGCTCCAACGCCACGAGTGACGGGAGGCGGAGGTGCGCTGCAGATGCACGCGCGGTCGTCTGTCCTGCCGCGGGCTCTGTGCGGGGCTTTTGCGCGAGTGCAATTGCCAAGGCCACCACTCGCCGCGCGAGGCTGTCCGAGGATGCCCGAGCTGCACTGGCTCGAACCACGGGGGACGGGGGCGTCGGCGTCGGCCGCGGGGAGGCTGCCGAGAAAGGTGAGACCAGCCGGGGCCGGATCAGGGGCCGGGCGCACGGCTGCGAGCATTGCAGGCCGATTCGGACTCCGCGCCGGCGCTGTGGCGGGGGGCTGACGGGCTGGGGAGACGCTCAAAGGCTTGCCCAACGCCGTCGTCGTCGCCGCGCTGCGACCCCCTCCTCATCGCCCCCGCCGTCCCCTTCAACCCGCCCGCTCCTTTATATCTCTGCTTCTGCTGTTTTGTCCCGCCACTATCTGAGGGTGGTCGAACCATGCTCCGGTTGACCTCGGACCACTTCCCAGTCTGTGAGTGCTTGTCTCACCCGATCGTGCTTCACGTCCTCCCCACCTCCACTTTAATTGACGCATTTCTCTCCAGTTGTACCATTTGGGATCATTGGGTACGCGCGACGGCCTGCTCACCTTCTCCACCGCTTGTGCTGACCGTCCGACAGCTTCTACCGATACTTGTGGTACCTAATACGTATAGTTGCTTCGCTCACCTACCGCCCCGTCCCCCTTCCCGAGAACCCCACATACATCGCCGAGGAAGATGTCACGATCATCGTCCCCACCATCGATGCTGGTGAGGAGTTCAAGGAGGCCGCCCACAGCTGGCTCGTCGGCAAGCCCAAGGAGATTCTCATCATCACTGAGGAGAAAATGCTTGGCCCACTGCAAGACCTTGCCAACCAGGTCGACCCCGAGCGCATCCGCGTCCTGACCGTTCCCTTCGCCAACAAGCGGCTCCAGATGTCCCACGGCATCAAAAACACCACCACCGATATCATCGTCTTCGCCGACGACGACGCTATCTGGCCCCCCACCCTCCTCCCGTACACGCTCGCGTGCTTCGAGGACCAGCGGGTCGGTGGTGTTGGGACTTCGCAGCGCGTACAGCCTGTCGGCAACCGCATGACGGTCTGGGAGGTTCTCGCCGCGTTCCGTCTTTCGATCCGGAACATCGAGATTTCCTCGTCGACGCACATCGACGGCGGTCTTCCCTGTCTCTCCGGCCGGACTGCGGCCTACCGCACCGTCATCTTGAAGGACCCTGAGTTCTTGCACGGCTTCACTCACGACTACTGGCTTGGAAAGTACCAGCTCAACTCGGGCGACGACAAGTTCCTCACGCGCTGGATGGTCGCCCACGGCTGGAGCACCTATGTGCAATGCTGCAAGGAGGCCGAGCTGCTCAGTACGATGAAGCCCAACTGGCGATTCTTGAAACAGGTGCTTCGCTGGACGCGTAACACCTGGCGGTCGGACTTGCGCTCGCTATTCACGGAGCGGTACATCTGGACAGCGCACCCGTATGTGGCGTACACGATGGTAGGCGCCTGTCTGGTGATTTCGCAATAGCTTGGTCAGCGCTCATCGTCATGTTTCAGGTTGACAAGCTGTTCAACCCCTTCACACTGCTCGCGGGCCCGGTTTTCGTAGGGATCGTCGTATACAAATCGACCATTCCGGTCGAGAACGGCGGCTTCCACTTGCCCTGGTGGTGAGTAGCGCTGCTAGTGTCACCCGTGCTTACTCTAAGCGTCTTGCAGGAATGTCGTGGTCAGCTACTTCGTGTGGCTCTTCGCCACCCGGACGGCAAAGCTTCTGCCCCATCTCTGGAACCGGCCACAAGATGTCATCCACGTACCCGCCTTCATCCTGTTTGGCTACTACTTCTCGATCATGAAGATTTACGCACTACTGACGCTTCACGAGGTTTGTCTTTTCATCTACCTGCTCTGCCAGTCCTGATTACTGATCTTGCTACTAGACCGGTTGGGGAACCCGTGCCGGTATCGGTGATGCTGCGGCAGCGACGGCGGCGGCAGACGCGGCTTCAAGCGGTGCTGGCTACGCTGAGAAGCTCCCCGACACCCCGAGCTACCCACAACAACAACAGTACCCTCAGCAGTACACGCAACAACCCTACTCCCCACAGCAGCCACAGCAGTACTACCAGCAGCCCCCAGTGGAGATGCAGGGAGGATATGCGCGGTGATCGACGCAGCGCACACCCCAGTATGTACTACTCGCGACGCCCAATGACCATTCTCCAGGACTACATTATCCCTACCGCACATTGCCCACCTCGGCCCCCTCACTCCTGGTACCTGTCGTCCCGCAGCACATCGTCTACGTCCCCCATCTACGATACTCAGAATATACCCACCGTGTTTGCAGAACCCGGTGCATCGCTGCATGGAGATCTAGCCATCTGCCGCGCTCGCCTCGTACTCCTTACCTCCCATCCACCCCGCCACAATGACACGTCGTCTCTGCTGCTTGCACCGCGGCCGTCGCCGCGCCCTTGTCTTGCTACGCTCGCATCGGATAGTGTGCATGTAATTTGTACGTCTGCATCCCATCCTTCGGACACTTCCCGCTCCGGGTAGAGAACGGGATACCCCGCGGCCCCGCTCGCAGGGGCTGTCCTGGGCACTTGTGCCACCGGGCGTCGTCCGCAGCGCGGGCTCTTCGCACTCTTCTGTTCTGGCTCACGACAGCATGCACGGATGTTCATAGCACACACACTCCCCATATCTATTCTAGCGTCGGTCGCCGGTGCCGCCTCCCTTTTTAGTCTACACATGCTGTTATTTTTCACGTATATGTTCGGTACGAAAATGGACGTTTCTTTGGGCACCATCGCTGGCCGCAGGAATCAGCGCTACCAATGTTAGGACGCCGAGCAGGAATAGCGCGATGGCGTTCGAAGCGTTCGCGCTCGTCCGTGTGATGCGTGCACATGCTCTACGTTTGCTAACGATTCGACGGATTCTACTTCTCCCTTTGTACCGATACACGGATAGCGCGCTCTTCTCTCAATTGCGTAACCTAACCTGGCCTTGTTCTTTTTTCGCCGTCGTCTCCGCCACCAGCCGCTCACCACCACCGCCTCCCCCACTCCATCATCCATCTACCCAGCCTGGCCTCTACTCGCCGCACCACTTGCGCGCGCTCTGGAAGAGGCGGAACCAGGGGCCCATCCCCTTCCACGCGTCCGCGAACTCGGGCGGGTACCAGCTGTTGCTCTCGAGCGCAACGACGCGCTCCGGGTGCGGCATGAGCGCGAGCACGCGCCCGTCCGCGGTCTGCACGCCCGTCACGCCGTCCGGGCTCCCGTTCGGGTTCAGCGGGTACGCCTCCGTCGGCGCGCCCGCGCCGTCGACGTACCGCAGCGCGACGCCGCCCGCCGCCTCGAGCGCCGCGCGCTGCGCCGCCGTGCGGAACGCGGCGCGGCCCTCCCCGTGCGCGACCGCGACGGGCAGGCGCGCGCCCGCCATGTCGCGCAGGAACGGCGACGCGGCCGTCGCGCGCCCCGCGACGACCTCGACGACCGCGACGCGCGCCTCGAAGCGGCCGGAAGCGTTCGGCGCGAGCGCGGGCCACGCGGCGGCGGCGGGGCACGGCACGAGCGCGCGCAGCGCGCTGAGGAACTGGCAGCCGTTGCAGACGCCGAGCGCGAAGGTGTCCGGGCGCGCGAAGAACGCGGCGAAGGCGGCGCGCGCGGGCGCGTTGAGGAGCACGGAGTGCGCCCAGCCCTGGCCGGCGCCGAGGACGTCGCCGTAGGAGAAGCCGCCGCAGGCGGCGAGCCCGCGGAAGGAGGCGAGGTCGACGGCGCCGCGGAGGATGTCGGACATGTGCACGTCGACGGCGTCGAACCCGGCGGCGGTGAACGCCCAGCCCATCTCGACTTGCCCGTTCACGCCCTGCTCGCGCAGGATCGCGACCTTGGGGCGGCGGAATAGGCTCCGCGAGGGCTGGGGGGTGAAGGTGAGGTCGTAGTAGAGGCCCCTGAAGTCTGCGGACTTGATGAGCGCAAACTCTTCCTCGGCGCCCTTGGGGTCGTCGCGGAGAAGTTGCATGCGGTACGACGTCTCCGCCCAGGCAGTCTGGAGGTGTGCGCGCGTGCTGCTGTAGACTTCGGTCGAACCGACAGAGAAACGGATGCTTTCGTCGGGTTTCAAGTGGCCAAGCGCATGGATCGATGACCGGGGCAAGCCATGTTCGACGAAGAAATCAGTAACACGCGCGGCATCGCCCTCGCGGACCTGGATGACGGCCCCGAGCTCCTCGTTAAACAACGCCGAGACGTGGTCCGAGCTAGACGTGATAGGGCTCAGGTCGATTTGCAGACCAGTCCGACCAGCGAAGGCCATCTCCACCAGGGTTGTGAACAAACCGCCGTCCGAGCGATCGTGGTAGGCAAGAACCACACCGGGCAGCTCCCGGCGGATTACCTGAGAAGCGACGAAGAACGCCTTGACGTCTTGCGCATCCACGACGTCAGGAGCCTCCGAGCCGACCTGCTTAAACACCTGTGCCACCGCAGACCCACCCAGACGTTGCTTCCCGCGTGCTAGGTCGAGCAACAGCAGCACGGTAGGCTCGCCGAGGTCGGTGCGGAGCTGCGGCGTCCACGTCTTGCCCACGTCCTCCACCGCGCCGAACGCGGTGACGATGAGCGACAGCGGGGCGCTCACCTCGCGCTTCTCCGCGCCCTCTTGCCACTTCATCGACATCGACATCGAGTCCTTGCCGACGGGGATCCCGACGCCCAGCACGGGGCACAGCTCGAGCCCGACCGCCTTGACGGCGTCGTAGAGCGCCGCGCCCTCGCCCTCCTTGGACGCAGCGCACATCCAGTTCGCGCTGAGCTTCACGCGCCCGAGGTCGCCGACGTTGGCCGCCGCGAGGTTCGTCAGGGACTCCGCCACAGCCATGCGCGCGGATGCGGCGGCGTTCAGGATGGCGACGGGGGTGCGCTCGCCCATGGCCATGGCCTCGCCGGTGAGCACGTCGAAGCCATATGACGAGCGCGTGACAGCGACGTCCGCGACGGGAACTTGCCAGGGTCCCACCATCTGGTCCCGGGTGACGAGGCCGGTGATGGTGCGGTCGCCGATGGTGATGAGGAACGACTTCGAGCCGACGGAGGGAAGACGGAGCACTCGCTCAACGGCCGTCGAGATGCGGGCTGCTTCATCGGACGCGGGGAGGTAGCTTGAGAGAGTGGAGTCGAATTTGACGGCGGGAGGAGCGACGTGCTTGTCCGTGCGATGCATACGCGGGGGCTTGCCGAACAGTGTGGACATCTTCAGCCTGATGACGTCCTGCTTGAGCAACCGGTCGGTGACGATGAGCTCGTCGGTATCATTGGCAGTGCCGACGACGGAGAACGGGCACCGCTCGCGCTCCGCAAGGCCCCGGAATAGCTCCTCCTGATCGGGAGAGATCGCAAGAACGTAGCGCTCCTGGCTCTCGTTACACCAGATCTCCATGGGCGACATGCTCGTGTCGGCGACAAGCACATCCCTGATCTCGAACGTGGCACCCAAGTCGGAGTCGTGGACCAGCTCTGGGAGCGCGTTGGAGAGGCCGCCAGCGCCGACGTCGTGCACCGACTGGACGGGATTGGCATCCCCCAAGTTCGTGCACGCGTCGATGACCTGCTGGCAACGCCGCTGCATCTCAGCATTGTCCCGCTGGACACTGGCAAAGTCGAGATCGGCGGACCCTGCGCCGGAGACTTGGCTGCTCGCCGCTCCGCCCCCAAGTCCGATGAGCAGCCCAGGGCCGCCGAGGACGATGATCTTCGCGCCCGACGATATCTTCGACTTGTGTGCGAACGGAGGCCGGACGTTGCCCAGCCCGCCCGCGATCATGATCGGCTTATGGTATCCCCTCACCTCCGTCTGCCCGCCGTCGCCGAGGGCCACGCGTTCAGAAAACGTGCGGAAGTACCCCGCGAGCGCCGGGCGACCAAACTCGTTGTTGAATGCGCTCGCGCCGAGCGGGCCCTCGAGCATGATGTCCAGCGCAGACGCGATGTGCGCGGGCCGCCCAAAGTCTGTCTCCCACGGTTGCTCGAAGCCCGGAATGAGGAGGTTGGACACGGTGAAGCCTGCGAGGCCCGCTTTGGGCTTCGAGCCGCGCCCGACCGCACCCTCGTCGCGGATCTCGCCGCCGGAGCCCGTTGCCGCGCCGGGGTATGGCGAGACCGCGGTGGGGTGGTTGTGCGTCTCGACCTTTACGAGGATCGGCATCTCCTCGACCTCGCTGCGGTAGAGGTGCGTGATCCCCGGATTGGCGTCGCTGCCGACGGCGTACGACACGGCAAAGCGGGGGGCCCGGTGGCCTTCGAAGACCGCGGCGTTGTCGGAGTACGCAGAGACAGTGCCCGTGCCGTTCAGGTTCTCGGTGTTGCGGATCATCTGGAAGAGGGACGTGTCCTGAGCGTGGCCGTCGATGGTCCAGGACGCGTTGAAGATCTTGTGTCTGCAATGCTCCGAGTTCACCTGCGCGAACATGAAAAGCTCCGCGTCGGTGGGATTGCGGTTGATCGGCGAGCTCCCGGTGACATAGGCGTCAACGAGGTAGTCAATCTCGTCGGGAGACAGCGCAAGGCCGAGTGCGATGTTGGCGTCGATGAGCCTCTGACGAGCGGCCTGGCCGTCGGTGTCGGACGCGAGATCGATTGTCCGAAGCGGGCTGACGCTCTTGTGCGCGAAGATGGCTCTGTCCTCGGGGGGCGTACATTGAACGACCTGGGTCATCCGATCGTGAATGAGGGGGGAGATGCGCTTTAGGGTGTCTCCGGCGACGCTCGAGCCATCTCTGGTGGTGAAGACATATGCAAACCCGCGCTCAAGCCGCTCGACCTGGTCCCCAAGCTTGCAGATCGCAGCGATATCTGTAGCTTTGCTCGACCAGGGGGAAACAGAGCCTGGTCTTGGGAGCACGAAGACGATGTGCTGTAGAGACTTGAGCGCCGCTGTCGTGCCGGGGAGTTCGATGTGATCGCCGTACTCGAGGAGACTATCGAGGATATTGCGGAAGGGGGAGTCAGGCTTGGAGAGTTCCTCCTCTGCAGGCGCCGAGCGACAGCCTATAAGGTGGATATATACCGCGTCCACGGAGGTAACTTGTGGTAGAATATCCTGAATTGCCTTGAGCAGGACGTCCCGTTTTGACGGTGACAATGCGGAACTGCCTGGAAGAACCAACATGGCGAACTTCGACTACTTGAATGAGCTCTTCATTCGATGGGAGATACTAATGTACTCACCTAGATGTCCTTTGTTATGCCAACAGAATCGGATCCAAGGAGATGGATCCAAGGAGATGACTCGTGCTCAGTCTGCAGGCCAGTCAGGGCCAGCTTTCGCACCTGGAACAAAACCTAATGAGCTCATTACATGTATCTTAATGACAGAACTCACTTGGTGCGGTCAGTGGGTCTATCACAGTATACTGGGTTGTAGACATCGAGCAAGAGAGAGGTGGCGGGAATTTTGCAAAACGTAGGCAAAGATCTTATCTTATCATTATGTTTCCGCATCTATCGGAGATGCAGTACGCCTCTATTTTGCCTCTATTAGTGGTATATCGTAGCGCTCAGTTTTGATCTGCGCTCTCTGCTGGCATGCAGCGCTGAGTCCGAGAAGGAACCCGAAGGCTTTGCGAGGGGACGACCGCAACTCGGCGCGAGTGCGCTTGTATAAGCTGAGATGGATGGGCGGCTTGGAATTGGTGTCGGATGGCTGAGAACCGGTCGCGCCGTCTGCCATGTTCGAGGATGGCGGTTGAGATACAACGTTGATCCTATTTTTGGTGTTTGACTCAAATCATGATGCATGAGCACCGAGTTATGCTGCATGCATTGCTGGATCGGAAGATGTACACGCGCCCCGTGTCTGCAGTATGCAAGTACTGATGCCCTAGCCGTCAAATCCGCAATGTCGACTTCTGAATTTAAGCGCTCGATCATGTTGCGGAACGTTCACTGCTTGATCAGGCTGTTGCACAGTTGCTGCTAGTTGCTGTCACGATCCATTCCGGAGTTAAGTGATTCTGATTCTCGACTTCGGCCGGTATGAAGCACGACAGTACGTAACTTGAATACACGGCCTCACAGCACTAATCTGATATAACAACCAATTGCCAGGAAATGAACCGAACGGGCCGGGGCTGCGGGCTTGGAGCGTGCAAGAGACTCCAGTCGGAAGTAAGTACTCAGTTCTAGGTGGGTGGTCGGATAATCCTTATAATCTGGACAGCCGAGCCTTATTGTGAGCACCCATGTTGTCCTGAGCTGCTGAGGGGTATCGGCGCACCGTCTCTTTATAGGGATAATCCTCAGGCACCTGGTACTCCATGTTGATGCTGACAATGTTATGCACCATTTCTGCCCAACCCACAGGTTGTAATGATAACAGTTCGTTGCCACCCTCGCTGTCGTTCACAAAGCGCGGCCTCATTTGCACGGTCGCGACGAAGTGCGCCTGAAGGAAGTTGAATCCCTCGCGGAAGCAGCTGCGGTCCGACTTCTTGAACCAAGTGAACTCCCGACGAGGGGCGCGGCTCGGATGAAGAACGAACGCTTCGAACATGGAATTCGTGCATGTATGAGGCGTACGTGATATCCAACCTTGGCAACGCCAGTCCTCCCCCAAGCTGTGGGGTGTTGGCCTTTGTATGTGACGATTATATGTGGTGGGAGGACGAGGGGCCTGGGGCGGTAGACCGGCGGACTGCTAGATTGTGTGACGGCGATATCCGGGATCGCAGGTTTGACGAAGGCTTGCTGTGGCGGTGCCTCAGGCTCTGAAGGTTGCACATATACGTTACACCATTGTATAGGTTTCGGGCTATATGCCCAGGTGTAGGACTAACCTGGAGTAGAGCTACCTGTGGCAGTGACAGCGCCCGAAGACGGAGTGGATGATTCTTCCGGCCGAGTAAGTGGTACAGTCTCGGACATGGCGAGCAAAAACGGCGACTGATAGGTTTAGGAGGGGGGAGGGCCTGGAGTCGATGCAAGTACTTTCCAGGGATACATGAGGACTGTAACGTTGCTAATGACGTCGACCAGATGGAGTCGCTGCGGCTCAGATCAAGAGCGTGAGTACTAGTACTACCGTGACTTCCGAACTTCAATATTTTGAGCACTACAGTCCAGTTGCTCTCCACTAGCGCAGTATCTTTGGGAGTCCTAGTGTCAAACATATGTATTATAAATAACCAAGCTTCTTGCCAAACACGACTATAGCCATAGCCAGAGCGGGGGCTTGCTCAGGACCATGGTTGGGCAGTGTTGGCAACAAGGCATACAAATTCGGTATCTCGACTCATTCAACAGTTCCGTACTTTGAAGGAGAGTCGTCTACCTCCAAGTTGCGACTTGCGAGGGGTCAACCCAATCGAATTGGCCGCAATGATATCTCATGGACAATCGGCCATTGTTTTGGATGTGGTGTTCCTCTTCCTCGCGCTTGTTCTGCTCGGCGCCGGCGTGTTCAGCCTCTTCTTCCTCCTCCATGCGCCGGAGCTGAGCACCGGGCGCGGAATCAAAAAAATTGAAGCTTCAAGCCTCAAGGTATCCAGGAGCCATGTTGCAAAGGTCCGAAACTACCTACGATGCGCGTGTAATATGGTGAATTATACTATATCTCGTCGGAACAACGGCACTCGCAACCCGCTATCGGACAAGTTCCGTGGGCTCTTGTAGCTGCACCGCCATCGCCGTAAAACCAATCGTTGATGTGGGACGCATGCCCTCCATGTCGACAGGTTTGACAGAAGACAAGTGCTTCCTCGAATGTTTCTATGCGGTGTCAGCGCTTCAGCCCTCATATGCTGCGATAAAGTAACGATGCACGCACCGGATGGTATCGCAGCCAGAACGCCGCCCCCATGGGAGTCGTCCACATTTAGGTTGAGTGTCATAAGACATACAGAGCAACGGGGCAGAGGCCGAGCACAATGGGGACACTGCGTCGCC
This sequence comes from Lenzites betulinus, assembly GCA_022264855.1. NCBI lineage: Eukaryota > Fungi > Basidiomycota > Agaricomycetes > Polyporales > Polyporaceae > Lenzites > Lenzites betulinus. Next base: position 2,125,869 of record JABYQU010000001.1, read on the forward strand.
TGCGAGGTGATTAGCCACTGCGATGGACCGTGAGAGGTCATTTACTTACGCGAAGACGCGCCTCAGCAGGAGCTTGGGAATGGGATGGCAACGAGGACAGATCCATGGACTTGCCACAGTAGTTGCACCGCAGGAGCAGCGATTTCGGCGCCCATTCGAACGGTACGATCTCCGTGTTCTCTATCGCCTCTTTAAGGATCCGGCCCCTATCGATGTCGAGCTGGCATCGGTGGTGGAACAGTCGCCAAGCATCTAGGAGGTCGCGGTAAGAATCGAGCCAGCGCGCCGCACGAGGATCTTGCGCTCGGGACGGAGGGAGGTTTGCCAACAAAGCTGCAGTCTGGACGTCGCCGGATAGATCGAGATATGTCTGGATAAGATCCATGCCGTTGTTGGTGAGGCCAGTAATGAATATACCGTCGATGTCGCCGTCGTGTACGCATCGCTCGGATATGCGACGCAGATACGAAGTCATGTCCTTGTCGTCAAGGAACTGGAGGGCGATCGCCAGCCTTTCGCGAAGAGGGAGGGAATCCTCCTCGAGAACTTCGGTCCAGTCACGTAAGGTCAGATGAGTGAGCAGGGCACGGAGATACGGGTCCTGTAAGCGAACGATGAGTCGTTCGCAGTGCTGAACAAGCTCTGGGTTCCGCGAGCTACCCGACGTCAATGCCGCGACCATCCCCGACATCATATGGTGAGATTCATCTTGGGCAGACCAGGGTCAATTAACAGGTTGGCGTTACTCCCACTTCATGGTACACATACCTTTGCTGCGCATGAGCAACTCGACTGCTTGCTTGCTCTGCTCCGTGAAAACCAGCCAACAAGCCGCTTGCGAGTGTCTATTCTCCTTTTCCCACCTTTCGACAAATATCAGAAACGATCAGTATTTGACCGAACGTGTGCAAACATACCTCTTGATAGCACGCGCTAGGTCATCCTGGGCCAGACTTCGATCGCACAATTGTAGGGCAAAACGTCTCTGAGCCAGCCGAGCGGTGTCCACGGAGGGCGTCCAACCTGCCACAGAATCCGAACCACCACTTCGAGCACTCAACTCCTCGATCGCAGACGCAAAATCGTCCGGTACGGTTGCTGCTGGGGGCCGGCTCCTCTTTCGGCGCCCGGAGTGCTTAGAGCTCGAGCGAAGCGGCACTTCAAGAGTGAGCGGAGTCATCTTGGGTGATGCGATGGGGCCGTCGAAGAGTGCGCTTCGGACGGCCATACGCGGAGTGGGCTGGTTGGACGAATAATGGGTGCGAGTGGCCCGGAAGCCCTCCCATATACCCAACACTCCTTGGTAGGCGAAGTTGTATCCCTCGATGACCGAGGACGGCGACGACAGAAGCCGCTGAGCGTCTTCACCAAACAGCGGAGTGAGCAACTAAGCGCGATTATACGCTGCGGACTTACGATGCACCCACAGCCAGAGCTCTGACAACGAACGTGTGTCGAGTGAGGATTCCCGTGCGACGACGGAGTTGTGCAAAGGCTGTCGAAGTTCAGTAGTGCAAGTGCATACACGCAGATGCAACCACGTACGTCTACGAGACTGTAGCCGCGTATCGCTCGCGTGCGGATAACCATTGATATATCCGTCTCCACGACATGTTGAAGCGCCTTTGACGGTGCGGACTTGCGCAACGCCCTGGTGCGCACTTCCCCATCCTCGAGAGCTAGCGTCACCGTCTTCGTTGCGGGCAGAGAGCTGTACGGATACACGTGGCCATCCTGGTCTCCCCGAGACTTCCGCCCTTGAGAGCTATATACGTGCCTAGACCGGCTTGAATTCGCCGTATGCTCGAAGTGCAGTTGCTTAATGGCCGATGGGCTATGCGTGCGTCGACGTTCACTCCGCGTCGCAGGCTCATCAGCGGTGGAACCGAGGGGCAGCGCGCTGAGCGCAGGGAATCCCTCTTCGTCACCTCTTCCGAAGGTTGGTGGCGGGACGGAGCGAGATGGCGACTCCGACTGTAATCGCGAACGCCGCGAGCCAAAGGAGTTGCCGGCAAAGTCGGGGCGTTCAAGTGAGTGCGCGTGAGAACCAGGGTGGGATTGGCCGGCGGGGAGAATGTTCCATGGCTCAGGTGGGGGCGTGGTATCGGTGATCCCAGGAACGACGGCGTAGGAGCATCCAACGCCAATCGCTAGGTCACCACGGGAGCTCCAGGCCGGATGCACGGGTGTGTCGTGGACGGCGTACAGCTCTAGATCCCCGTCTTTGTTAACGAGCATGACATTAGACGTGAGGGGATGTAGTGTTGGGCTTGGAACGAGTGCAAATGACGCAAATGAGCGCGAGAACGTCTTAGCTATCATACATCGGTCAGCACGAAGGTCTATAGAACTCGGTGAAGAATCTTACTCCTTCGCGTATCTGCTAAAATTAAGTTGTATGGTGCGGCCTCGGTGGGAGGCGCTTGAGTCGACGGCGACGGGTGGCTAGGCACGGAACCAGCGGACGACCATGATTTCACCCAGGACGTGCGAGCGACCTTACTTCCTGAGTGAGATGAGTCGCGGGAACGACTACTTTCTTGTCCAACGTCCGTAAATTGTGCTTGAACGATATCCCAGAAGCGCACGTAATCGGCGTCGCGTTCAAGAGTTGCCAGAGTACCACGCCGAGTTGAGGAGAACTCCACGTGCATGAGGTGTGTGGTGGTACTTGTTGTGGGGGTGACCTTGCCGCGTGAAGCCGGGTTCCCGGAAGGCATTCCATTCACACCGTCTGCAGACGCATCTTTGGCCGTGAACGTGAGGACAGGCTGCGTGAACCGTCGAGTGTCCCAGATAGAGACGGTCCCGTCTCCAAAGCAGGCGACGCGATGTGTATCGAAGGGATCTGTAGCGATGCCTTGCACCTTGCTTGCGGCCTTCAATGGTCCAGATAGAGGGTTTCGAAGATCAAAAAGCTGGAGCCAACGATGGGAAACGCCGGCCAAGAGGAGATGAGAAGAGGTTGGTAGCCAAGCCAGAGTTGAGACGTTTTCGACCGGAGCATGCTGCTGCACTACCCGCGAGTCGAAACCCCGAGGCCCTGTGTCTGTGCGAGGAAGAAGGGGGAGAGTCCTAGCGATGGAGTCTGCCGCAGGGGCGGCATTCACAGAGAGAACAGGCACAGCTGATTGTATATCCCATATGAGAAGACTGGGGTCGTTACGGACTTTGTCTAGACCAACAGCAAGATAGTTCGGATCCCCAGAAGAAAACGCCAAGGCGTTGCAAGCACGGGTGTTTCGAGCTGGTAGCGATACGGCAGGACCATTGGATAGAACCCCATGACGAGCATGCTTAGATGCTTCTAGGCGCAGCAGATCCACTCGACCGTTGCCAAAGCCAACTGCGACGAGGTCATCCAGCACAGGGTCTGGAGACCATGCGAAGCACTGAAACGTAGTGCATATGAGGCGCGAGAAGGGTTTGACCGCGCCAGAAAGTAGCATGGCACCTGCATACCTTCATCGCATTCAATTCCAACTGAGATGCGACTTGTTTGATCTCAGTGGATTCCGGGAGCCACTCATACATCGTAATCTGAGTGCTGCCCCCAACAACGAATTTGTTTTGCCCGCATGGATGCCATAGCACTCGCTTGTCCGCCTGTGCAACCATAATGCGACTCAGGACCGCGTGTATATCAGTGAACTGTGTTCTATATCTAGAATGAGATCATTATTCTAGCAAGAGGAGATGACATGCTCACGTATGCAGGCGGGTATTTGGCAACACTCGAACGCCCTCCCGAAGAGCTCAATCACGAATTTGTTGGTATTCTCACTCAGTTTTAATGCACGTCCATCAAGGCATGTTCCACGTCGTACGAACCGGTTCCTGAGAGTCGCTGAAGAGGGTAGGAAGACGGAGTAGTTGGTGCTTTAGCGCCGAAGCAGCTCGATAATTCGTTAGCGCTGGCGGATTAATGATACTATATACTATCCGGCAGTACTTCCAGCCGGCTCCGTTGTGTAAATACTCATCGGAGTCGGGTATAAGAACTTGACAGGAAGTTTATAACGACTAGATCTTTCCTTTGTACTCAAGCATACGATGCGGACGCAATGGCGAATGAGCTCTGAGATAGTATACTCACTTGCAGACCGTACCAATTGGCTTCCACCGGCTTGAAATGACAGATGAATAAGTTATTCAACATCACCTCTTGCCCAGGCATCCTGCTTCCATACCACAGTCACTGTCGTCTCGTAACTACTCTCGAAGATTTCTACAGAGCATTCCTGATTTTGAGCTCCCTACCTCGCACCCAGCATAGGAACTTCAGCGGTTAAGCCCTTTAAAGTCTCCAGAAGCTCAGAATCCTCGGCAGACAGCGCCCGCACATCTTGCACGGACCCGACAAACGGCAGTTCATCGACCTCGCACACCGTCCCCGGCGAAGGGAGCGTCCCGTTGACCATGTACGCCTGGATGTGCTTCGCAGTACAGAGCGACGGCGCCGAGAGCGAGCAATGACCGTACGAGTTCTGGACTAGCAGCGCCGAGCCCCCATACCGCGCCTGAACGCGCTTTGCGTCGCTCAACGGGCAGACAGGGTCCCACCGCGGCGAGACGACGAGCAATGGATGCGACGTGTTTGCCGCCTCTATTGGGCCCGTGTAGCGGGCCTTGGCTCGGATCTTCCACTGCGAGCACTCGAGGTGGATGTGAGCCCAGAGCGGCGCGCCGAGCGAGGAGTCTTCAGCGAGAGACTTGTAAAACGCCTCGTAGTCCGCTGGATCGTATGGGTTAGAGTCGCCGTCACCACACGCGATCGCGAATACCGCCTCATTCTCGGTGAGGGTCGGCTCAGGCAACTTGCACTTGCATTCGGTCGGGTCGACGATCTTCGGCGCGAGTTCCACGAGCGCGGTCGCGTTGCCGCGTTCGAGCGCGAGCATCGTGTCTGCGACAAGGCCGAACGCCTGCAAGGGGTTGTACGCTGCGTGGAAGATCAGGGCCTGAAGGACCTTGCGCGTGATGATGAGCGGAGGCGAGGCCCTCGCGATGGGAACGGGAGCAACCTCAAGGGACTCCAACAATGTGAAGAAACGAGCGCGGATCTTGTCCGGGGATGACCCGTATACCGAACACTTCTCCCGGCCCGCTTGGTGGCAGAAGTGGAAGAAGGAGTCGATGACGGCCTCCATGTCGAGGAGGTTTGTGTTCCACAATGCGGCGCGGTAGTTATGCGCGTCGTACACGCCGTCGATTATCACCCGTCCAACTTTGTCAGGGTATATAGCGGAGAAGTATTGGCCGAGGACACTTCCGTAGCTCTGCGGACGGGTTAGCGAACGTAACCAATAGGGCTGTGTTACTTACAAAGCCCCAGTATTGCAGCTTCTCCTGCCCGAGCATCTGTGAGATCTCAAGCATGTCCCGGGCAACGTCCGGGGTGCTCATGAAGCGGCCGATACCCCAGTCACCACCAATCTTCTGCTCGCATCGCTTCCCCGTGGTGGTCTGTCTGGCGAGTTCAAGGCGAACAGTATCGTCGGAGACATTGAGCAGGCGAGCGTCGTCCTGTAGACGCCAGAGCGCACGCTGAGAGGCCGTGTCGAAGCAGCTTGCGGAGGGCGTGCTGGCTCCAGTCCCGCGCGGGTCGAAGCCGAGGACATCGAAGGATCCGCCAACGATGCGAGATATCTTCCTCCCTGACCGCGCGACTAGATTAGTGCCAGAGCCACCCGGACCACCGGGGTTGATCAGAAGGGGCCCCCTGTGGTTCTCCTTGTCCGTGGCTGGGACCATGCGCAGCGCGATGGCCGTTGTGGGTCCGTCGGGCGCAGCGTAGTCCAGAGGGAGGAGCAGTCGGGCGCACTTGTCTCTATCGTAGCAGTCCGTCCAGATGATGCTCTTCGAGGGCTCGAGCTAGACGGACTACTAAGCACGGTCGTCAAAAGCACAGTCACGTTCCCTCACAACCTACCGCGAACCAGTCGAATTTGAGGGCATCCGAGCTGGGTTTCGTGCTGTTTTGACTTGCGATGGGCCAGCAGAGTTGCAGCGTGACGGTGGTTGCTGCGATGAGCAAGACCAGGAAGACGCGAGCTGTGCGACTGCGCAAGCCCAGTGGTCCTCGCCGCGCATATGTTGATGCCAGAGGCTGGGTCAGGCTTGTCTTGATGTCACTCATTTTGGCCGGTTCGAGCACTACGAGTTGAACTGGGGGATGAGAACGCGGTGAAGAAGGAAGCGTGAGGAAGTCAGAGGCCTTTATGTACTCGTGGTTGCTCACCGAACTCGGAGCCGCATAGTCACAGCGACTCACACGATGATTGGCAATAGCTCTCGCTGCGCCCGCATTGCGTAGCAGGACGTTACGTAGCATGCGGTCTAACGCCACGATGAGACGTGTAATAAGGCCGCATTCTCGAGGCTCATACTACCGAAGACTCAATGCACGTGGCTACGAGACGCTTTCACAAACAATGCAACTTGCATGGGATCCAGTGACTACCACATTGCGAGCCTTGAACGTACCCGTGTGAAGGATTGTGAGTTCCTTTCCGCTTCTCGATAGTCTGAGACGACATTGAACTGAACGACCGTGGCTCCTTGGCCCGGGGTTACTAGTTAAAATTGAATCTGCAGCAAGAGATCGGCTACAAAATAGGCGCCTACGGACGTCAAGTAAATGATTGGCACCCGGCACCTTTCCGAGTCCGAGTCGCGATCGTACTCGGAGCTGACACAACTTTTTAACCGATTGAACTCTCATGACATATCGCTGACTCGCACAGGAATGACCTAAGGCTGTTACGGTATATCTTTTGTTCTCAGCCCCGACGATACAGAATAATCACAGCTGGGCTCACAGCGCGGCGTACGTATCTTCCACCAAACATCAGATCCAGACTCCATGTTGAAGTCAGGCGAAGCCGCGAACTCCTGCATGACTTACGTCCTCGCATGAACGCCTATGAACGCGCGGTCTTCCAAACTGACTCGTCCGATTCGGGATGCCGGCGCCCACGAGCGCGGCGCATGCGCAGTCGTCGTACGCCAGTGCCATCGACACCACAACATTTGCGGTCGGCCTCGTGAGCAGTGCGCACAATTGAACGCACTCTTAAATCGAACGCGTAACCAAGTCATGCTAACATTGCCTGTAGCTCAGTCATAACACCGTAGCATCGTGGTGCATTCACCACTCGAACACGTAAAGTCCTTCAAGAAACATCGACTCGGAGCCGAGCGTATGCCGCTCAGTTGGTGATCGTGAACGTCGGGGAGATGTTGTTGGAGTCACCGAACACTGCAGGTAATAAAACGGTGCATGAGAGTTTTGTCCCTTTCTGACGAAATAAATGCTGAAAAAGACACTTACAGACAACGATGTAGTCGTCGCCGGCAGCGACCGCGGGCACGGTAACGTTCACCGCACCAGAGCGGATCGGGAAGCCGATGGCGAGCGGGCTCACTGTTAAAACATGCGTCAGTCTTTCCCTACGGAGCATCCATCCGGGGCCGCCTCGCTACTCACCGGTGTCCAGGTCCTCTTGGCCGTCCACGAGGGTCCCGAGCAGAATCTCGCCGGTCACATCAGTGGGGTCTACGATGTTGCTCGTGTCCCAGGTGATGAGCTGGGTCGATCCGACGGTCCAGACGTCGCCTGCCTTGGGGGAGGTGATGGGCGGGTCGACGATGTTGGTGGGTGCGGCAGCGACGGACACGGCGGCGGCGACGAGCGCGGTGAAGATGGCAGCGAACTTGTTGGAGAACATGGCGGAGCGAGAAGAGTGACTGGTGAGTCTGAAGAGTGGTAGTGAGCAGGAAAGAAAGCGAGTTGCACACTGAAGAACATTGGCTGCAGAGCACGTACCTTTTATATGCCCTCGGCAGCCTGGCATAGGTCATGGGCCGCTGCTCGAGGTCGATCCCTACGCGGGGGGCATGAACGGGCATGGCGTCATGCACGGGCATGCACCGGGGTTGCCATATGCTGAACCGAGGATCGGTGTGCCCGTTCAGGGCCAGGGCAAGGTAGTTTACCGCTGAATCACACTGCTATGCTCGACGATTCCTACAATGCGCGGACGGAATGAGTGCACCAAAGATACGGTAACAAAGTCTATACGCCTCCCTTCGCTGCGAGACTGAGAATATGTTAACAACTTGTGGGTCTCGCAGACCTTCAACTGCGCCGTGAGCTAGCATCGGTGTGCTCCTCTGTACTAGCTTGTTACCGACGGATCCTTCTCGACGTCGATGCCGAGGGTCATTAGTCATCAAATACTCTCCACCCGCGACGGCCCGCGTCAACGCGCGTCGACGCGGCGGGGCTTTCTGCCCTTGGTGTGAATCTGTCTACTTTCGTAGTAGAGAGAAGTAACAAACCGCACCAGGATATCACTCTGATACAAATAGGACCGCGTTGGTTGTGAAGACAACATTTGTTTATAGGACAAGCGTGTATAACCCCCGACCTCTTCGTAGCGAACCGCTGCACACCACCTCATGACCATTGCATGACCATCACGCGATGCCGAGGAACTCCAAGTACTGCTGCTCGAAGAGCGGCACGGTGTGCCCCACGCCCTGCGCGAGAATGGCCTGGAACTGCGGGCCAAACGTCGCGTTCGAGTATCCCTGGGGGAGGAACGGCTCGCTGACGTTCGACACGGGCGTGCTGGGCAGGCCAAACACGGTCGTCCACTGCTTGATCTGCTCGAAGAAGTTCTGGGGGAAGACCGTCGTGTCGCTGCACGGCCCGGGAAGAACGGTGAGCATTACATGCATCCTACTCCGAGCAGCCCGCATGGAGGATACGTACGCAGTGCCGTGCCAGGTCTGGATCTTCGGGCGCGTGCCGGTGAAGCCCGGGAACGCGTTGAACACCTTCTGCGCCTGCACAACCACGCATCAGCACCCGCACACGCCTGAGCACGCCCCCGCCCCGCACGCACCCACTGCTGGCCGGTCATGATGACGTTCCCCGACGCGCACACCTCGTTGAACGTGTCGAGCGGGCCCGAGGACGCGAAGCAGCCGAACGCGACGCCCGAGTCGACGATGCCCGCCTTGAAGATGTCCGGGTACGCGCCCGCGAGCACCGCGGTCATCATCGCGCCCGACGACGTGCCCACGGCGAAGACGCGCTCGGGGTCGACGCCCCAGTTCGCGATCGCGAAGCGCGCGGCGTTCGCGAGGCTGAGCGAGTCGCTCCCGCCGTTGTGCGTGAGTGTCTGGCTCGAGGAGACGTCCCAGCAGAGGTCGGGGTGCGGCTAGACGGTGCCAGTGCGTGAGTCGTTGTGGTTTCCGAAAGATGGGCAGGTGCGCTGGGACGTACCGATGAAGGGAAGAGGACGAGATAGCCGAACGTCTCGGCGAGCTGTGCGAACTTCGAGTTGGAGAAGTATATTTGCGCGGTGCCCGTGCAGACTGAACAGCGGACTGAAGTCAACTTCATATTCCAAAGCTTGGTTCAAGGGACTAACAGTGGCTCGCGATGATGAGCGGTGGCTTCGCCTGGAGCTTCGCGGGCTTGAAGACGAACATCCCCACATTGTTCGGGTTCTCGCCAAAGTTAGTGATCTGGTGCAGCGTCGACGCGGGGATTGCTGCGAGGTTCGTGGGCGCAGCGCCGCTAGGAGGAGCGGCGACGGTAGAAGAAGGGGGAGCAGCGGAGCTCGGCAGGCACTGGGAGAAGAAGGCATTCTGCTCGACGCAAGTGGAGCCAGATGCTGATGAACTGCAAGGTCAGTCGCATTGAACGTTGCAGTTTTGAATGGAGGGGACGTACCGCATGCTGTGGACCCGGTGAACCCTTGACCGCCGCATTGGCCGAACACCGGCGTCTGTGCGAGGGCGAAAGGTAGGAGAGCACACACGCCAAGGAGGGCCTTCATCGAAAACATGCTTGAGGTGAGGATGAGACGTTGAGGAGCACTCGCTGGGCTATGGATAATGGCCAGATGCTAGGATTACTTATACGCGGGCAGAGTAAATGAACCGTGGACAGCTGACCGCTTTGTGGCGTATAGGGCTCCCGGTGGCCATATGAACACGCTGGACATGTTCGCCCCTGTGTGTGTGTCGACCAACAATGACTGGCGCATCTAACTTTGGCCGTGGGCAGCGGGGAGCCTGTGATAGAATATCTTGGCGCCATACTGGTGGCATGACAAGCACGGCGTATATCAGGTCGAAATCCATTCGAGTGCTGATATCCGTCCATATCTGAGCAAAGAAGCATGATAGCCACTTCGTACGTCGGGAACAGGGAAATCTCAGAGGAGAAATTGCGCGTTCGCGTCCTGAAGGTGGCCCCAAGAGGGTGAGAAAAGCGACCTGGGACTGCGAGTCAGATCTGAGCTGCGGGAAGCAGATTGCCATGTGATGTTGGGATTTCGTACCTACTGCTCCCGGCGCGAGTCTGTGCGTGTAGATTTCACGGATCCCTGTGAAGGAAAGCACACATAGAGACCGGCGGCGAAGCTGTGCGAAAGAACTGTCGGAGATGATTCGTTCGACAAAGCTACATTTCCAGTCCACACGAAGGGGAAACCCAAACAAAGATGCGAGGCGTTCAGTGTCCTCCACAGCGTGGGTGCACTGTTCATCATCGGAGGTCTCGAGGGCACTGTCAGACGGCCGGGGAAAACTACGAGTGAATGCCGAGACCCAGAACGACATCTACAAAGTGTGGCGATTCAGTAGAAAGACACGTCTTCCTGTCCGCAGGCTGCGAGGAAAGTCAACTACCTGTCTCCCGCCCGGAGGCTTAAGGCACCTCCCTGGTAGTATGGCAACAGTTGCTCAACGTTGTACACGTCGACCCCCGAGGAGGAGGAGCGTTCTATATATATCCTTCGTCTGGCCGTGTAACTCACCTGTCTCTCAGTAGCCGACGACAGTGGATACGCGTACAGCCACCCATCAGCATGTGTATAACCCCGACGAGCTACCACCACCTCCTCATCGAAGACCGACACGAGGCAGCGCTCTATGCCTGTCGCAAAGGACATATACAGAACCACGACTTGCGCGTCGCGTAACGCGACGCGCAAGTCGTGGTTCGCGTGCCAGTACTCACCCACCAGAAGATTTGTGCGTGCACATATGACCCAGTGCTACTGAATTACTTGAAATAGCGCAATATCACAACGACAAATATGTTATAAAGACCCACAGGGTAGACAGCGGCTCAACTCATATAAGTTCAGGGTATCATGCGTGTATTATACCCGCGCAGCCGACCGGGGATATCATCGCGCTGTTCACGTCTTCGACGCACAGATATATGAGTGATTTACAACATTGGTATTGGTATACATGGGTATGTCTGCTGATGGGATGTGGTTAACAATAGCCTGAGCACGCACTCTTCGTACTTACCTGCTCTACATCGACGGGTGGCACAGGAACAAGACGCCGGGCGTCATCGTAGGCAAACGCTCTAGCTATGATCGCTCTGATTGTGTCAAGGCCATCATATGAACGTGCGTGTTCATGCGTCGGAGTGGCCAGTGGCGGCAGCAGAGCGGGTGGCTTCGAGGTTGTACTGGACGTTCTTGCGGTACTTGGTGACGAGATCAGCTGCGGTCTTCACGTCTGCATCGGCCTGGATGATCTCCTGCTCGAGGTGTAAGAGCGGGGCGGTCAGGGGACGGCGTGCGGGAAACGTGCCTCGAGACATCTGTTGAGTTCGAGGATGGCCTCTGTGCATTTGTCCTGGGGAGAATGAGGGCGTGCAGAGCAAGGTCGGGGCGTGAGTACATACGGCGTTTTTGATGATGCGCTGGAGGAGCACATTCTGGCGTTCTGCGTGAGGGTTTTCCATCGTGGCCGACGCGGACGTCGCGGTATGTTGTGGGTGGATCAGAGGGCGCTTAGTGCCTGGGGTGGTGGGTAGGCGCTGGCAAGGGGTAGCCTGGGCCCGGGCCGGAAAAGATATTGAAGGAAGCGGGGGAGGCTGCGGAAGGACGATCGGTTACGCTTCGACTCCACTCATCCATCCGCGCGCAGCATTCTTCGCAGCGTCCTTGTGCGCGAGCATGGGCGGGGTTAGCTCCGGCTATCACATAGCAGGCTCAGAGGGCGCGTTGCGAGGCTGGAAGGAGGCAGACGCGCGGGTGGAGCTCCCTCAGATCACCCGCGGACGTCAGCGATGCATATTCCGGGAAGTCGCGCATCGCGGCCGCCCAATGTGCTCGCTTTCTCCTGACCAACCTCCTCGACGCCACCCTCAAAATGCCCGACCCCCTCGATCCCGATCATACTCTCTCCCTCCTCCCCCCATCTTCCCCGCTGCCCCCCGCCGCCCCTGGTAGCAGAGGCCACCATGGCCGGCCTCTTCAAATCCGACTCCATATCCTACAGGCCCTTGCTCTCTAGTCCTCGCTCTCTACCCGTCAAGATCATCGTCGGCCTCACCGTTTGCTATGCTCTCTATGCCGCCCGCTCCTTCCTACCTTCCTACTCGTCCCCGCAACTCGCGGTGGGCCACGCATGTTCTCCTCAGGCCTACGCAGCGGGCCAATGGGTCCCCAAGGCACCGCCCACCACCCGCACAAACTTCACGCAGCCCACAGATGCGTACGAATTCCTCGGCTTCGACGGCTGTGCGAGCAACCGCGAGGTCTTCTGGCATCTCGCCGCGGACAACGAACGGCTATACGACCGCTTTCCCGGGGTCTCGTCCTGGGCATGGTCGCCACCAGCGGACAGCTGCCAGGTCCGCGAGTTCGACCCCGCCGCTCTCCTCCGCGACCTCGTCCAAGAGGGCGGTTGGCTTCTCATCGGAGGTAAGCATCACTGTCCTGTGCTCCGTGCGCTCGTTCCCCCCATCCCCGTTTTGTTTCCGCTGTCCATGCACCAAGTCGTGCCTTCTTCGCACCGCATCTCGGAAGCCGGGTCTTCCCCGGGTTTGCACCAGCCTTGTAGTGCATAATCCTTTTAGGGACATGGTGCAGTGTTTGACCCGAGAGAGGTCCGGTGGACTATGTGCGGAGGAACAGAGAGTGTCATCCATGCCTTCGTCTCTGCATTCGAGTGAACCTGTGATATGAGCCTGGTCGCACACATATCGCGCCGTCATATGCGCGTTTCGGTCCGGTGGTGACATACACATGTCCGGCCACGCCTACTCAATTCAGAGCTGCGATATTTTGCAGAGCTCAATTTATGACAAGGCATGGAGGTATCAAGATGCTCGCGAGAATTCACCAGTGAACGGTGTTGCACTTGGCGCTGCCTACATGCTTTTTAAATTCCCAAGACCCTCTCCGACATCTTCCACGCGCAAGAGAAGCACGCTGACGCGCCCCCGGCAGATTCCGTGACAGAGAACCACTTCTTTTCGCTTTCGTGCCTGCTCTCCCCGCACGTGCTCGCGACGCCCGACTACGTCGCGAACCCGTACTTCGACCGCGGCTGGCCGCAACACCTCTACCTCAACCCCGCCTCGCCGCTTGTCGCAAAGATCGGGCTTCCGCCAGGGTTCGAGATCGAAACCACGCCGCTCGTGACGTTCCGCCGCATCGACCTGCTGTACGAGCCCGCGGCGCTCGACGCCATCTACAAGGCGCGGCACCCGGACGCGCCCGTGGCGCGCGAAAACGCGTCGCTGTTCAGCGACGAGGCCACCTGGAACCTCGCGCCCGCGGAGTACGTGAAGCTGTTCACGGCGCCGCTGCCGCGCGCGCACTACGCGACGATGGTCGTGAGCACCGGCGGGCACTGGACGACGACGCTCTTCGCGGGCCTGAAGGACGAGAGCAAGTTCAAGGACGGGATCGAGGACGTGCTCGCGTTCTTTGGCGAGGCGATGGAGGCGTGGGCGGACGAGGTGCAGGCGCTGCTGCGCGCGGCGGAGCAGGAGGAGCGCGCGCGGACACGGCTCGCGCGGAAGCGCAGTGCGCCGCGGCAGGTCGTCATCCGGGCGTACCTCCCCGGCCACGAAGACTGCCATGACCACCGCGAGCCGCTGAAGACGCCGAGGCCGGGGCGCTGGGGCTGGTACAACTGGAACCAGATTGGGGACTTCAACCGCAAGTTCGAGGTATGTTTCTCAAATTTGCGTATATGGGCAGCGCTGATAAAATGCTCGTGTGCAGACGGTGGTCGGGGACAAGTATCCGAACATCCACTTCCTGCCGATCGACCGCCCTGCGCTGCTGCGTCCCGATGCGCACACCGCGGGCGACTGCTTGCACATCATGTCCGGCGCGGGCGTCCTCGAGGGCTGGACGCACTACATCTGGCACTACGTCACCGTCGAGCTACCCGGGCGGATGCGGTAGATGGGCGCAAAACCGGCCACTCACGGTCTGGATTTCCATGGACAGGGCAGGGCGCGCGATATAGCCCTTCTTTACATACGAGCGGACGGTGCGAGGAGCTGCAGCTGGCACCTAGCCGTGCGGCACGATCTACATCTTGAACGGACATCACGCAAGCCTAATCTACACACACGCGTTCCCCGCATACATTGGCATATACGTGAACACGCCGCTGCATTGCCGCGTACGGGCGCTATCATCACTACGTACACCTGCGCATACCTACGCTAATACCTTACGTACGATTTCTTCTGAAGTTCAACCACTCACCCATCTACTTCGTAGATCCTCATGGACGGAGTTGCTGCTTGTATACATACTATCAGGGAGGTTGGGGGGATGTTACTATCCTGAATGCTGATCGCCTTCAAAATTTAAGAACGCTGTGCCGACGTCCGCCGTCGTTTCCGGTCGAAGGTTCACACCCGTCCACTGAGTCTATATGCTGACTCCCAAAACTAAACATCACCAGGCCTAACAGCTCACCGAAACGATTGAACGTTGAACGTTGAACCCGCAGATGTTCAAATGCTCGTATCAGATCGACAAAACCTCCAGGTACTGTCCTTCCGTCATCAAATGAACGTCGTTCCTCTCACGAACGCTTATTCTAGTTCAGCAGATATGCGTTTATTCGATGACGCTAGTGCACTTCGCAGGGTATATGCCAGGTATAAACCCCAGGACATTGTCGCGGACCCACCGTACTATGCTTTTGGAGTGGGAGAGACGTAAAGCTGGAGCTGCCGCTTGGAGAATGTGGTGAGTTCTCCGTTTTCTTCCAAGGCGCTATTCACAGCGTCCATAGTAAGCCTGCTACATGATAAGACGATATTGCACCACCGTTATCTTGGCTACCGATTGCCGCTGAATATGGCCACTCACAGTCAGGACGAGCACAGTGCCGCCACCACATGGTCCCGGCGACATCCCGTGGATGTACGAAAAAGTTTGGCATGTATTGTGTGCCGTAAGCTGATACGTCGTTGGATAGATGTGCGCTGTCTTGGAGGTAGAAATCCCGCGGGTGGCTCCTTGGGCCGTGTTACCACCTCAACAGTACCGGCATGGCGTCGGTCTGAAGGCAGCGCCACCGCCGTTAAAGGGGAGGTAGATGAGGGGGAATATTCCCCAGCGGCTGGCCACCGCCGACACCCGAGGATCATGCTGCGAAGGATGCTCGCAGAACTCACGGGGCTCGATGCCCCCCCCCCCCCCCCCGTATCTCATCGCATCCGTAAGTTGTGCACCCGTTACCAGACTCTATCTATTTCTGCTTGCCTGCTTTCACACGTCGTACCACACGGACGGCAGATTACCGACCTGTTACATGGCAGGTCCCCATGAACCTTCAAGCGGGCACAGTCATAAGTGGCCACAGCGTCGTAGTGCCCCACCCCGAGGCCCCTCTTCACACAGCTCACACAGCTTCTGCCTCATATATATGCTTGTCGCTGCGCCTTTCAAATGCGTCTTGCGCCGCGAATCTAGCATCGCACACCAGTACGTTTTCCCTACTATAATCCCATGTCTTCGTTGTGCGCTTACTTGTCGGCACTAAGTCTCTCTTTCACGGTTTAACCTGTCGTGCTATCTCACCGTCGCCGGACGTTCCGCTATATCAGTATGTGCTCGTCGCCGTCGTCGTGTATAATACCTAATGTACTCGACAAAGGCATGCGTCTCATAGATATCAGTGATTTCCCCAAGCTGAAGTACCACAACGCTTACGACCCGACCCACATCCGTTATGTGATCCTCTCCCACGTTTGGAACAAGTTAGAGGACGGGGCAGACTACATCGAAGAGTTAACGTTCCAGGACCTCTCGCCCATATTCACAGGTTCGAAGCCTCTTCCGGAGGAACCCGCGTACGAGAAGCTTTTTCGTTTCTGCAAGGTTGCCCATAGCCACGGATATCAGTTTGTGTGGGCGGACATGTGCTGCATTGACAAGACCAGCAGCTCCGAGCTGTCGGAAGCCATTGCCTCCATGTTCCACTGGTATAGCGCTGCGGACGTTTGCTACGTCTACCTGAAGGACGTTCTTCCGGTCGAGCGGTCCTCACTTCCACCCGAAATCGCCTTCCTCTCAAGCATATGGTTCACACGCTGCTGGACTCTGCAGGAACTCATTGCGCCTCGCTCCGTCGTCTTCTTTTCTCAAGACTGGACACCGCTTGGCACTAAAACCTCCCTCGCCTCCTACATCACGTCGGTCACAGACATTCCCGTACGCGTCTTGAACCGGACTCAGAGTTTTAGTTCTGTGAGCGTAGCGCAGAGGATGTCCTGGGCGGCAGGAAGACGGGCCACGCGGATAGAGGATACAGCTTACTGCCTCATGGGCCTCTTCGGTATCCGGATCAGCATCATGTATGGCGAGGGGACCTACGCATTCGTTCGTCTGCAGGAGGAGATCTTGACGCATATTCACGATCCATCGCTCCTGGTCTGGGGAACCCCATGCGATGATCTCGCCGACTTGGGGCTCACTTTGCTGGCCAACTCCCGTCCTACGTCCCCAGCGACTCCCGGGGATCCTCGAGCCTTGAGTACCCACACACCTCCTCCGGCATCTCCATATGACCTGCGGAGTCTTAACGTCCAACCGCCTACCTCACCACTCCTTGCCCATGGTTATCTCTTCGCAAAATCACCGGATCAATTTGCTATGGGTGGTCGGGGAGGCGAACTTCTAGTTCGTGCTGAGGAAAAGCCGTTCACCGGACCGTCCCCATTCCACGTTGTGCCTTGGCATATGCTACACATGCGTGTTCAACTTCTACCTCTGTTCCGCCTCGAGAACACCCCTGTGGACCATTACTCTTTCCCTATAGCCTACCTTGCGCTCGTCGGGTGTCAAACCCACGCCAACAAAATCCTCGCACTCCTATTGTCAGACGTTCGGCCGCTGTCCTGGCGCGAGGGTGTCTGCTCTATAGGTGTGCCCACAACACCCCCCTCAGCCGACACCCACAAGCCCGCACCGGTGGTCCGCATCGTGCGCCTGAACCCTGCGGATATCCCGACATCCGCCAGTGCGCCCATGGCTTATATCGACGTCTTCGGACCCCTCAGTGCCCCGCGTTCTTTCCGGGACCCGTTGCACTCCCAGGCCCTCCATAACGCGCTCGCAGAGAACCAAGGCAATTTTAAGATCACGCTCTCAGGGTGGTGTGCGCCGACGCTCGCCACAAACGGCTACTTTCTCTATCAGCCTCCTCCCGCAGGGCCCTATGTCTACAGCCTCGCCCTGCCCGAGAACTACGAGACCTGTCTACACGCGATTGACGGCGTAGCGTGTCCCCCAATGGCTGCAGGAGAACAGTGCACCAAAGTTTCGAGCGTCCTCAAGATCAAGATTGCTAACTGCGACTTCTGCCAAGAGCACCAGCCGAAACCCGGACCTCACTTCTTAGTTGGCGACGTTTGGCTGGATGTCCGTTCTCCCACCACGTCTTCGCAGCCTCCCCGCAGGCGCGACAGTTGCAAAAACCATGTGGCCTCGTGGGATTTCTCGGACGGCGCCGCCATGAAGACCTTCACATTTCCCCTACGCCGAATACAGGACAAATTCAATCTTAGTGCGCTGGAGAAACAAAGTAAAAGTTTTGTCGTTACAACGACTCTCACAGAAATGCCGTCAGGCCTCGCCGGCGAGAACAGAGAGCGTGTCATTGTCCTGGAGATTTGCGCATGCACCACATCCACCTCCACGACGTCTGCGTCCTCTCCCGTGCGCGAAGTGGCAGGCCTCGATACGCCTCTTCGTACCCCCCTCCGCACATCCCCGACAAGCGGTAGCGGCAGCACACCGCACGCATGGCCGATGGTGCGCACCAGGCCCAGGTCGAGCTCGGTGTCGAAGCTCTTGGTTGCGGGCTCTACTACCACCCAGGGAGGTCTCCGCGCCCCAAACATAGACAGACGGCGTTCGAGATCCGTCGGCTTTGCAAGCTCTGCTTCGGTAGCACCACCGGTCCCTCGCACGCCCGTCGTCATCGTCACCGCGCCCGTCCCGCCAACTGTTCGCGCTTCAGCCTCTGCTGCACGTGCCTGGCCGACGTCAAGTTCTTCCCTTGCCCTTCCCTTGCCCTCCTCTGCCGTACATGTGTCTCGCCGCAAGAGCGCTCCGGAACAACGCATGCTCCCCATAGCCAGCCCCTCCGTGTCGCCGGGTCTACTACATGCTCCGAAGGATACCGAGCGTGACTCCGCAGAAGGCTCCCAGGTGTTGACCACCCATGAGCCCGCGCAAGCTGGAAACAGTGCGAAACGCAATGTTGAGGAGGTTGAGGCTGACTCGGGCCCTCCCGCAAAGAAGTATTTAAATCATGTACTCCGCTGACTCTGGAGCTCTTGCTGACCAGACTCCGTGATCACTAGACCCCGGAGGGAGACGACACCTCCGATCGAGCAGAAGGAGACGCGAGCATCTCGCGCAGCTGGGAAGGCGGCGACGAAGCCCTCGAACCGTGCCAAGCGCAAGGCCACCAAGGGCGGTAAATGACACACGTAGCAGCGTACGGCTCAAGCGCAGTGAACGTGTCGTAATATTGATACTATTTCGCCGCTAGGAGGCCGTTCGTATTAGTTGACACCCATGGGTTTTGCTTATAGGAGGCTGTATGCGAGCTCAATCCCTCAAGGGACGTACTACAGTGGAACCCAAGAATCCAATGCATGCGTAGCTGAGGGACGTCGTGAAGAGGATTGCCCTTCAGGGCGAGGAAAAAGCATAGTATACCATAACAGCCTACAACGATAAGCTACGACATACGTCCCCGACGTGTTTCCAAGTTACGGTTCCCTGTCGCCTTATGACAACTTTACAATTCCGATATGCAAATATCGCCTGACCTTTCTTTTCGGAAGCAACATTCCTATCTCGCGCCGAACATAGGCACTTCAGCGGTCAAGCCCTTCAAAGCCTCCAGAAGCTCAAAGTCCTCAGCAGACAGCGCGCGCACATCTTGCACGGACCCGACAAACGGCAGTTCATCGACCTCGCACACCGTCCCCGGGGAAGGGAGCGTCCCGTTGACCATGTACGCCTGGATATGCTTCGCAGTGCAAAGGGACGGCGCCGCGAGCGAGCAATGGCCGTACGAGTTCTGGACTAGCAGCGCCGAGCCCCCGTACCGCGCATGGACGCGCTTCGCGTCGCTTATCGGGCAGACAGGGTCCCACCGCGGCGAGACGACGAGCAGCGGGTTCGACGTGTTTGCTGCCTCGAGCGGGCCTGTGTAGCGGGCCTTGGCTCGGATCTGCCACTGCGAGCATGTGAGGTAGTGTTGAGCCCATAGCGGCGCCGTGAGAGGGGAGTCTGCCGCGAGATTCTTGTAGTACACCTCATACTTCGCTGCATCGTATGGGTGGACGTCGCCGTCGCCACAGGCGATTGCGCTGAACGCCTCGTTGTCAGCGAGTGTCGGCTCGGGCAATGTGCACTTGCATTCGGTCGGGTCGACGATCTTCGGCGCGAGTTCGATGAGCGCGGTCTCGTTACCGCGTTCGAGCGCGAGCATCGTGTCGGCGACGAGGCTGAATGCTATCAAGGGCTTGTACGCGGCACGGAAGATCTGGGCTTGGAGAACCTTGCGTGTGACGATGAGCGGCGGTGAAGCGCCTGCGATGGGAACAGGCGCGGCTTCGATGGTCTCTAAGAGCGCGAAGTAGCGAGCGCGGATCTTCTCGGGTGAAGACTCATATACTGAGCACTTCTCCGGACCGGCTTGGTGGCAGAAGTGGAAGAAGGAGTCGATGACGGCCTCCATGTCGAGGAGGTTTGTGTTCCACAACGCGGCGCGGTAATTATGCGCGTCGTACACGCCGTCGATTATCACCCGTCCAACTTTGTCAGGGTATATAGCGGAGAAGTATTGGCCGAGGACACTTCCGTAGCTCTGCGGACGGGTCAGCGAACGTAACCAATAGGGCTGTGTGTTACTTACAAAGCCCCAGTATTGCAGCTTCTCCTGCCCGAGCATCTGTGAGATCTCAAGCATGTCCCGGGCAACATCCGGGGTGCTCATGAAGCGGCCGATACCCCATTCGCCGCCGATCTTCTGCTCGCATCGCTTCCCCGTGGTGGTCTGTCTGGCGAGTTCAAGGCGAACAGTATCGTCGGAGACATTGAGCAGGCGAGCGTCGTCCTGCAGACGCCAGAGCGCACGCTGAGAGGCCGTGTCGAAACAGCTTGCGGAAGGCGTGCTGGCTCCAGTCCCGCGCGGGTCGAAGCCGAGGACATCGAAGGATCCGCCAACGATGCGAGATATCTTCCTCCCAGACCGCGCGACTAGATCAGTGCCAGAGCCACCGGGACCACCGGGGTTGATCAGAAGGGGCCCCCTGTGGTTCTCCTTGTCCGTGGCTGGGACCATGCGCAGCGCGATGGCCGTTGTGGGTCCGTCGGGCGTCGCGTAGTCCAGAGGGAGGAGCAGTCGGGCGCACTTGTCGCCATCGTAGCAGTCCGTCCAGTTGACGCTCTTCGAGGGCTCGAGCTAGACGGACTACTAAGCACGGTTTTCAAAGCACAGTTCCCTTACAACCTACCGCGAACCAGTCGAATTCAGGAGCGTCCTTGCTGGGCGTTGGGTTGTGTTGACTTGCGAATGGCCAACAGAGTTGCAGCGTGACGGTGGTTGCTGCGATGAGCAAGACCAGGAAGACGCGAGCTGGGCGACTGGGCAAGCCCAACTTTGGTCCTCGCTGCGCATATGTTGTTGCCAGAGGCTGGGTCAGGCTTGTCTTGTTGTTACTGACACTCATCTTCGGGGCTAGTTCGAGAGTAGTTATCTCTCATGAAGTAGTGGAAAGGTACTACGTACCCTCAGGTACGCGGCTGGAAACAGGCCTGTGAGAACAGGTGAGAACGCTCGGGCGAAATAAGCGCCAATAAGCGCTAAGTACTACAGAAGAGGCGCCGGCTGGGTGGTTCGCGCGCCGCTGCGTGTGATCCAAACGTTCACGTCCATGGCCTCAAAAGTTGTCTCTCAACTAGTGGTACCATAGCTGGCTTAGGGTACTGGCATCTCTCCTTTGTGGTGATAGTGTCGGCTTGCGAAAAAATTGACCGGCGCTAGACTTGTCGCGAGCCCTGTGCGTATTATCACTGCAGGCCTCTACGCATTGCACCCGAAGCTTCACTACCTACTGCTAAAGGTATTCTCCTATGGGAATATACATATTGATGGTAACGCTAAGCGTGCAGAACATGTGCGAGAAAAGCGCACTCTGAATTCAAGTGTAGTTGCCCAGGCTGCCAATCAACGTCAACGGGGACATCATGCCCGCCATCATCATAACACTATTCTACGCAGGTACTCGTACCTAGCTTTGTACTGCACGTTCCAGTAACCTGACAGGCCTCCACATAGATTCACATCGGCTGCTGCGGTGTGGCACTCTTAGAGGCCGTGCTACCGCCTCAATGCCGGAATAATGTGGCATAGCGTCGGCCGTACGGAAGCTCCGCAGCAGGGATGTGGACGCGGTTGGATACTCACCTGGGAGACACCACCGACATCCGAGGATCAGTCCACACAGAGCATGGGTCTCAGCAGTCCGACATTCGCCAATTGGCTGGGGCATGTGCATGCGTCGCACGGCTGTGAGCTTCGAATTCCCGGAGCGGATACAGTACGGGCCTACGCGCTCTTGCCACTGCCTCGTGGATGGATGTCCTACCTCACTAGGTTAAACCATGTCAGTGTCTGGCGTTACGGGGCGCTATGCCGTTGACTGCAGGACCCTCTTGGTGCGTGCTGATCCTAGGCCAATTTATTGTCACCAAGTGACGGCGCTGACTTGCCGTAAAACACAGTGCGTAGGGAAACCCAGCTTGCGGTCCGGGATCTAGATATCTACAAAGACAGTATGTCTAAATCAAGGCCTTCGGATACGCACGGCATGACGGACTTTGCACAGGTCAGAGTCTATCATACTTCGGATGAGCGCTCGACTAACGCAGTCAGAATTGCCGCGTCGATGACGGATATCCGGTCTTTGTCTCCCGATCCAGACATTTATTCGTGACGGCACCGTCCCTCCCGTCGAGCTGTCGCTGGACGTGGCGATGTTCTCGTAACTCCCCGCCTCGCTGCCACCTAGTGAACTGAATTCCACTAACGCCATACATGGAAAGAATGCGCGAAGCCGTCTTTCCCGTATATACGCCCCACTGTCCACTATCCACTGCATACGCACCTCACGCCGTAGAACCATCTCCCACTTTTGATTACGCGAATCCTCCTTCTCCCCACTGCGTCTCAGACTGATAGTGGTCCACATCTTTCAGCTCGCGGCAGGCCCTACTTCCACACTCCGAGGTTAGAAACTGAGGCTACGGGTGAGTACTAATACCATTCCTAGCTGCTAGAGTCTTTTGCTTATACGTTTGCAGTTCGTTCCGCTTGAATCCGTTATATCAATCTATACACTTGCGCAGTTGGCATTTCGGTGCGCCCCCTCATAAATCTATTGTGGCATGAACTCTAACATCCACCTCGTAGCGATGCGCCTCATAGATATCAGTGAATTCCCCAAGTTAAGGTTCCACGAGGTCGTTGATCCCCAGACAGTCCGCTATGCGATTCTCTCCCACGTTTGGAACAAGAAGGAGGACGAGCCTGAGGGCGAATATGTCCCAGAGCCAACGTTCAATATCCTGTCGGCGGTTCTCGAGCATCCGCAGACGTTCTCGGAGGTCCTCGGGCACACAGATACTCTCTCAGGGCTACCCAGATTTTCCAAGCTCTACGGGTTCTGCAAGGTCGCACACGACCATGGATATCGTCTTGTTTGGGCCGACATGTGCTGCATCGACAAGTCCAGCAGTGCGGAGGTCTCCGAGGCCATCGCCTCCATGTTTTATTGGTATAGCGCCGCGGATGTGTGCTACGTGTATCTCAAGGACGTTCCGCCCGCCGTGCAGCCTTTGCGGCCCCCCGAGATCGCCTTCCTCTCAAGTAAATGGTTCAAACGCTGCTGGACCCTGCAGGAGCTCATCGCCCCCCGCTCTGTCGTCTTTCTCTCACAAGATTGGAAGACGTTCGGTACGAAAACGACTCTCGCATCCCACATCACGTCAGTCACAGGCATCCCTAAAGACGTCTTGCTCGGAGAACAGAGCCTACAGTCCGTCAGCGTAGCGCAGAGGATGTCTTGGGCAGCGAACAGACGGGCCACTCGGATCGAGGACACGGCGTACTGCCTCATGGGCCTCTTCGCCGTCCGAATCAACATCATGTATGGCGAGGGGACCTACGCATTCGTTCGCCTGCAAGAGGAGATCCTGAAGCATATCCATGACCCATCGCTCTTGATCTGGGGGACGTCCTGCGACGACTTCTCTGATTTGGGCCTTGCTCTGCTGCCAGACACCCCTCCGACATCCCCAGCTCCCTCTCGTGATCTCCGATCATTGAATGTCCAACTGCCCCCTTCGCCAGCCCCTGCCCACCGATATCTGCTTGCGACATCACCCGATGATTTTGAAGGGGCTGGTCGAGGAGACAAGCTCTTCGTGCCCCCCAACGAACGTCTGGTCGCAGGTCCATTCCCTTTCCGCACCGTGCCTTGCCATATGTTGCACATGCGCGTCCCTCTTATCCCCATGTGTTCCATCGGGGAATCTGTCGGCCTCACCTCTCCTACTGCGTACCTCGCTCTCCTCGGATGCAAGACACGCGGGGGAAAGTCCCTCGCCCTCCTAGTATCGCAGCAGCAGAAACCCCAGGGAGACGGTCTCTGGTTCATAGGCAATCAGACTGCGACATCCTCGTTGGTGGACGTCCGCAATCCCGCGCCAGCTGTCCGTATCGTACGCCTAAGCCCTAAGGATATCCCGTCGTCGATGAGAACCGTCACTCTGGACGTTTACGGCCCCCTCAGTGCCCCGCGCTCTTTCCGCGACCCTACGCATTCCCAGGCCCTCTATCGCGAGCTGGCCGAGAACGAGGGCAGTTTCAAAATCACGCTTTCGGGGTGGTGTGCACCTGCGCTCGCGGCAAACGGATACTACTTGGTCCGACCTCCAAGTACGGAACCCCACGTCTACCGCCTTACCCTCCCCCAGGATTATGAGACTTGTCCGCATGCAAGCGAAGATCCGGCTTGTCCCTTTGCGTCTACAGGCGCACAGTGCCCCCTCGCCTCCACAGTGCTCAAGATTGCGATCGCCAACTGCAGCTCGTGTCGACAGTTCCAGGCCAACCACAGGACCCGCTTCTTGCGTGGTGACGTCTCGGTCGACGTTCTCGACTCCCCGGACTCTCCCCAGTCTGCCCCCGGGCGTGCAGGCTGTAGTAAGGGTCACGTAGGGTCCTGGGATCTCCGAGACGGCATCGCCTTGAAGACGTTCACCTTCCCGATACGGGGCATTCAAGATGGGCACCCCCCGAGTGACGTTCGCGCCCAGATCCTACTCGTAACCCTTTCCCTCAAACGGATGCTGTCCGAGCTTCGCGAGGATACTCATGCGCGTAGCCTGGTCCTGGAAATCGGAGCTTGCACTCAAGCCAGCCTTACCACTCCTGTGTCGTCGCCCATACGCGACTCGAGCGGTTTCGATACGCGTTTCCTGACACCCACCACCGCATCCCCGACAAACGACAGCAGCGGAAGACTGCATCCAGGGTCGATTGCGCGCACCAGATCAAATTCCTTGGTGAATCCCTCGACCACGGGCTACAACGCCGCACAAAGCGGTCTTCGTGCGTCAGACATCGACCGGACTCGTTCACGATCTATCAACGTTATGGGTCCCTCTATAACTCCATCACTACTACCGCCTGTGCCGATCTTTGTTGCACCCGCTCCGAACCCCCCGGCTAAACCTACACCGGCTCCACCAGCGCGTGCTCCTTCCCCTCCCCCTGCGACGCCCGAGCCCCCAGCTGCCACCACACCTGTGCTGCACAATACGGGGCCAAAGGATCATCTTGAGCAGCCCGTCGACGGCCCTTCCACGACCTCGCCGAGACGGACCTCGCTGGAACAGCGGCCGAGCACTGTGCGAGCTCAAGATGAGAGAGGGAGAGCGGAGCGAAAGGATCCCGCGCTTGTGAGACTGAGGAAGCGGGTAAAGGAAATAGCAACCGAGAGAGTGCAGCGCGTCATCAGCAGGCTGGGTCGGAGTCGGCGGCGGGCTTCATAGGACGTTTAGGACGGTGCCCCTACTATGTAGTATGTACATACTCGGAGACGTCTGGCTTTGAGCCACTTTAGTCTGCTATAGCCTTTGGCAGCTCCGGTTCGAGCGTCCAGATGTGTAGCTGGCCGTCTCATACGGAATTCGGGCGCAAAAAGAGCCTGCAGTGCGGCAACATGCAACGTTCTATAACGTATGGAGACCCTAGATACACGTGTAGACAAGGACGACTAGATAGAAACACAGTAAGGAGCGTAGTAGATTATGCATGCGCAGCGCGCGCGTATAACGGGGGGGCAGCACATGTACAACGGGGAGACCGTAGGGCCAGCTGAGTGAGTGTCAGTATGAGCGGGGTGCGTGGGGATACGTGGATGGAGTCCAGAGATTCGAGTCTGGGGTGGGGGAAATGAAAAGTCGCGGGGAGATATGGTATAAAGAGTGAGCGTGTGGGGGCGTGAGCAATAGAGCCATAACAGTGAACCAAAGCAGAGCAGCACAAGACAGAAACACGACCTGAAGCACCGTGGGGGCCTCGCCCTAGCCGCGCCGAGTTGCCGCGACCTTCCGAGGCGACGCTGCAGAGGTGAGGCGAGTCGACCGCCTCCGCCCCTGCGATTCCGCATCGCCATTGGCATCGGCCGCCACCACGGCGGCCACGACCTTCGCTGCTTGGGTGCGGCCCTTCTTCGCAGCAGGCGCCTTGGGCGCGGCCGCCTTCTTCGCGCCTCTGCCCGTCTTCTTCGCACCACCGCCGTTCGCGCGGCCGCGCCTCGAGACGGGGGCTGCCGAACGCTCTTCCTCCTCCTCTTCCTCCTCCTCCTCCGCCATCGGCGTCAGCGAGGCGTCAAAGTCCAGCTCAGCCTTGCGCTTGTTCGCCCGTGGGGGCCCCGCTTCCTCCGCGTCCTCCGCCGCCGCGCGCAGTTCCATCTCCTGCGAAGGCCCCGGGATCGCCGGCCCGCCTTCGTTGGCGTACGAGATGACGTTCGCGCGGCGCTGGAGCCGCGACGGCTGGCGCACGAGCATACTCCTGCTCACCGTGCTGCGCTGGCTGTCGTCGAGTTCCTGCGACTCGATCGGCGGCGTGCTGAGTCGGCGGTCCGCAATGACCACCGCGTTCGGCGCGGCGAGCACCATCGCGCCCTCCTGCGAGTCGAGGGCCATGCCGTCGGACGCGATCGAGCGCATAGAGGCATCGACGATCGGCGCGGGCTCCGGGGACGCCGTGCGTGGACGGTACTCCGTGTCTTGATGGAGCTCGGACTGCTTGAGCAGCCACGGGTGGTGGCGTGCGTCCGCGAGGCTCATGCGCTCGCGAGGGTCGTACTCCAGGAGTTTGCTGATAAAATGCTCGCCTGCGCACACCGATGAGCCTTGTGTTCAACGCCGAGCACGCTACCACATACCTTCTTCGCTGACGTTGAACTCGTGCAGGATGCGCCATTCGACCTGGCGAGTCGCTACCCGCTCCTTGACGTCCTTTTCCATGTTTTCCTCGCCGAACGGCGTCGACATCGTGAGCCTAACAGCCTGGTCAGAAACGACTACGTCTGACCGGACAAGCGCGAACGCACATAGAAAACACGATCACGCCGACGCTCCAACTGTCAACTACCTGGTGGTAGCCTTCATCGGGAGCTTGGTTGACCACCTCCGGCGCGAGGTAGACCGGGGTACCGCACATGGTCTGTGTGCCATCATCAGCACGCGCACGCATGAAGCTTGGATGGTCGAGCCCACTCACGCGCAACATCGTCATGCTGTCGACAACCTTAGCCAAGCCGAAATCCGCGACCTTGACCCGCGGTGGTTGGTCGTCGGTGAGCAGCACGTTCTCTGGCTTGAGGTCACGGTGAGCGATCCCTTGCCCATGCACGTACTACGGAGCCATCAGCGACATTCGAAGTAAAGCGGCCAAACGACCTACAGCAAGGGCGTCGCAGATTTGATAGGTAAGATATTGCGCCTCGGCTTCCTCTGTCGTTTGTGTCAGCAACGGCTATTACCAGCTATATGAAGACTCACCAAGCCCTTCCTTCTTCAAGATGTAGTCCAACAGGTCGCCGCCGGGTACCCATTCGAGCACAAGGTCTAACATAGTCAGCTGTGAGCTCTGAAACGGAGGGGCGCGCGACTCACTGATGCTGTATCGCTCGAAGAACACCTCCTTGAGCTGACAGATGTTCGGATGCTGGAGCCGCTCGAGGATGTTGATCTCTCGCGCGAAGTTGTTGGAGCCGTCGCCCTCCTGCACGCCGTTGAGGCTCGCGTTGCTTAGGCCTTTACGGAGCTTGTTCGCTTGTATCATCTTCACCGCGTACCACTTGCCCTCCTCCTTGTGCAGAGCCTTCATGACGGTGGCGAACGAACCCTTGCCAAGCTCGTGCAGAAGGTCATAGTACCTGTGCAACCCACGGTCGGGGGGCCGCTGGCCATGTGCCGGTAAACGAAGCCTGCGTGGTGTGCTGTAGACATGGCATGTGCGAAGTGGAACGTCGGTACGTACGGTAGTCCTCGAGCCCTCCGTTATGCGGCTGGGGCACAGCGGTCCCGAACGCGATCTCATTGCCGTCGCGCAAGACCTTGTAATGGCCCTTCCCGATCTTCTCGCCGTTGATCTAGACGCGCCAGCCACAGCTCAAGCGCGTGCACAGGGGCTGTGAGGACGTAGAAACTCACATAGGTGCCGTTGCTGGACATGTCCGTGACCATCACCGCAGACCGAATTGTCTCGTCTCCATCCCATTCGATGATGGCGTGGAAGTTGCCTAGAGGATGCACGACGCGTCAGGACGGGCGCGCGCGCAGCAAGACGCGTCGCGACTCACTGATCTTCATGCCCGGGAGGATGATGTCGTTCTTGTGCTGTTCGGTGTTGCGGCCGATCTGGTACTTGGGCCTGACCTTTTGGAAGTCTATGCGGCGCAGATTCGCGCTGCAGGGGATGAGGAAGCCCCAGAGGTGTTCATCGACGATGTACTCGGGCTGGGAGGCTTCCTGCGTGGACTGTGTCTGCTGCTGGGTCTGGACGACGGCTGTTTCGTCGGTGACCATCGCGTCAGCCATGTTTTGGTCTTCTGCCTGCATGGTGAATGATGCTGCAGTGGTCAAGTTGGGCGTTGGGTGTCTTGGGGAACGTGTTGAAGGTATGAATGCGAGCGTGTTTTGAGAAGGATGCCCGCTCGAGTGCCCTTTTAAACAATGGGCAGAATGGATGTACGAGATGAACAAGCGCAGACAACGCGGAGGAGGCCAAAGTGGGTCCAAGACTGGTCCAAGCGAGGGTGGACGTTGGGGGCAAGGCTGGCAGGGCAAAGCGGGCGGCCGCACTCGTTTGTTTCTCTTCTGCTACTTCGCGCTTTATAGGGCGCGTAGCGATGCGATGGCCGAGGAGTGATAGGAGATAGAAGAGGCGTTGTATATCCAAGCACCCACAATTCGCGCACGTCCAGACAATCTCCTTGTCCTCGTCCCGCTCGCCACGGCTGCTATTTGGCACTCATTTGGCGGAGATCAGCGGAGTCGGCGTCTCTCCCCAAATCTTCGCGCTCCGCCCGTGGCGGTCGAATTCGGCTCTGCTCTTCAGCAAGTATTGTCAAATTCGACCACGGCCAGTACTTTTGGTAGAGATAGCGCCTGTAGACGGCCGTGTACAGCAAGATATCAATGGTCATTCAATCGAGTATCGGGGCTAGAAGAAAGTATCGCCTCGATGCTCATACTCCGATTCTCCGACGGACTCGGAACTTGAAGCAGCTGGCTCACCTGCAGACCAGCACCCAACCTTTCTGTTCGGTCGTCAAGAAGCTATGAGCTTGACAGGTTGTACTCTCCCTGCACAGGAAAAGAATCTGTGCCCGCTATCCGGCATCAACGAGTGCATCAGAGTTCAAGTCAAGCCGCCCACGGGATCCTTGACATACACATCGCGTTCATCGATGGCCCGCTCACATACACCAGCCGGTGTTATGCAGGAAATAACTCCAACCAACGCATATCTTACGAATGTAGTACTGTGACTGACTGGCTGCGATGTATGAAAACCCAATGACAGGTACATAAAACATAGAAATTATCCACACATTCCACCCACCCTTAGAGTCGTGATGCAACAACTCAGAACGACCCCGGGACCTGGAACTCAGCTTCGCCCAAAGATATCTCCTGCCTCAGTGCGCTGGTCAAAATCAGCTCCTGCGTGAACACCTGGTTCCCGTGCTCGACAATCGGCCGCCAGATAGAGACGTCCGTCGGACAGGAGATGACGAAGCGGTCGTCGTGGCCGTTGAGCATACGCACGGTCGGTGTCTGTGTGGATAGCTGGTCGGATCCATCAGTCTTCAGTCCAAAGACTAGAGATGTGAGAGCTACACACCTGTCCCCCATTGGCGGTCACGACGTTCTTGAGCAGCTGTCTGTCCACTGAGACCTTGGGTGTCACATAGAATGTCTTGCCCGCGAAGAGTTTCCCCGGGTTCTTCTTCGCGCGCTTGAGGGCGTTGGCGAGAGTGAAGCTGTACTTCTTCTCCATCTCTGGGTCTTGGATCATGTAGTCATCCTCGGCTGAGGGTCCCTTGTGCATTAGCATAAGTTGCGCAGGGAGGCAGAACGGCAACTCACGAAGCAGCTTCTTCGCTGCCGCAGACGCCGTGGCCCACTCTCCGCTCAGGACGTATGGTGCCGTAGCCAACGCACACAGAAACTTCTCTGTCCTCACGGCACTCTTCACCAACAGATGCGTGCACTCCGACGGCTTCTTGACGAACACGACGCCTAGCTTCGCGAGTGCCTTCCGCGAAGCATCAGCATACACACTCAGCCCGCACTGCGACACTGCACCGCACTCACCCGCTCAACGTCGTCACTCAGGGTGAGCTGCGTGGTCATCACCCGCACACCCCTCGCCTTTGCTGGCGCCGACTCTTTCGTGGCCGCCACGAGCGACTTCTTGCGCGGCCCCGAATCCTGGCTCTCCGGCTCCTCCGACGGCTCCGTCGTTGACTTGCGCTGACCCGCACCTTTCTTCTTCGTCTTCGCGACCGTTTCCGCCTCGGCCCCCTTCCGCCTCTTCCTCTCGGGCATCTCCTCCGCCTCCTCCTCGTCCCCGGAACCGAGCGACGGACGCTTCTTCCCCTTCGGCTTCGGCTCCGCACTGGGGCCAGCGTCGCTCGCGCGTGCCTTGCCCTTCGCTACAGGCTTCTCGAGATCGTGCTCGTGCACTGACCGCACCGTACCGTTCTTCAGCTCCTTCTGGAATGAGAGCACGTCGGGCATGATCACGTCGTGCAGCTTCTGCGTCGCCTTCGTGGCCGCGGATCGTCGTGACGGCGTGCGGCCCGTCTTCGTCGGGCTTGCAGATGTCCCTGTGCGGCTCGAGCTTGCTTCTGGGATATCCGTGGGCGGGGGCATAGGTCTCCGCGATGCCTTGGCAGGCGGTGGTGGCGGCGGACTGGGGGAGCGCGATTCGCTGGGCGAAGGAGCGCGCTTCGACTTCCTGGAGGCAGACGCGGGAGGTCCTGAAGGAGGAGCCGCGCTCTTTGTTGACTTGGGCGGGGCAGCTTTCGCAGAGGGTTTCGAAGGACCTGTCACTTCCGACCTCCCGCCCTTCATCGTTGGAGAGATATAGACAGAGTCGACAGTCGGCACGAGTACAGAGTCCATTCGTTGTGGTGTCTGACCCACCTTCTCAGACGGGGCCGCAGCATGTGGTGCACTTGTCCGGGACGTTCTTCCGTTCTTTATGAGGTCGCCTAGGACCGACCGCACGTCTTCTTCGTCCGTCGAATCGGACTCAGACTCTAGAAGTGAGTCAAGGGTCTTGCGCTTCCTGTGCTCGGGTTGTGGTGCGTCGTCTCTGATCTTCGTTACGCGTATTCCCGGCGGCCCTTTCTTCTTCTTCGCTGTGACCTTCGATGGCGACTGCGCCTTGGCAGGGCTGGCCATCGTAACGTCGTCATCGGAAACGATGAGTGGTCGCCGCAAACTTGCAGGTTTCTTAACTGGAGACGGGGACGAGGTCGGCGATCCTGCGGGAACATCATTCTGGGCCTTCTTTGCGCTTCCGTATGTACGCAAAGCACGCTTGGGTGGTGGGACGTCTGTGTGGGTGTCATCAGGTAGTTGGCCCTCATCGTCGGTATTGCGGGATGTGAACCTCCGAACAAGTCGTCGTTTCGCAGAGGCATCGCTCGATGAACCTTGTGCTTGTGCAGCCCGCATGGACAAACGCACTGGCTTGCTCAGTGGAGGGGGCTTACTCGGACCTGCCTCGTCAATATCCATGCGCACATCATGAGCTGCGTCGTCCTCTACGTCCGCAAAGTCCGCGTCGACGTCCATCTGACCACCCAAGCTGACATCGGCGTCGTCCACGCCGACTACCTCCTCCACTTCGCCCGCGCTCGCGGCTGTACCAGACAAGACGTCTTCAACCACAATGCGCTTCGCTTTCTCGCCCTTGCGCGGGCTGCGCTTCCTGGGGCTCACGCTTGTGCTGACTCTCTTGGTTGAGGTTGGCGACGCGCGCCCGTTGAGATCCACCTCTGCTTCCGCCTCTTGGAACATCTTCTCCAATTGGGCAGGGTCCCACACGATACGACCGAGTCCGCGCTCGGCGAGAACCGTGCTGAAGTCGACGCCGGGAGGGAAGACAATGTACTTCTCGCGAGCTGGCGTAAGGCGACGCCACTGAACGAAGCAGTCTTCAATCCAGGTGTGGTTGACGATTGGTATAGACCATGAGGTAGCCTTGTCTGTCTTTGTTCCGTGAAGACTGCGCGAGCATCAGCGACAGGTTGCGAGTAAGGAGAATGAGGACAGGAAACATACTATGCCGCTACTACGATAGTGTTCTTTTCTGCTGACATGGACGCAGTAAATTCGCCACCCATAAGAGTGATGAGTTTCTTGAGGTACTCGCGATCCTTGCCGGTGTAGTTTGTGACAGTAATAACCTGGTTTAATAGTGTCAGATTCGGGGAATAGTGGAAGTATCAAATAGGTGGACGCGCCTCTCTCGCAAAGCCCTCGGCAGGTTTGTCCGGGATGGGATAATGTAGCAGTTGGTCGGCCGGTCGCGTGAGCGTCCCGGACGCACGCACATACCATAGCCAAGCAAGCGTTCCGATAGTCATACCACGTTTGTAGGCCTTCGGACATCAGAGTGAGCCTCATAACCTCCTCAATATTTGTGAAACATACCTTAGCGTACGCCGCGCCCGTGCGGTATCGGGTGACAAAGACATCTGCATCCTCCAGTCGCTCCAGTTCTTCTCGTACTCGGTCAACATTGCTCGTGGACTTTGAGATAGCCAGTTCGACGACCTCTCCCCCCTGACGTCGTATGTCCGCGCCAAGCGCCTTCCTTTGGTTTTCGGATAAGTCTAAAGAGAGCCCGAGAAGGATGCGTTTGCCCTCCCATACGTTCCGTGCGGCTGGCTTGACCTTACGCTGCTCGTCATTGGTCATGGAGGATGTATTGTAGAGCATCATGCGTTCAGGGGGAGGTTCATATTCCGCATCTTCTTGGGATGTGCGTCCTTCCGGGCGCTGCGCGAAGACACGGGGTTCTGGCCACTCGTAGTTTCTTGTTGGGAGGTCCCTGATGCCGAGCCGCACCGTGTCATCAAACCAGTGGGGCACGAGTATACATACGCCGGTCTGCTCTTTAAAATGTAGCGCGGTCTCGTACTTGGCGCTTCCAGGGGCAAGAGCGAAGAGATGGGTAACGTCGCGTGTCAGGGCCGAGCGCCACTGGCCTCCAAGTGCTGTAATGGCTGCTGAGATGAGCTCGCAGTCTGCTTGAGAAAGGTCTGTGGCAGCGGCTGTGACGCCAGAGAAGAGGTAGGCAGGATCGGCGGAGTAATACTCTGGGTCTTGGAGAGATGCAAGGACGGCAGAACGCTCTACCCAGCGCGGGGTGACGACGTGGGCTGAAGATTCCTCTGGCAGAGATTCAACAAAGTCTTCAAGTGCGATGGAGGATGTGATGAAGTGCGTCAGCTTAGGGTGTGAGAGCGACGGAGCGGGCTTGGCCCCGCGTGCATTGAGGACGTCGCCCAGTTGTTCGCGCTGCTTGAGGGGCAGGGTCTCCGAGATGTAGTAGCAAACGCCGTCAAAGACGGATTGAGACATGCGAAAACGCGAGTACAGTTGCGAGAGGGCGCGTCGAAGATTGTGGTCGAGTGAGCTGTGAGAGCCCTGAAATGCTCCCCGACTCGCGAGGCGCGACGCCTCTCGCGGCGCGTGACTTGTTTAACGCGTCTCACACGTGACCCCGAAATATAGCTGACGGCTTGAAAGTTGCAAGTTGCAACAGTCGTTAAGTCTGAATGGGTTTGAACTTGCAATTGGGTACTTGATTATAAGTGGATGTGATGTTCCGCGGTCGTGTCATCAACTTGGCGAGACTACTATGTATGACAAGTACATTCGCAGAGCTCGGCACGTATATATATGATGACAGCTACACACTACACACTAATTCCCGCGAGGTAAACGGTAGAGTATGTACACAAGCTAGCAGTGGATCGACTGCAGAATCAATTCATCGAGCGGATGCGTTGTCTTGGAAATCGACCTTGTTTTCGATCTGCAACATCGTGCAAAATGCCGCTGTCTGTGGGTTTGGGTAATACGGAGCTACATGCCAGAAAGTTAGTATGTATTCCACAGAAGCTATGCATGCTGGCTCACGAGGCGTTCTTGGCTCGTCGTTTGCCGGGCCCGGAGCAACCTGGGAGAATTGTTGTACGTCCTCCACCTTCAAAACATCGCCCTCCTTGTCTTTGAGAAGGTTCTCCTTGACCCAAGCGAGCTCCTTGGTGACCGCTTCTCGCGCGGGGGCTTCATCAGGATACACCGACTGACGTCGCTCAAGCGACATGTACCCATTGAATGCGCGAGTGATCGCAAGCCACTCTGGGTCATACGCGAGCACGGGAGCAGCATCGGCCGGGAGGGATATAGGTGTATCGATATCAACAACCTATCGGAATTTGCCGCGGGATCGTCAATGAGGATACTACAGTGGCAGGTGTAAATGAGAACGCGTTACCTCGAGGAACTTTCGCCTAGGTAGACATTTGTCAAGCGCAAGAAAATTGGTCGCTACCGGTGGAGGCGGAGGAAGGGGGGGCGCCTCAACATCGTCCTCTTCGTCTTCTAGCGTAATCTCGTCTGGGTTACGCGGAACGTCCGGCAAAGCTGGAGCCACATCTACGTTGGCGCTACTAAGAGGTAGTGGTGTCTGCACATCCTCGTCCTCGTCATCAATGTTTATCTCGTCGGGATTGGTCTTTTCCACGCTTGAAGCCGCTGGTGGTGCCGTCGAAACGCCACTGGCCGGCTGATGAACAACCTTCGCCTCGAACCTACAGTGTAGGTGGGCCGCAAACCACCACACAGGATGGAGCGTACGAAGCAGGCCCATCATGGGCGGGGAGCCCAGCGCGCCCTTGTTGATATCGTCTCGAAAATATGGCTTACGACGGAGGAGGTCGCGGAGGTCACCGTGGTGCTCTATCCCTTGTGGCCAGTCGTGTGAGAGGAAAACGGCAGGAGACGAGAGCTAAGATCCCCCGAAGCGTTGTTAGCGGAGGTCAGGAAAAGATGGGATGAACCAACCAGAGATAGTCGGAGGACGTTGTACTGGCGAATATGGTAGATGCTACGCATACTGCCATGATTGTATGGCGGCCGCTCATAGTGCCCTGCAGGGACATGTTAGTGGTCGGATCTACCGTGCATACTATGAAGGGTACTGACCACATTGAAAGTCGCCTGGTTTGAATATTCCGGAAGCGCCTGCTATACGAACGCCATTGACTTGTACGCAGCCGGCGTGTCCGAGAAAATAGATGTTAGGCGCGACCCAACCCCCGTGGTACCTAGAAAATGTAAGTTTTGTGTGATATAGACGAGGGTGCGCTTACAGTTCCCAGAAGTAGTTCGACGCTTCGTGGTTTCCTCCGATTATGACAGTCAAGATGGGCGCTTTTGCCTCTCCTGTGTAGTATCTGCAGCACAAGAATCCTATCAATTCCCTATCGCGGAGGGTGCGCATTGGCAAGGGAGACGAGGCCCACCTACTTCGCGAACCCACCGAGCTTCTTGTACTTATCAGGAACAGCCATACATGCAAGATCACGGTGGTTGCGAATGGCCTGGAAGTCGCCGCATATGAGGAGAAGGTCGACCTTGTATTTGTTCTGCTGCTCAAGACGCGCGAGCTCAGCGTAGATGGCGTCAAGCTCTCCGTGGCAGCAGCCTTCGATGGCAATCTACAACAGGATGAATACGTGTGAAGATGCTCCAAACGGTGGACTCGCGCACCTTCATGTTTGTGTTTCTGATTCGCAATGCGTTGCTGCACGCTTCGGTGGTTGGAGAAAGGACAAGAGGGAAATCCGGCCGGAGCGGTTTTCAGGAACGAGCGCCTGTCCGATATTCCACGGCCGGTGCCGAGTAGGTCAGGATGCCCGTGAATCGCTTGTGCAAACGTTCATGTAAAAGATCAATTCATGCACGACGGCAACTTCAAATACTACACTAGATAGTCTCCCTGCTAACTCATACCTGGAGTGCTATATAACAGCCCAAGGAATGCTTCATTGAACATCAGACCGAGACATCAGACCGAGACGGTGTAGTTACAGTACACGTGTGCTATAATCTTCACATTTCAAGGATGTCACGTATATCATCATGTGCTTGCTCATTCATCGTCTGCCTACGGGAGACAAGGGTGTCACCGTAGTAATTCCATCGAGACATACTCGTGTACAAACGTCGCCACTCAAAGTCACGGTACATGCAAAAACACGATAAAACTGTTCACATAACATACTATGTCAGACACGGTGCGATGCTGACGATTGGCTCCAATATTTACTCACCTTCATACATCATAATTTCCTACGTTTACCCGGACGTCCACTGGCATCGGGCTCCTCTGCCAAACGCGATCCCGATGGCGCACCCGATCCACTCTGTCGACCCCCCCTTCTCCCGCCGTGGCGGACTGAAGATCCTACTCCCTGTCTGACACTCATCCGCTGCGCTGGAGTGATGGGTACCGAACTCGTGCTTGCGGTCCCACTCGACGTGCCTGACGACCCGGAAGCACTGCGGCGAGCCGGTATAATCTTCCTGAGACTCCCCTTAGGCCACTCCATTGGCTTTTTTGGAGAGGGAAGCTCCTCCGGCTTCTGTCTCGGGCTCGAGGTCGAGGCGAAGGTCGGGCGGGCAGCGCTCGGGACCGCACTGGCAGGCGTGTCTTCTGCGCGGCGTTTACCCATAATCTTTCTAGTTGCTGTGTCCGCGGCACCGTGTTGTACATCTGTCGGCAGCTGCAACTGCGAGCGCGCCGGGGAACGGTGGTATCCTTCCTCCTTGGGTTCGGGGGAGCCACGGAAGGGAATCGAGTGCTCTGCCCACCCTGAGGCCGTCACGGGTTGCAGTTGTAGAGGGATGACGGGGAGCGACTGCCTCTTCGTCGCTGAGCGCCCTGTTTCTCGTAGAGGCGGCTCGATAGAACGATTATGGGGTAGCCCTGCGTACAGATCGTCGATGGTGTTGGCCTTCTTCGCAGGTTTTTTGAACTCGCTTTGCGACGGTTTCGGAGGAGGGGCGGGTTCCTGAGGTTCAACGGGCGCCGAACGAGTTTGCAAATCTGTAGGACTCATTGCCGGGGTATCGACGTCCATACGACTCTGCTCGTCTGTCGCAGGCGGGTACACAAGTCCGGGCCAAGATTCCGCATCTGACAAGTCTGCGCCCCAGGGGCTTCGAACAGGGCCAACGTTCCAGGACGAGTCGCGCGACACGGGTGGGGTGAGGAAAGGAGGACCGGGGAGTCCATAGATCGGGGTCGGTAGAGCTGAAGAGATGGCACTATTGGACTGTGATGCGTCGAGTATAGGTGCAATGACTTCGACAGAAACAGAGTCAGGAGGTTCGGAGCTTGATCGCGTGCGCTGGAGGGGAGGGGCTTCGGGTTTCCTGCCCTCCGATAAGCGGGAGCGATTCCGTGGGTCTAGTGAAGACTGGGGAACCCCGCCGGTTATCAGAGACTTGAGCCGCCTGCGCTCGCGTTCGACGTCTTCTTCCCTGGTCTTCCATACCTCAATACCGAGGATGTAGGAATGATACGTCTCTGCCGCCTTAGTCAGGGAGAGGCGCACACTTGTTCGCTTGTCTGCAGCAGATCGCAGGTAGAACTCCTTCGAGGCTGCTCCGTTCCGAAAGGTCCATGACTGGATATGACCGTCGTGGTTTTTCAAATGAGGCGCGGGACGCGCGATCGCCACCGGCCTGTCGGGACGGTTCATGCAGACATCGACATTCAGGAAGCGTTCGTGCACTCCGAACGAACAGTCACAGCGCCCTACATAGATATTAATGGTCTCAGCGTCCGCTATGTTGGTCACGGCGATCGTGGACGGGTTTCTGCATTGACAGACGATACTTGTGAGCGAGACTACATCATGTAGGCCATACAATGAATACCAAGCATACCTTCCAGGATAGTGAGTTACACAATAGCCGGCCATCTTGAGTAGCTCCTGGGACCAAGTAGAGACCCGCAAATCGAAGGAATCGGAGGGTGCGCTGCGCAAATGAGAATGTAAAGGGATGTCGCGCTGCAAGCTGTACGAAGCGAGAGACGGCCGGTAAGGGATATATATCTCCTGGGAGTGGAACCACAGAGAGCAGGTTTTGAGATCGTCGGCAGAAAGCGATGCGGTGCGGAAGTAGTACTGCAAGAACGCAGGTGTCATGGAGAAAGGTTCGATGTTGTCGATAGACCCCATGATCTCGCGTAAATGCCCGACCACGGCGCCCACGAAATAGTCCACCTCCGGACGTTTAGGCTGAGAGCGCAAAAGCAGTGTCATGAGATTACCCTCGCCGTCCTTGCAGGCCAAGAGTGCAACACATGTGGGGACGTTGGTGTGGTTGTCCTTCGCACGAACAGCGAGCAGTGGAAGACGGGTGCGTACGCCATACGATGTCATGGTATAAGTCGGACGATGGTCGAGGGGCGCCTTCAGCAGCCTCATGAACTCATCCCATGGAATGCTGACAAGAGTCGAGGAGTATCGGAAGTCTCGAGGGGATGACGCGAGGAGGAATTGGTCTTGCGACGATGTCTCTTTCTGGAACTTCGTCAAGAGGTCGGAGTTGGAGCGGTATTGATGCAAATGGTGGAAGGAGAAGTTGTGGTTGGAAAGGGCTGGTCCCCATGCAAAGATCGTCTGATCAGTGATGTGCTTGAGGATCTCCTCCTGCAGTCGGATGAACGCGTAGCGGCCCTCGCCATAGGTGGTAGGCATATTGACACCAAAGATACCCATGAGTGAGTACGCCTCGTCCTCATCCCGCTTGGTCTCCCGGGAAGAAGCCCACGACATGCGGCACGCGACGCTGAACTCTTCAAGAGTACGCTGACCGGTAAGGACGTCGCTGTCGATCCCGGTGACGGCTTGAACGAGATGAGCGAGGGTGTGTTTTGTTCCTATAATGCGCCATTCGGAGGACAGGAAGACAACGACACTGGGGGCAAGGAGCTCCTGTAGCGTCCAGCCCCGCTTGTGCCATCGGCTGTTACGGAAGTAGCTTCCGGGTGCTTCGAGTTCAGCGGTCGTCAAGGCACTCGGGACATCGTGGAGGAAAACGTAGCATACGCCAGCATACCGATACCAGTCGTACATCGAATTAATCGCTTCCGACAGTTCGGAACTGCTGGCCTGGTCGATGCAAGGAGTGTCCGCCCACGCGTAATCGTAGTTGTGCGCGGCCGCGATCTCACAGAAACGACGTATCTTCTCGGAGGGAAACTGCGGGATGACGGACACCGAATGCGGGATGTTCTTGGCGTCTTGGTCGTCGTGGATGCGACATATATCTTGATATGACATCTCCGGGTAGTAGGGCTCGTTCTCTCTGGCCCAGGTATGGGACAAGATCGCATAGCGGACTGTCCGAGGGTCGTCGACGTTGTGAAAGCGGCCCGTCGCCGTATGCAACAACCTCATTATGTCTGATTGATCGTAAATGTCAGTATGTGCAGTTATCTTCATGGAGGAGTCACTTTCTCCGCCCTTATTTCGAGACACACTCACCAAATTTAGGCTGCCGATCCGATGCAGATTGGTAGGCTCCTGATCTTCAGGTCTTCTATCCGCTAAAGTGACGGCGAGAAGGGCCTCATAGACGGGACATGAAGGGCATACACAAGCAGCAGCACAGCAGCTCTCGTGAGGTGGGCGATAGGTCGAGTGCAGGAAGTTCGCGGTGTCGCTCCTGCGGTGACATCGAATGCGGGGAAGCTGAAGGCTGTCAAAGCTTGGTCATACGACGCCCTGGTCAGGAACGGAACCCAGGATTGCACTTCTGACATTCACATCTGGACCATGGGAGATTCACGGCACATATCTAGGATGACAGTGCCACAAACTACCAAGGTTCGGGCTATCACTGCACAGGACATGAATGCGCGCCCACTATAGCACTGCCGTTCGAGGTTCAGCGTAAGTGTGCCGAGCCAAGGTAAGTACCCAAGGAACGCTGAAGAGCTTGTCGCTGACTCTTACCATGTTCAAAGGCATCGTATACAAGAGGGATACTCGAACTTCGTGCCATTCCGGGCTCCTGTTGCTATGTTCAGCAACCAATCCCTGGATTTCCAAGTTCAATAGTAGGTGAAATGCACTCACTTCTGAGCCACCACGAGGTGATGTCAAATGCCAACGCATTATACTATGTCCCTGTCTGCTGACTGTTCCTTCCCACCCGGTCAGACTGCCGGTGTTAACTCGGCCGACTCGAAGTTCTTAGTAGTACGACATGATACATCCAACGGCGCTCCATTGTAGACGACTGCCCAGCAGTGTGCATCACAACTCGCTGGTCCTGCAAAATCAAATGATCGCAGAGAGAGAGAGAGAGAGAGAGCGGGCAAAAGGAGTCGTAGCTAGTGTGAACATGTGAACTTGATGTGAACTCCAGACCTGGCAAGACTTTCCTGAAAGTATATACGATTATCTATTATTATTACTGACTTCACTTATAGGAGTAAGTAGTTGTACGAAGTACTAATAGATGGTAATACTATCACTTAGCCACGAGACGGCTGCTTGATGGCCACACGTGCCCGCGTCGGTTACTTTTGATGACCGTGTCGTTAGTCAAGCATCTTGTCGTCCGCCCACTTCTCGTGCAATGTTGCAGTGATCATTGACGGCTGCTTGACAAACGGTGGGCGCCGCATCTATCACGGCAGGACGAAGCCTTGAACGGCAAGTCCTGGAACTCAGAGTCAGCTGTAGGTCCCGTCTAGCCTGAAGTGCCGGTAGGTGGGATCTGCCGACCCTTGTACTTTTCTGGTGTTTTCCTACTACCATCTACAGCGCTCGCTTGGCCACGGGCCCGAGCACGCGTCGCTGCAGCTGGGGTGCAAAGTTGGCGTGTAGAGTCTACGAGGCTCCGGCGTTCGTCTGTTCAGCTCATAACTTCATCCGCTATGGACCCGCCGCCACCACCACCCCCAGTCCCGGCGGAGACGACAACCGAGACGCAGGATAGTGCATGCATATCCACAGGGACCCAGTCGACGCAACAGCGCACGCAGTCGACTCAGCAAGACTCGCAGCCTGCGGAGTACGTCGTGGACACGAGCTGCTGGGGGAGTCTC
The DNA here is from genome assembly GCA_022264855.1 of Lenzites betulinus. Classification (NCBI taxonomy): domain Eukaryota; kingdom Fungi; phylum Basidiomycota; class Agaricomycetes; order Polyporales; family Polyporaceae; genus Lenzites; species Lenzites betulinus. The sequence goes on from JABYQU010000001.1 coordinate 2,167,005, forward strand.
GTCCCGTGCAACGCCGCTGTAAACGGTGGCTCCGAATTCAAGTTCAGCAAGGCGCAGCGGACGTACCGGATCGGGGCGGGGGCGCGCGGGGGGAAGGAGCCCCCTTGCCCTATTGACCTTGTCCTCCCCGGCATTAAGATCAGTCAGTGTGTTGATGTCTGGCTTGTGCTGATTCACGTGCTCATAGGAGAATGGTCTAGGTGGACTACATTGCGTTATCGAATGGGACGGGGACCAGAGCTCCGCATCGGCCGTTAAGGTGACAGACCACGCTCGGAACGGTACATTTGTGAGTGCTTAGCGGATGCCGCACCGCCGTGGTATCGCCGCGGAGAGCTAAATCACTCCCGCGAGCAGATCAACGGGCAGCGGATCGGCATTGGAACGTCCTATATTCTGCGCGACGGCAACGAGATCGGGTTCGCTACACACAAGCCTGCGGTGACCAAAGAAGAAGGACCTCGTGACTATCGTATGTGCACATTCCTAGTTCTACGCGCAGTACCGCCCCATTCTAACGCTGTTGGACACTACAGGCTTTATCTTCCGGCATACGCCTGCCAGTACACCTACGACAGGCGTGCACAAGCATTATGATCTGCTTTGTGAGCTGGGCAAGGGCTCGTTCGCGACGGTCATGAAAGCGCTCAACAAGGCGGAGGGAAAGTGGTATGCTATGAAGATCGTGCACATCCACAGCCTCAACCTGCGCGACGGCTGGCATGAGGATATCGACTCTCGTGGTGTGCCGAGGGACCCGGATGCGAAACGGCTCTTGCGGGAGATAGATGTTATGCAGAAGCTCAGGCATAGGAATATCTGTCAGCTCAAGGAACGCTTCATTGAGAGCCACAGCATCTGTAAGTATCGTGAAGGTTTCAGAATGGCCCGCGTTCGTGTTCGCAGACGAGTCACTAACTGATATGCGCAGACCTCATTCTGGAACTGGTTGAGGGTGGCGATCTGCTGAAGTACCTGATTAACGTAGGAGAGCGGGGCGGGCGGATGAGTGAGCAGCATACGATTCAACGGCATAGCTCACCCTAAAGTGAACATGTCCACAGGCGAGGCCCAGACTGGGTACATTGTCCACCAAATCTGCTCTGCGCTCGCAGTGAGTAACGTCTCCATTAGTGGACATGCGTGGAAGGTCTAATGCGGGCGTATCAGTACGTTCACAGCGAGGGCGTTGCACATCGAGACTTGAAGCTCGAGAACGTGCTTTTGACCAAGGACGATCCTCCAGTCGTCAAGGTGGCAGATTTTGGCCTCGCGAAGGTCATTGACACTTTCACGGATTTGAACGTAAGTTCATTCGCAGCCCACTCGCTCTTGTTCTCATAAGGATCACAGAGCATGTGCGGCAGCCCTATCTATCTGGCACCGGAAGTCGTGAACCCCGGCCCCGAGGGCTACAGCTTAGTCGTGGATAGCTGGAGTGTCGGCATAATCACTTTGATCATGTAGGCAACCTGGTTCCTTTATTATGCCAGGTCAGAGCTAACAACACTCATAGGCTCACCATGGACCGGCGACCGTATATCAAGGACAGGCTTGACGTGGATATAAAGACCAGGGTCACCAACCGCGAAGTGAACTGGAAACGCCTCCAGGAGTTCCGAGTGAGTAAGCCATGTGAGTGATATTATCGTGCTACTCGACGACGTCGGAGGATACTTATTCCTGTGGTAGGCGAAGCGTTCATTAGAGGCCTTCTAGAACACGACCCCGGGAGGCGGATGACCATGGCGGATGCCTGCCGCAACCCGTGGCTCGAGACACAAGCGGAGGTAATGATGGATCCGACGATAGATAACTCCTTCTCTTCGCCGCCCACCCTGGATCTCAAGTCAAAAGCTTCCTCCAGCAAGCTCTCGCATCCCGGTGGACTGGGCTGTGCAATCCTTCCTTGTCCTCAGCGTTCGACGCGCGCAAGCACAGAGGAGGTCTCACCGCCGCCTGCGCGCACTCCGCTCACGCGTACGGCGACTATTACTCACGAAGACGGGGACATGCCGGAAGATACCGTCAGAGCGTACAAGCGCAAAGTCCAGGACAGGTCCGACGCGTCCATCGGCGCGCCACGCGCCGATTCGATGACCGCGCACGATCCGGTCAAGTCTGCCACAGGCTCTGGGACCGAAGCTCCCGAGCCTGCAAAGACGACTCGCAGCGGTGGAAAGAAACCTACGGCGACAGGTGTGAAGAGGGTCCGCACTCGCACTACGGAGGTGGACCCAGCCGGCGGAGACGTGTCCGACGACGTCCCGGGCCTGGCGCTTCCACGGCGATCTGCCCGACTTAACTCGAAGTCCTCGTGAGGACGGTTGCAGAGTTGTGGTCTACTTGCTTAGAGTATTATGCTGCTATCTTGCTGTCGTGCTATCTTATGGACATGGGGAACTGTCGTATGTTTTCCCATTGGTTCCGCCATCTACATACCTGCTTTTGATTTTAAAGATACTACTGCTGTCGACTCCTAGTATTTACTGTACTTACTGCGAAGTTAGACTTGAATCTCTGGATCATTCTATCATACCTCTCCAACGACTGGACCAAGTACAGTAGAGCCGTTATGTTTCAACATCCAATATTCAATTATAACATACATTGTGAGGAAGGGATGCAATCCGCCTGTCTACTCTATGCAGACTGTCCACGATGACGCGACGACCGCACCTGAGTTAACCTTCGTCTGGCAGAGCTTCGCGGAGGTGAATAGTAGGGAGTAGCAGGGGCGCCTAACTGGGCCCGACGCCGGTTCGACTGGGAGTTCAAACTCCGCTGTGGCGCGCCCGCTTTGGTTCTCATTTCATAGGTTCAAGTTGAACGTTGTGTGCTATGTAGCCAGTGTACTGACATGGCATTAGAAGTCTTAATAGCAGGTGCACCAGCAGGTAGCCAGGACGGTCCTATGCAAGCAACACAACAGCCTACCCAATCCACGCAGCAAGTCACTTTGCACCCAGAATACGGCATCGACCCGAACGCATGGGGGGTCTTGGTGCCTTATAACTCACCCGGGACGGAGACTATAATCTTTCAACGCTGGAAACGCGTGTATCAGATCGGCCGTAGTTCTGCGAAGGGCCACGGAAATGACATCGTTTTGCGCGGCATGATGATTAGTGAGTCTTACTGAAACACCGGTACCCCGCATCGCGTGGCGTAGTGCTGATCTTATTATCTTCCAACTTGAAATCTGTCAGGCGGAATACACTGCCAAATTGAATGGGACGGGATAACGGGCCCAAACCCTTCCGTGACTGTGTCAGACAAGTCAAGTAATGGCACCTTCGTGAGTGGAAACAGTCCCACTTCGCGGCGTTAGTGCTAAATGGTATACTTAGATCAACGGCCAGCTGATCGGCAATACTCGCGCCGCGCTGTTGAGAGAGGGCAGCGAGATAGCCTTCGGTACCTGGACAGCCCAGGACACCGACGACGGAGAGAAGCGAGGCTTTCGTGCGTCATCTGATGCTTGCCCGAAGAATTACCTTGACCTACCTCACAGGGTACATTTATCGCCATGCCGCTTACAGCAGACCGGCGCACGGGCTATATCAGCAGTACGACCTCCATGAACAGCTAGGCAAGGGCTCCTTTGCCACGGTGGTTAAAGCCCTTCGCAGAGACGATGGGAAGTGGTATGCGCTCAAGGTTATCGACCTTAAGAGGCTCCGGAAGGAGTACAATCACGTCGTAGCCGAACCTAGCGAGGTGGAAACTATTTCGAAGGAAATCAGCATTCTCCAGCGACTTCAGCATCCGAACATCTGTGAACTGAAGGATTTCTTCCTTGATGGATCCAGCCTCAGTGGGTCTCATTTGCGACAATTATTTGTCCTATCCTTCTAAATCGACTCGGGTAGGCCTTGTCTTGGAGTGGGTGCCCCGCGGTGACTTGCTCAAATATCTGCAAGACAATCACAAGGACTACCTCATGAGTATGTAGTCGACGGCCTGCTATTGTAGTCGCACTAATAATGCGTGCAGGCGAGAGGACTGCGCAGTATTTTACTTACCAGATTTGCAAAGCGCTCGCAGTCAGTTCACTGCTATCTTGGCGAGTGTACGAGCCGCTGATTACCCCCCAGTATGTGCACAGCCAGGGCATCGCTCACCGAGACTTGAAACCTGAGAATGTGCTCCTGACGAACGACGAGCCGCCCATAGTCAAGGTCGCGGACTTCGGGCTCGCCAAAGCGATTGATAGCGAATCGCTTTTGAAGGTACCTGAGCAGTCAATTCACCTCGCATTTTGGTAACTCGCATACTTGCAGACGATATGCGGCACTGAGATCTACTGCGCTCCAGAGGTGTCAATCCAAGGCAACCAGGGTTATAGCGTGCTTGTCGATAGCTGGAGCGTCGGCGTGATCGTATTCTCCATGTGAGTAACGATTTGTAGGTCCCACGCAGCCCATATTCATAACCCTACAGGCTCACCATGACGATGCCGTTTCCTGAGGAGACGAGCCGGAGGCTAGAGTTGATCGCGACTCGCGTTCCCCAATGGAGTACACTGTACCAGCGTGAGGATGGAATCAGCGCCGAAGGTTCGAACATCTCTTCATTTGCTGAATACGGCTAACTCCGGAAGCAGGAGAAGATTTCATCCGTAGTCTTTTAGTCCACGACCCTCAGAACAGGATGTCCATGGCTGACGCATGTGTCCACCAATGGCTCTCCGCCGAAGCAGAGAACGAACGCAATACTCCAATTAGAGCCCCGCAACCTCCTCATGACCTCTCGGCTTCCCATGGCACGACCCCTCATACCCTCAGTGCCGCTACCTCATCCACCATTTCCGAACACACCGTCCTGCATTACTCTCCGGCACCTGGAGACCCCGACCCTCCTTCTCACGTCTCCATGTTCTCCAGAGTGGAATCCTTCGCCTCTGTCCCAGGCCTGCAGCACGGGAGGCAGCCGGAGTCGCCTTCACACCCCCCGGGAGCAACGCGGGATCCTACACCGCCCGGCGACGATGCGCCGCACGACCCAGCGAGATCGACGAAACGCACGGCCTCGCTCGCATTCACCTCGTCTTCCGAGTCGATTGAGGTCGCCCTCGCCGACTGTTCCGGAGCAACCCCGCGCTCGGCGGTGCCCGCGAGTGGCTCCGGGAGGGTGGTCCGAGGGTCGCAAGACTCGTCGCGGGGTCGTGTGCCCGCGAGCAAGAGGATACGGCTCGCGGAGACGTCGTCCGCGGAAGGTGCTTGACGGACGTGCCCAGGTAGGATCCCACCCGTGCTTTAGCTTGTCCGCGCTGTGCTAGAGTAGTTTTATATTTTGGCTTCGGTTGCTTTTCGTGCTTTGGGATGCGGCGCGGGGGCCTTGATACGTTTTTCGTTGCTCTCGGACTTTCAAAGGCTCTTCGGACATGGTGACGCTGGAGGTTGAGGAAACATATCGATCCGACAACACAACTTGTTATTATGCAATGTATCCCCCACTCTCTCTACGTCGTACTGGATTAAGCAAGTGTTTCAGCTGTAGTATATGAATACTGTAGCGCGACGCCGTCCGCGGAATGATACATATGTATCCAGTTTCTGAATTCGACACGCGACGATGGTCCCAGACGGACAGGGACCATGGTTGTGTCGCCGGACTGGCTCCGAGCATATGCCAGTGGCCGTAGGATGATCTGCGAGTGACGGTGAAATGTGCGAGGTTGTGGGATCGTCTGTCTCGATATTGACGTTCTTCACCGCGCGCAAGGCCCGGGCGTGTGTCGAGCTGAAGTGAACATACATACAACTTATGGCCGCGGGCGCCGGCTTCACGGCGGGGCTCAGGGCATTCAGCCTGCTGCGGCCCCCCGTGTCCAATGTCAGTGTCCACACTCCACACTGTCGCGGTCGCGCGAGCTCTGAGCTCGATTCAAAGTGACTAGAAGCCGTCTCCAGGGCACTAGCGGTCCTTAGGTATGGGGATCCAGCTTCCCTCTATGGTGTTTCCCCAAGTTGGCTTGGCCCCACCGTGTTCACACATGCCGCAGCTCGTATGATCGAGCTCGGGTCCCGTCGACTTCATTTACCGGACCGATATCATGTACGAACTTCCATACTTATGTCTCACTTACTCTATGACTGTGTAATTAATGTGTCATGACCGGACCGAGGTGCTGGAAGCAGAAAAATCGGATGGATTGTCGGGATAAGCAGGGAACAGAACACATATTAGAACAGCAATATGACAGCGGACATACAGGGGGGAGCGACATGGCAGATAACACTAAGAGCGGGGACGACGAGCGGCATACATAGATCGACGAACATTAGAGTGAGAAGAACGCACAACATACATACAGCGCGTGGCGACAGCAGCGCTTTTTTGGCGAGTGGACGACGACGATTGCGCCGCTACTTGAATTCGCTGATGATGACGGGGCCGGTGTATCCCGCGGAGTGCCTGGTGCGCGAGAGGGGGCGTTGAGCCGACGCGGGGAAATCGCACGCCTGCTCGCGTTGAATGCAAGGCCTGACAAATGCCGGTGCTCGGTCAGCGATGCGCGCGAGACACGGGACGCCGAAGCTTGCAATCGAGAGACGAGAAAAGCGCGGAGGGAGGGAACGCGAAGGCGCGGAAGCCACCCCGGGCCACAGACACGCCTCTGGGCGATTCCGTGACGGGGGTGAGCAGGAACCCGCGACGCGCTTCGCAGAGTTAGATGGACGCGGGACGAGCGCGGCAGAACGGAGCTCGCGCGGGTGCGATCCGATAGGAATAAGTGTGCATTGCATGCACGGAGCCTCGCGCGCGGCATAGGAGGCTCGTCGTGCCCCATGACGCGCAAACATGGGATGCGTGTGTTGCATTCCAGCGCGCGGGGGTGAACCTTCCGCTCGGAGTAAAACTCAAACACTGGATGCACCCTCCGGCACCGAGAAGCATGCGCGGCAGGCGTGCGGAACATAGTATAAAGGACAGAGGGGGGAACCGGAGAATTCAGAACTCACCCGCATCGTCTCGCCGCGTCTCCCTCCTGTGGCCCCCCGCACGCGATCTTGCGCTTGCGACAGAAAACGCATGCGACGGCGGTCCCGCGCTTGTACGGTTTCTTCGCGGACGTCGTCCCCGGCATAATCTGCACGGGCGGCTTCCCGTGCTCACCAGAGAGCGCGAGCTTGCGCCCGGTCGTCGGTGAGTAGATCGCGGCCTTGTTTATGCTGTACTCGCTGTCGGTGCTCGCGCCCGGCGTACTCGCGGTGGGCGAGGGAACCACCGCCGGGCTCGTGCTCGACCCTGCTCGCGCGACGTCAATGTCGACGTTGATGCCTAGCCTCGCCTTCAGATGGGCCAGTCCTGTAACGGGGTTCGTCATCAGAATTACGGCGCTCTTCGAAAGAATACTCACGCGCCGAGTCCTCCGCGCTGAGCGGGTACACGGGGGACCGCGTCGCGAGCCCGTACCGCGACTCCATCGCCGCCGCTGACCCCGTCTCGAATCGTGCGCGATCCTTGGATCTGAGCTCGTCGAGGGCAGCGCCGAGCTGCCATTGAGATGGCACGATAGCGGGCGGGGGCTCCACGCAGCCGCGCTGCAAGCGGAAGCCCGTGTGAATCGCTCGCGTAGCGCGCGAAGTGCCGGAGCTGCCGGCCGTCTGGTCCTGTGCATGTACATTGTGAGCCTGGGGTTCTCTCCAAGGCGGAGTAGGGCAGGGCCTACCTCGAGATACGCTGTGGGCTGCGCCAGTGGGCCAGACTCACCGCCGGGGTCGTCCCGGTTTCTACTTTGTTTTGGAAGAATAGGGTTCGTACTTGCCGGGGTTCTGGACGTTGTCGGTGTCGGGGCGAAGGCGAAGTTCGCCGTGACCGCAGTTTGAGGGGCGTAGAAGGTGTTGGTGGTTGCCACTACGGTCGGAAGTGGGGTTCCGGGGTGGTCTCCTGTGGGAACGGGACCAGACGGGGGGACCGTGTAGGTGTACATGTTGGGGTCGCTGAGCGTGTAGTAGCGCGTCGAGATCGCGCTTGGCGGAACGTAGTGCACGATCGGTTGAGGGGCGGGCTGGTCGAACTCCGATGCACCTTCGTACGGAACATAGTAATTTGACTATCATTCACGTGCATGAGCATGAAAAAAGACAAATCGATGGAAAGCGCACTTACCTGGCGAGCGACTCCAGCTAGGAGCTCTTTTAACTCGTCTACGGACGGCTCCGTACGCTGTGCGGTAAACGCAGAGGTCGGCGTGGTATCACAGTACTCCGAAGTCTGGTCCATCTTGTGCTGGGTTGGCGGTGAGGCCTGGTATGGCGGCGCCATGTACTATAAGAAGGGACACGCCTGCCCGACGCCAAGTGGCTGGACGTGTTAGAGTTCGTACGCGAGACATGGTGAACGATGAGGTTTGCGTGGGACGAAGAAGGCGTCGACAAGTCGGGATTCGCGTCGGCGGCGGGCGAGCCAAGGAGAGGACGCGCCGGTGGCTAGTCCGCTTTGGGAGAGCCCGTCGACCTGACGGCATGGATTGCGCGCTGGGGCGCGTCCCTGCGAGCATTCATTCGCCTAGCGGAAGGCGGCCACGCGACCGACGCCATCAGCAATGTCGTCCTCTGTGGTTCTTGCGACGGGTTTGGGGTTCTTCGCGCTGCGCAGGTTACGGGATAAGCTGAAAGAAGATCTGGTCGTGGTCGGGCGCGCGCGCGCATGCCGAAGTAGCTCGCGCATGCCGTATGCGTGTGGATCGGGGCAACAACGCTCGGTAAGCCGCAGCGTCAGTGAGCGGTTGTGAATTTGGAATGTTGTTGAGCACTGTCGCGGGATGGGGTGAATGAAGATGGCATCCCCTGGACATCAGGGTCGTCATGCACTAGAAAGAAGAGATCTACGAAGTATCCGAGTGTCGGAAGCGAGATTAGGATCATGCGACGTACCTGTTTGGAGATTCGGCTCGCTTTACGTCCGCCAGAGACGGCTGCAGGTGGACATCTGCCCGCTCGGCCCATCGGAGAGGCCATCCAGCGCAGGGTCTGAACGAGGACTGAATGTGTGCGTAATATTCGCTGATCAAGTGTGAAAAATGTGGTTAGTACCTGTGCATGTTCCGAGCATCTTCGCTGTGATCAGGGGACCGTTCGCGACCGGTCATCGCAGCGGGCGGCCGGAATGTGTGTATACCATGTTTTCGACAGTTTGAATAACAGCCTAGTCCAGACTCCTTGATGCGGGCAGCCACAACGACTTCACCGTGTAACCCCTTTGCTCCCTACATCCAGTCTTTCTGACATGCTCCACCGCCTCCGTAATTTCATACCGCAGGGTTGTGGCGAATACCTGAACGCAGCCGGATTAGAATTGTCAGCGGTTGGGGTCTATAGGCGTCTATCGGCGGCGTGAACGGAATCGTAGTCTGTGACAGTGACAACGTAACGCGACGCGCTATCGTGACGTTCACGGCTTCCCCACTCAGACGCCCGTACGCAGGTTGAGTTGAGCCACCGCGACCCAGTGCTTGTGTCCCCGAACCATATATGCAGCATGCTCAGCTCGCGTCCTATCGCTTTCAACTCCGACGTAGATGTTGCTGTACAGCCTAACCTCAATGCGAAAACCCCCGGGCGTAAGACGTTGAAGAACCGCGCTGCACTACAGGAAAACGCCCTCTACAGCGGCGCGAAGACCGTTCTCTCCAAGAAGAATGGACTTCAGACTCCGTTCAGACCGGGTACGGCTCGTAAGTACCTTTGAGTATTACCTCCCTTTAATGCGCACTCACGCGACATATTGCTTCCAGATGGCAAGAAACCTCTGGTGTCCATGTCTGTGACACGGCCTCTCCAGGACAAGACGCCATTCCCAAACCGTGTAGCTCTTGCAGGCGCCTTCGGCGCGTCCAAGACGCCTGCCACGAAGGGCTTCAAACTATCCAAACTTGCGCTCTTGGTGCCCGAGCCCGAGCAGCCGGAGTTACTGTCGCCCGATGCCGCGCCGCTCCTCCGCCCGTCCAGCACCCGGAAGAGCCTCCGTAGTCGCCTGAGCGGGACGTTCAAGACGCCAATGACTAGAGGCGACCATTGGAATGTCAGTCCGGGAGATATGGAGATGGAACTCGCAGCTGGACCGACGGACCAAGTACGGGAGGATGTCGCACAAACCGACCCCGAGGACGATGAGATCGAGTATATGCCTCCTACGGCGATCGGTGAGTGTCAGTTAGACCTGAACCAGAATCGACGTTTGACTGTGCCGAAGAGCCACCTTTTGAGCCACCTTTTGAATTACCGGACTACAAGAACATGGGGAGGCAGCTGTTTACCCTTGGACATGCTCCTCTGGTCGACGATGCTTTGGATATGTATTACTCGGCGCCTATCGAACAGCAGTTGGATATCCACGAGATATCTTCAGCCTGTGGCCCCAAGATTGGCTCAGCAAGGTTTGATGAACTAGAGCTATCCGATCTTGGTGCGTGAAGTCGACGACTGCGCTTGTTTGTTGCTGACAGTGCGTTTATATTAGATGACGACACCCCCTTCCGACGCGCCACGGGGAAACCAACACCCGTCACCACGGCTGGTAAAGTTGGCGCGTTAGCTCGAGGTGCAACGGCGCGCGCTGCGCCTACACTACTACCCGCGCGGGCACAAGCAGCACCGAAAGTCGGAACGGCCGCCGCGCAGACTCGCACCATCTCGCGAACTACAGGCTCAACGAACTCGACCGCGGCTGTTGGACCAGCACCTACCCGCACATCGGTTCTAAGGGCGGCAAAAGCTGCCGCTGCATCGAACAGCGCGACTACCCCACACCCTATCCGGCCTACGACCAGCGCTGGCGCTCGTCCTACGCTCACCGCGATTCCGAGGAGACCAGCCACGAGCGCCGCAATGGCTGCGCCTCTGGTCAGATCTGCCACCATCGGGGCATTTTCAAGCTCGAAGACGTCTTCGGGGGCGCCACCGGTGGCTCCGCGGACGCGTCCTGCGATCAACGGGGCCGCCGGCGGACGCGCGCGTTCGGCGACCGTGTCTGCGCCTTCGAGCAAGCCGAAGATGCTGAATGGAACTGGCGTTGGGAAGCCCGTTATTAACGAAGATCCGCTGGCCGCAATGCTCGAGAAGGGCCTCAGCGGCGGTCTGGACGACGATTTCGCGTTTGACGTGTAGTTCTGGCCGCTCGGGCTGATTGAATTCCGTAACGACTTGTTATGTTCTGATGGATCCCGTGTACGTATGTTTTTGGAATGTGTATTCCCTGTGTAGCGTGATCTTGAATGTCTTAATTAAAAAACCAACTCACCGGCCTCGGAATTTGGAGAGTTGCTCATCGCGACGCGTCCTTCATGATATTCACGTGACCGCGTCTACCGACGTCATCGAGGTGTCGCTTCCGGTACTCCTTCTCCAGCTCCTTCTCCGCGAACGACGCTACTCACATCCGACAGCTACCTTCATGCAGACAGCACTCGCACGACCTCTAAACATACCGCCATACCAGTCCTAACATCACGAAAACCGCGCATATGGGCTTCTGCTTCTCATGCTGCACTAGCAGGCGCAAACGCTCTCCACGCGCCGGCTCTTACGACGACGACGACCGCGAGCCTCTTCTCAACGCCTCGAGCCGCATACCTGGAGGATCCTCCGACCCGCTGCCTGCACCGAAGAATGTGCTTGAGAAAGTCGCGGATGTGATCGCGGCGCTCAACGCGGGCAAGCTGCCGTCGCAGGAGCAGCTGGATAGAGCGTTGCGCAAGCTTCTCGCGTCGGGTATCTTGGACACGGATGACTCGGCTGGAGTGCGGGGGACGGATACTCTGGAGGATGTTGGGGAGGGGTGGTGAGCTGCGCGCGGGAGGCGTGTCAGGCCGTCCTGCAGTTCGGGATGGAGAAGAACGGTGGGTGATCGCGTCTGCTGAAGCTTTCCTGTCGAGCGGAATCGGTGCTGATTATGCGAGGCAGACGACGATACGGCACAAGACTTAGTGTACCAGCTGAAGCAGATCGCGGACATCCCGGTGCATGCGGACATCGCAGTGGACACTGCCGAGCCCGGGAAGCTCGACATGGAGGCAATAGGTATTTCACTCGCTCACACTCTCCACAGCATGCGAGAATACCACTGACACTTTTTGCCAGCCCAGGAACTCCCGTCTAGTCAGGAAGCGTCTTCAGACGCAGCGACGCTTGTTCGCTCGCTCTACAGCCTCTTCTACGTCCTCGCAACCTCCGCCGCATTCCGCCTGGTCCTCTCTGATATCCTGCTGATCGCGCGGCAGACGACCGCAGACGTCGCCGCACAAATCGGGAACGTCGCGGAGGCGGTAGAGAAGGCAGCGGGGGCGGTGGAGGAGACCGTCCGGCCTGGCGGAGGGACGTTGGAGGACGTCAAGGCTGTTGCAGGGGACGTCGGCGGGAGCGTCGCGAAAGAGGTTTCTGGTGGCGGGCCTATCTCTGCAGGGGTCGCACACGCCGCGGAGGCCATCCAGCAAGAGAGTCCGGAGGCCGTGAAGGAGGCCGTCCTTCGCCGACTGCAGGAGGTGAAGGCTTCGCGCTCATCCCTCACGAATTGCCTGTTAATGCGCATATATAGACGATGGAGCAGGCCCACCGGAACGCGTCCTTCCGAGCTGCGCTCCGCACGCTCCTCGCGCTCACCCGCAAGTATGCCGCGAAAGTGAGCGCCGCGGCGGCTGTTGCATCTCGCGCAGAGGCCCCGACTCTTGAGTTCACGCCGCTTGTCTGGGCGGATCCGCCGCTCGTACAAGCACTCGCATACGTCAAGGTACTCCTGGAACGACTGGCTTCGGGACGGTCTCTCGACGGTCTTCTTAAGGCGCTCGGCGCAGTTGCGTGGGACGCGGTCGAGGTTCCCACCGAAGCCATGTCGGAGAACGAGAACAAAGTCGCGCTCAGGAAGTGGTTCGCCGCCCTCGGCGCGTGGCTCGACAATGCACTGGCGGACTCTACATACGCGACATCCGCGGCCGGGAAGGAGCAGGCGAGCGAGCTGTACGAATGCGTCAGAACACAACTGGACGCCGCCACCGCCGATCCCGACGCACAGTGGGTGCAGCACCTCCGCACGCTCCTCGCCGAGCTGGACACATTCACGTCCGCGCTCGCCGCAGACCGCACGGCCCATCGCCTCATCGACACGCTCTCCGCACTCTCCGCCGCCCTCGCAGGCGCAAGCGCGACCGCCCTCGCCGCCGCCCCGGGCGCCGCACACGCCCACGCCCGCGCCGCACAGCAGAGCGCAGTCAGGGGCGCGGTGCTGTGGCTCCTCCCGCGCGTCATGCGCGCCGTGCGCGCGATCCCGATGCCGCGCGTCGAGTACGTGAGCGACACGCTCGACGCGGCGGTCGACGCGCTCCTGCTCACTGCACCGCGGCCGCGGCCGGGCGCTAGCGCAGGCGGGGGTGCGCGGGAGGAGGTGCTGGGCGTGCAGGCGTCGCTCGTCCCCGATCGCGTGCGGGTGCACAGCTGGACGGAGACGGTCGTGGAGATGGACAACACGGCGGGTGCTGCTGCGCGGAAGGGGCCCGCGCGGGGTGTCATGGCGCTCCTTGCGGGCACGGGCGGGCGGGCGGCCGCTCACGACCCGGTCCGCGGGAGGGAGACGAGGACGCGGGTGGAGGTGCACACGCGGACACGGGCGCTGGTGCACATCGAGGGCGTGCGGGTGTCCGCGCACGACGTCGCGTACTACGTGCACTACAAGGGCGCGCGGGTCTTTGGCGCGCGTGTGCCGTGCACGGCGTACGTGGACGAGGGGCTCGTGAGCGTCGACGTCGGCGCCGCGGGGGACGACGTGCGGGACGCGGTGGGGACGGGCTTGAGCATGGACGTCGAGCTCGAGTTCGACGCCGACGCCGGCACCGACGCGCCCGAGTCGAGTCCTGGGGTGGCGGGGCAGGGTAGCCATCCGGCGCCGCTCTTCCGCGTGACGAGTGTGCGCGCAGACGTGCCGGGGCTCGCGGTGCGCCTCGCGCGCACGCGGCACGCGCTGCTGAACGCGCTGCTGGTGCGGCCGCTCGCGGGGCCCGCGGCCCGCACGGCGCTGGGGTGGGTGCTCGAGGGGCAGGTGCGCGCCGGGCTGGAGGCTGCGGCGCTGTTTGGGGGGCGGGTGCGCGCGAGGGTGGAGAGGAGGCGGGCGGCGGGGTGTGCGGAGGACGGCGTGGCTGTGTGGGAGTGGGCGGAGGCGCTGGGGGGGGAGGGTGGTGTGGTCGGAGCCCCGGGAGATGCGGACTCTGTGCAGGATGGAGACGGAGAGGGGGAGGGGGAGGAGGAAGAGGACGCGCCGCTCGTCGAGACGCACGCGCGCGCGACCGCGCAGGGCGTCATCCTCACTACCGTCACCCAACCCGATCCGGACGGGGCCGAGGACGGCGCAGAGGCGGAGGAGAGCGTCCTCGCGGTCGGCATTGGCGCGCAGGTCCTCCCCGGAAAAGGGGGGCCGTACGGCGCGCCCGACACGCCCGCGCATGCGTTCGAGGGCGGGGTGGAGGGCGTGCTCGGGCGCGGGGCGGAGGAGGCGCGGGAGGCGGTCGAGGACGTTGCGAGGGCGGAGGCGCGGGCGGAGGACGTGGTGGTGGAGGGGGCGGAGCGGGTGAGGGAGGCGAGGGAGGAGGTGGAGGGCGCGGGGGCGAGGGCGCAGGTGAGGGCGAGGGTGGAGGGGAAGCGGCGGGGGTGGAGGAGTCGGGCGTTTGATGCGTTGGGATGAGGTGTCGAAGTATAGTGTATCTGTGGTCTTTTTTCTGTGAGGTTTATGCTAGCATGGCTATATCCGAGTGAGATGTGTGCCTGTTCGAGTCCGGGGGTACATTGATAGTTGTCGTAACTGCGTCTCACCAGTTTGCTTGCGGTTCATCTAAAAGTGCACTCACGAACCCTTGAGCATTATGCATCATGCATGGCACGCACTCAAGCAGAAATGCAAGCCTGAACAACTCCGGGCTGAGCAAGGTTCGCGCAGGTCAATCGAACTGTCGAAGTCGGAAGTGGACACGGATAAAGCGCACACGTGACCGTGTCAGCGCGCCCACCGAATCGCGCATCTGACGCAAGGGGCGGAAGACGGGAAGCCGCCGTGTGGGCACCTGCTGACGGCGGTGTGAACACATGCAGGTCCGCGCAGGATTTGTGGAGGCAAGACATGCTGCCGGCCGGGAGGGGGACGGATGGGGATACCGATAGAGATAGAGATAGAGATACAGTGGGACCGCACACCGCACGCCGCGCGTGTGATGGCCTACAGCTACAGTTTCGTTTGTGCGTCCGCGCGCGACGTCAGTCAGACCTTGAAGTTGTTGGGGAGGACCTCGATCCAGTACCTGAAACCGCGCGCGTCAGATAACGAGCCCTGCAAACGAGGAGACTGGGGGGACGCACCCGTCGGGGTCGAGGATGAAGGCGATGTTCTTCATCGTGCCGTCGGTGAGGCGTTTCTGGAAGCGGACGCCGAGCTGCTCGAAGCGGGCGCAGGCGGCGTCGACGTCGTCGACGGTGATGGCGATGTGGCCGAAGCCGCGGCCGGGGTCGGCGTTGCCGCTGGCGTAGCCGGCGAAGGCGGGGTCGGACTCGGTGCCGTGGTTGTGGGTGAGCTCGAGGATGCCCTCGCGGCCGAAGCGGTTGGCGGGGGTGGTGGCGTCGCGGCCGTGCTCGAAGGCGAGGAAGTAGAGCGTGAAGGAGTCGAACTCGCTCTCTGGGGGTGGGTTTGTGGGTCAGTTTGGGAGTGGGAGTGGGAGGGGGACGGGGGACGTACTGGCGACGAGGTCCATGCCGAGAATCTCGGTGTAAAACTTGAGAGACACCTGTGCATCCTTCACGCGGAGCATGGTGTGATTGAACTGCAGAAAGTAAGTGAGAACATGAGCTGAACGGATACGCTTCTGGCACCCACCTTGAAGCTCGCGGTTTCTGCGGTGCGAGGCATGGCGGACGGACGGAAGGACGAGAAGAAGCGTGGGCTTGTGGTGGTGGTAAGACGCAGAGGGCGAGCAAGAATATAACGGAGGGATGGGTGGACGGAAGCCATGTGGACGGCCGCCCGCCACTTTCTCGAGAGTTCAGTGCAGCTGATGATGATCGATGACGATGACGCAGTCCGCATCGGGCGACGTCACGCGTGGACACGACGCGGGGCCAAACAAGACCAAGCAGCGCGGGCGCGAGGTGTTGAGATGGCACGTGCCCCGTGAACCATCCCGCCCGCGCTCTCTCGGCCGCTCTCCCGCTCTCTCTCTCTCCACCCTCACCTGTTCCCGCTCAGTGCTCTTACCGCAGAACGATGCCCCCGACGCGGACGTCCCCCAGCGCGTCGCCCCACAGGCCGACCTCGCTCTCTAGCCTTCCCTTCAAGTATCGCCGCAAGTCTCTCTCTGCAGACGACCTCCCCCGCCCAGAACATCTCCTTCTTCCCCCGCTCTCCCCCTCGCGCTCTCTCTCCGGCGTGTCCTCCTCGCCTCCCTCTTCTCCCACAACTCTGTCTACCTCACCTTCTCGCCCCTCTCAGCTTGACTCATCCTATGTCCGCCAACCTTCTTCCCCTCTCCATCCTACCGCTCACCATGCCTATGGCTACGCTTACGCCTATCCTCCTCGCGACTCGCGTTCTTTCGGCTACGGCGCTGATCTTCTGTCCCCCGAACGCTCTTCCAAGCCATTGCCGCCCAGATCGCATGCCTATGCCGTTATATCCAACTCCTCTGGTCGCTCAACCGGCTCCTCTCTTTCCCCCTCTGACCTTGAAAGCAGCCATCCCTTTTACTATTCTGCCTCTGAAAGCAGTTTCCACCACGGTGAGTTCTTTGCTCTCTATCGCCTCGCTCTGTCGATCTTCCCTCGAGGCCCGAACGTATGGCCGAGAGTCTTACCGCTCGTTCTCGACCCTACGCTTGGGTCCCCTTTTGGCAATCCCTCATCTTTCTGATCTCGCCCGTCCCTCCCCGCGCATCGCGCTGCGCCTCGTTGCGTTCTGCGCCCCTCGGAGCACCGGATCGGATCACCCCATGAGCCCCTTCATTCTCCCTCAGCCTCCGCACTCGACATACCACCCGCGCTCCGTGCCTCGGCCTACTGTCACTTCAGACCTTGCTTGTCAGAACCTTCACCCTTGCCATCCGGATGTGTTGCCTTGCCAAGTCGCCCATTGCACTCCGATCTGTGCTCTCAGTCCGCGTCGGTCATGATGTCGTGATGGACGCTCGCCCTCCTCCGCGCCACGCTCGGCATCTGTTCTCGCGGGTAGTGTCCGCAACCCATGACGCCAGCACGCCGTCCAGCCAATATAGATGGGCTGCTTCAGCTTCCCTCTCGTGCTGATAAGTCCGTTGCCCGTGGCATTCTCGGCGATGCCATTGCTACCCCGCCGTCCTTATCAACGGCCCTCTTCCACGCCTTCCCTCTTCCCTTTTGCCCCCTTCATCGCTCTCCTCTCCCATCGGATATAACACAAGATACTGATCTTTGCCCATGCGATATCGCACTTTCTGCATTCCAGATGACGATGATGAGATCGAAGACTCCTATGGATTTGCCCTCGACATGGATGGTATCTTGGGCGCTTCCTCTCCCTCCCGCCGAGTCTCGTTCACGACGTCGTCTGAACGTGATCGGCCGTTCGTCCGCCCTCCCCAGCCCGTCCCCTCGAAACCACGGACCCAGACGCGGACGAAGAAAATTTGCATAGCTGCTCCGGCACTCTTACGCCCGGAGAATCCTCGCCCTCGCACACCCCTGGGCGTGCCCGAACCTGCGCTCTCACCAGAGACGCCGCGCCGCCCGTCCACTCCGGTGCGCCCACGTACGCGCTCGCACCCGCCCAGCCCCCGTACTGCGCACGGCACAGCGGAGAAGGACGCGGATGATGCCCTGCCCCCGTCGTCTCCCATCGAATCGCCCCTCTCATCGCCGCTGTCATCACCCGCCAAGGACGGAGGATCACCTGAGCGCGATCCGGCGAGGGACCTGTCATTGCCCCCCTCCTCCCCCATAGCCATCCCGTGCACTCCCGCGCGGGACGGTCATAACGGGACGGAAATGGAGATGGACTTCATGCCTTCCCCGCCGTCGCCAACTTTGGACGCGCTTCGCATCACGTCGCGCGTCTCGCTGCGGCAGTTGCTGAATCCCATGCCCGAGCCGGAACCCGTGTGCGCGAGGGAGCTCTCGCCGGAGCCTATCACACACACGGACGCCTCGCGCGAGGCATCCAAGGCGCTGGCGATGGATGGAGACATCACGCCGCTCGTGCTGGAGGAAATCGACGCAGAAGCCGAAGCTCCCGCGGTTATCGACGCAGCAGACGTCATTCTGGTGCGTGAAGATCCCATCATGTCCCGTTCCCATCTCTGATTCCGCGCGCGCACGCCGTAGACGTCCGCCCCCGTGTCGCGTGCGCCGTCGCTCGCGCTGACGCCGTCCCCCCCTCGTCGCGCGCGAGCACGCCGGAGCACGCGATGGCGCAGGACATTCCGTCCTCGCCGCTCTCCTCCCCGCCGCGCTCCGTCGCGGACGAGTATGACGTCGCGCGCGTTCTCGATCTCGGAGATATGGATGCGGACATGGATATGGACGACATGGACGATCTGCCGCCGTCTTCTCCTATCCGCGCCGCTGCTGCAACGCCGAGCCCGGCGGTGAGCCGCGCGCCGTCCCCTGTCGCGGTGCCTGTGCGCGCGGTCTCCCGCGTACGCTCGGTCTCTGTGAAGCGCGAGGAAAGCGTGCAGCCGCCGCGGAAAAAGGCGAGGCGCGAGAGCGTGGCGGAGGCGTCGTCGTCGCGCGCCTCTCCGGCCGTGACGCCCCGCCCCATCGTCCCCATCGAAGCACCAACCAAGTCGGAGCCGGTCGTCGCAGCACCCGTCGTCCCCGCCCCGAAGATCGTGCGCGCCGCTGAACACAAACCCACGCACAAGAAGCGCAGACGGATCGTGTGGTCGGACGACGAGTCCGACGCGGACACCCCCGCGCCGGCCGCGCTACCGCCGCAACGTCCCCAGGCGCAAGAGAAGAAGCGCAAAGACAAGGTGCGCGAGAAGACGAAGAAGTCGCGCGACGTCGAGAACGCGCCTCTGGAGGCCGCGGTGCCCTCTGTTGCTCAGAAAGCGAAGGCGCGGCCGTCTGCGAAGACGGGTCCGACGAGCGCGACGAACATCGCGCGCGCGGGTGTGCCCGCGGAGGATAGCGAGGATAGCGGGGAAGACGTGCCGCGCGCGAAGAAGCGCAAGGCTAGTGCGAAGGCGAAGTCTTCGAGGACGAAACCCGACCGGCGCGCGTCTCCTGCGCGCGACGAGGAGCACGAAGAACGCGCCTCGTCCCCTGTGCTCCCGCGATCGCCCAAACGCGCGCACCGGGATCCACCCGCGGAGCCGGAGCCGGAGCTGGAGCTAGAGCAGGAGTACGCGCTCCCGCTGCCGGCGTGCGAGCTCGAGGGGATGCTGATCGAGACGCTCGCGACGGCGCGCGCGTCGTCGCTCTCGACGGGCGCGCTGTATGGTGCGCTGATGGCGGCGCGCCCTGCGTTGCGCGGGATGGCGCTGCCTGTGCTCCTCGGGGCGGAGGCGTCTGCTGAGGCGTCTGCTTCGGGTACGCCTGTGCCTGGAGAGAAGGAGGTGGAGGGTGAGGATAGGAAGGAGGGGGAGATGGAGAGGGAGGATAAGAAGGAGAAGGGGGAAGAGAAGGGGGAGAAGAAGAGCAAGGGGCGCGGGCGGAGCGCGAAGGCGGACGCGGACGCGGCGAGCCGCCGTGCGTGGGTGCCTGCGCTGGAGGGCGTGCTCGAGGCGGGGTGGCGGCGGAGCGGCGTGTTCGGGAAGGTCGTGAACTGCGGCACGGTGCGTCTCTCTTTTTCCCTCTTTCTCTTCTCTCTCGCACTCTCTTTCCGTTTCCTACCATCCTTCCTTGTCCCCTCCCTCTTTCCCTCCCTATCCCCCTCCCCCTGTCGTGGCGCAATGCAAAGAAAAGGCCGAAAAGCTGACGCGATACGCACGTCCACAGGACACGGGCGACCACGCGCTCGCGCTCGAGCCGCGCTGGTTCTACGACCCCGAGCGCGACGAGGACGGGGAGCGCGCGGGGCTCGTGCGGAGCATGATGCGCCGCCCGGGGAAGCGCAGCGAGACGAAGAAGGCGAAGCAGTACTACTGGCGGCCGTTGCCCAAGATCTCGCGCTGGGACCCGGAGGATGATCTGTGAGTGCAGGGGGAAGGTGCGTAGGGGGAAGGGGATGGAACGGGGAGAGCAGGGGGAGGGGGATAAGTTATGCGTATGTATGATGCTTGGCTGTCTCCCGCGCTCCCTGCCGCGTTGTGTTGCGTGTTATGGTTTCTGTCCGTCCGTGTTCCAGTTAACGTCTACGTCTACATGCGTACGTACATAGTAGTAGTACTATTTCGATTTGTTGTAATGCGCCCGTCCTGTCCTGTCCTCTCTTATCCTCTCTTATTCTGCCCTGTTGTTCCGTTTGTTCTCTCGTCCGCGTCATGTCGTTAGCAGCTAGCCAATATACTGAATACCGAATACGCTTGTCCATCGCGATGCACGATCAGAAATACCGGAATCCCAGGGGCTCCTCGAGCTCTGACAGAGCGGATCGTATCGCGGTGCGCCCATGCGGTAGTGCCGGCATTCAAATATTCAATACTCATGCCCAAGGCCCTGGCCAGGCGTCCTTGGAACCGGTTCTCGACGGTAGGTGGCGGTACCGCACGATGCAGAGTAGTTCTATTGGGCCTTCTGGGTCTACCGCGGTGCCGGCATCTGTGCCCGGGGCCCTGAGCTGAGGCGGGGGTATTAGGGTTACTAGGAACGGGCGGGAGATATCGATGCATGGGCGCGCATGGGTGCACGCACTCCTTGGGATCGGCCGCGGTTCTGGTTCCGGACGGCGGTGGCGGTACTGCACACACGACGTGTATACGGTTCGGCGCCCGGCACCGCGGTAGCGACTTGGCGGGACGGACGAACACCCGCACGAGCCGCTGCATAGGCTGGCGGGACGCAAGAGGAGAAGAGAAATAGAGTATATAGGGTGCTACAGTACAATAAGGTTACAGGGCGTGTAGCTGCGGGATCCTGTCAATATGGGCGGGCGGGGCATGAAGGGAGCGGGAGCGGGGGCGGGCGTGGTATGGGGTGGTATGAGGCCGCGGGTGCGGTGCGCGCGATGTGCGGGCGAGCGCGTGAGTGGGCGAATGGGCAAGTGGGTGAGTGGGAGGCGAGCGGGTGCGGTTAGTGGGCAGCGGAGGGCTGGGGGAGGGAGGTAGGTGGAAGGGGGAGGTAGGGTTATGCGAGCCCGATCTTGGTGAGGTGCTGTCGCATGATCGCCTCGCCGACTGTAGGTGGAAGTCAGCGTCAGCGTCGCGAACAGAGACAGTGAAGGAAGAGGGAGGGGGACTGACCGTTGATGATGATCGACTGCGTCGCCTTGATGTCGAGCATCGACGTGAAATGCTACAATCCGCGCGTGAGCACGCACGTACTCACCACACAAGCAACAAACAAAGTGGAGTAGGATGGAGGGAAGAAGAGGGAGGGAAGGACGCACAAGGTAGAGCGGCCGGTGCGAAATATCCTTGCGCCGGTGCACCTGGATGAAGTGTGCGCGGAAGTACTCCGACACCTCCTCGTAGCTGTTTGGCCGGTCGCCGTACGACGAGATGCTGTGCGTGGGCGTGGGCGTGGGCGTGGGCGTGGGCGTGTACGCGGCAGAGAAGAGGGCAGGGGAAGAGAGGGGAAGGGGAGACGTCATACGTCATGCAGCCGGGAGCAGCGGAGCGGGTGCGTTGCGATGGGACGTGCAGGATGCGCGCGAACACACGATCGCGATTGGCGCAGGGGTGAGGGTGTGTGAGCGGGGCCGAGTAGCGGGGGCGGTGGGAAGGGATCGTCCGCAGCGCAGCGGGCGTGCACGAGTGAATGAGTAGCGGCGGATTGAACGAAGACGGACGGGGAGACGGGAGCGGAAGGAGAAGGAAGACGAGTTAGGTCAGCGGCGTGCACGGAGGGTATGAATGGAGAGGGAGGGCGGAGATACGCACAATTTGCGGACTTTGATCCCGGCTTGGAGTTTCTGCCTGAGCAGGTCCGTCTGCAGAGTGCCCGCGCGTCAGCACCACACGTCGTGTGTGAGAGGGTGAGAGAGGCGACGGGGGAGAGGCACACCTTGTTGAGCATGAGGACGAGCGCGGCGTTCGAGAGCAGCTTGTTCGTGCATATCTGCGTGAAGAGCTGCAGCGAGTCGTCGATGCGGTTCGTGCGCGGGTCCTCCTCCAGGTACTGCGCGCGAGGCACCGCACCGCAAGTAGGTTAAATTTGACCGTACGGTGGGACGGGCGTTCCAGAAGGAGGCAGTGGGGAGATCAGAGTGGGTGTGGCGGGTCGTACGAGGGGTGCAGGTGAAACGCGAGCGGTGGGAAGGGGAAGCGCAAGGGAGAAGCAGGTGGGCCGTCAGTACAGTGCAGTCTACGAACGCGGATGGGCGACGCCGGGCCGCGGGCGGGACACATACCTGGTCGAAGGCACTAATCGGCGCGAGAAAGATGATAGCCGTGGCTGGAAGGCGCGGGTCAGCGTCCGGGCACACGCAGGGAACGTACGGATGGGTGGAAGCGCGCCCGGAAGGAGGACGGACGTCGTATCGATGCGCGGGTGCAGACGCGCACGGCTTATTACGCCTGTGGCTACGGATGGATAGATGCGCGCACAGGTGACTGGGCCCGCCACTCAAGAGGATGCGATAGCGTGCTGTATGCCAGGCACCGCGAAGGCCCGCGGGCGCGCGGCAAAGCGACAGATGCGGGGCAGGGACGCGCAGAAGGCCGAGGGAAGGCGCACTGAGAAAGCACGTACCGTCGTCAAAGTAAGGCACCCAGGCGTGCCGCTGCAGGAACCGCGTGAGCACAGGATCGCCGCGGATGCGCGCAGACAGCGTGGGACGCGCGCGCGCGGAGCGAGGGGACATACCTGGCCGCGGGCACCGCCGACGTCGTAGAGCAGCCAGTTGTACTGCGTGCCGCCGAGGTTGATGTCGAAGGCGTGTTCGGTGACGCCGATCGTCTGCAGGCGGACGTGGAGGATGTCCTCTGGATCATGATGAGACGGGCGAAGGCGCGGCGAGAAGGACGCGCACCGTTCGAAGGCAGGTACTCGGCCTGCGCGATCCGTCGTATGTTGGCAAGGAAACTGTCCGCGCCTCAGCACGCCGCCTCTGCGCACACGCACACACACACACGACACGGGGGCGGGCAGGTACTCACAACGCCGCGTACTCCTCCAGCCGGAGCTTGTTGCCCTTCAGCAGGCTCTGCACGCCCGGGTGCCACCACAGCAGCGCGATCTCGTCCTGCACCGCCGCGAGCGTCGTCGCGACGATGTTCGCGACCGCGGACTGCCGCGCCGTCATCGTCGTCCGGTAGTTGTCCGACAGCGGCCACGCGCGCGCGCCCGAGATCAGCGCCTGCCACCCCGACCGCACGTACACCCCCGTGCGCCCGCCGGAGACTGAGATACCGCCGCTCAGCTCCGCCGCGAGCGCGTCCTCGCTCGCGACGAGCGGCAGCAGCTTGCTCCGCAGCAGCGCCAGCTCGGGGAACCAGGTGGGGTCCGGCTGCGAGCGCGTCGACGAACCCGAGTGCGAACCCGAGCCGGACGTGTCCGAGGTGGACGGCGCGAGCGGGAGGGTGGGCAGGTCGCCGGACGCGCCGAGCCCGTACTGCCAGTCGAGCTCGTCGAGGATCATCCGGATCGCCTTGAGGATGTTGAAGTACACGATCGGCCGCCAGGACGGCCGCTCGTCGTCGAGCGTCTTGGAGGAGTAGTACAGCTGGAACTGCTTTTGCAGCGTGGACTTGCCAGACTCGGCCTGGCCGAGGAGCATCACTGCGGGCGAGTAGGTCAGCGGGGCTCGTTAGCGGGAAGCCAAGGACTGCATTGGGTGTGCACGTCCGGTCTGCCGTGAGAGCGAGTGCTTGAGCCAGCGCGGAAAGTAGGTTACGACCAGGATGATCGAGAGGACAGGAAGGGCGATCACGAATAGCAGTGGAGGGAGCGCGGTGGCAGAGTGGTGCGCGGACGCGCAGCGTTCGCGGAGTTGGGGGAGGTGAGACAGCGGGGGCGAACATACCTTTGACATCCTTCGTCCTCCGCCTCCGCAACACTTCGCGCTCACGCTGGAGGGGCGGTGATTAAGGCGCGGGGGGACGGGGGGAGCGTACGGCTTACCCTGAGCTCCTCGTCGATGGCGTTGCTGACGCGCACGGCCTCCTCCTCTTCAGCGGGGGTGCGACGTTTGGGCATCGTTCTTGCGCGCGTGGGGGTGGTGGGAAGAGACGGGGCAGGAGAGGGGGAGGGGAGGAGATGGGAGAGGGAGGATAAGAGGCGGCGGCGAGCGTCCCACGGGGAGAAGGCCTGAAATGATGGAGACGCGACAGCCCATCATTGTCTGATTCTCTCCCGCCCTCCGTCCATCCCTCCGCGCGCGCACAAGGCAAGACAGCGGCGAGCACAGAGCGCGGCGCGGTCCGTGCGCGACCACGCACGGCTCGGTCGCGCTGGGCAGGGCGCGGCAGCTGCGTGACGGCGGCGGGCATGCTCTATCTGTACTGGGTAAGGTGCGGTAAATAATTCCCCGGGCCCTTTCTCACATATGTTATTAACATTTGACCCTCGGGGGTATTACTTACGCGTGTTATTGACATGTTATAAACAGAATGTAAGTGACTGTTATTAACATGTGTATAAAGCGTTGTTAACAATGTTCACAAGGGAAGTGGTGTTGTAAAAACTCGGACCAGGTCCTCGAAAATGTCACAGCCCATGTTAATAACATGTTATTAACGTGTTATGAACAAAACATTTATACAAGGTGTATTAATAAGGCTTTTTTCACAGTTCCCTACTATCAGACCTGCGGCTTCCCTGCTTCCTCCCCCCGGGCGACGGTTCCCGTGCGCACGCATGCGCCCAGCAAGCACATTGCGCCGTGATAGAGTCGCACCCACTCTGCCCTCACGCGCCCCCGACCGCGCTAGAAGCCCGCGTGCGCAGGTGCAGCGCATGGCGCCGGCTTCGAGCCATCACTCCGCCGGACGCTGTCTCTGTTCCACCCGCTCCGGTCCCCCTCAGTCCGCGAGAAGAGGCGCGATCAGGCGCGGGGTACAGCACAGAGTCTCCTTGCCCTGATGCGCGAACGCAGAGGGTGTACGGCTTTCGAGGCTTCGCGCGCGCATCCTGCCATCCCGGTGTAACGGTGCGCCCTACGGCGCTTGGACTCTTTCTCTTTTCGGCTTGATTATGTCATCTTCTGCTTACTGTACGGAAGCCTTGGCGTAAAACTGCTACGAAGTTTTACGCCTACCAAAAAGTACTTAAAGACTCGATCGTCTTGTACATAGCTTTAGCGTTCTTGCTTCTGCAATCGACAGACCGTACACCTGTCTCTTGCTCTCGAGCGTTCTCGTGTGACGCCTCCTTCCTCATCGGTCGCCGGCGTTACATCTTTTTGACAGTACACGGTTCTTCGACAAGAACCTCTAGGCGACAAACTTCGAAACTACTTTCTCGCTTTTGATACAAAAAAAAAAAACTTCTGGTCCTGCTCGTCTGGCGTCTAGGCTTGATCTCCCTTCGACCTCCGACTCGCAACGACCATCCCTCGTCCTTCTCGAACACCTTTCGAACGGACAACAAAATGGCGCCAGTTACACGCGGCGCCCGAGCGAGCCTCCGCGAGCAAGAACCGACTCGCAACCTTCCCGGTGAGTTTGCTCGCTCTCCTTCTCTCGAGGCCGACGATGAGCCCGGTAGCGCTTTAACGTCGCTGCCGGAGGAGTTTGACCTCGAGACATCAAAAATTTCCGAGGATAGGCAGTCCTCGACTGCGAGTCAGGCTGCCACCTCGAGGCCTCCCTCGGCTGGACCAGCGGTCCGTGAGGAGACTCCTGTGCCGCGGGCACAGGATACCTATGTATTCGATAGCCCTATCTATACATATCAAAAGCTTCCCGAGACGTCGGAAAGTAGCGCCCCCACGACAGTCAAGATAGAAGACGTCGGTGAGGGGTTGAGTGAAAATGAGGATAGGAGTGCGCACCGGGATGCGCCGCCTCACTTGGGTGGACAGCCGGCAACGTCCACGCCATCGGGTGCACCGCGCCCTTCCGAAGAGGAGTATAACTCCACTTTCTATAAGGGAAAGTCAGTAGATGCTCGTAACTGGGGCGCTGTGGGCATTGACCCAAGAGAACTCGATCCCGAAGCCCAACATAGACAGCTTCGGGTGTATGAGACACAGCGCAAGCATCCACTCACGAAGAGTACTAAGGATGCACTGTGGAAGGCTCGAGAAGTCTCGTTGGTACCATCGAGTCCTGAGACTCTGCGTAGCACGAGGGGGAGCTCTTCGGACGAGCAGCGCGAGCATCTCGCTATGATAACCCCCTCCGTAGCTAATTCTACTCGTAAGGAAGACATACTAGCTCAGATGGAGCGTCTTCGAGTAGAGCTCGAACGCCTGGAATTACAAGGCCCTGTCCCCGAGGCCGCTGCTCAGCCCTCTCCGGAGCGCGCTCCTAGCATATCTGAGAACGCTCCCGTCGCAGGTCGCGACCCGGTTGGTCCTACGACGGGACGTTCGCACTCCCCGATCCCGGGGCTGGGTGGAGCTCTGGTCGACGTAAGCATATCCCGGGCTCCCTCCGGGCGCGTTACACGGCCGCCACTCAGTTCCGACGCTGCTGCCGCTTTGCGGCCAGTGAGTCAGATCCCGGGAGACAGCTACCTAGGCGGATTGCTCCGCGAGCTGGACACTCGACGCGACGGACAGAGCGGTCTTACAACCGGCCAGGGCGGTGACCCGCCGTCTGACCCCGGGAGTGATTCTGACGACGGGGATGACGGAAACGCAGGCCGAGACAGGCCTGCCGGTGTTCCTCCTTTCCGACCGCGTCGTGCACGCGAAGCCGCGTCTCGCGAGGACGAGCTCCAGCGTGAACTCGACAGCCTTAAGCAAAAGGTGCTGTCGCAGAAGCGGGTCCCGGTATTGAAGCCCCGCGATCCGAAGTTGTACGACGGCTCCCCTGATATACAGGTGTTCAATAAATTCGCGCACGAAATGGCTGAATACGTACATGGATACGATCTCTCCCTTGACCGAGAAGCCACGGCAGCGGGACGGTTCCTGACTGGCCGCGCCTTCGAGTGCTACAACAACTCAGTGCTGATACAACGGGATCGGCAGTGGACTTTGAAGGACGTGTTAGTAGAAGTCTTCAACTACTGCTTCCCTACGGACTTCCGTCAGCGTATGAGAGTGAAATTACGCAGAGCGCAACAGGGAGAGCGTACCGTTCGCGAGTACATATATGAGCTTCAAGGTCTCTTCATGACCGTAGGCGGACTGACCGAACACGCGAAGGTGGAACGCCTGTGGGAGGGTCTGAACCGGACAATACAGGCCGAATTATGGCGTGCTCACCTGAATCCCGAAACGGCTGGCTGGTCAGACGTACAAGCTGAGGCGGAGATAGCTGAGATGGCCCTAGCGGCTAGCACTCGAGCTACCCGCGACAGCGCTCATCGTTCGGGCAGCTTGGCCGCTCCTCGTCCTTCTGGGAGTGAGCGACCGCCAAAATACGACCTCTCGGCGGTGAAACCGCGAGGCGGTGGTCCGGGGCGGGATAACGGCGCTCGCTATGGCACGAATTCTCGGTTCGAGCCGCGGCCGCGCGAACGCGATACTCTCGGGCGGCGACCGGGTCCATCGAACACGGGAATGCGTACAGGCCCGCCTGCCGGCGCGCCGCGGCGAACGGATCGCGAGCTGAATGAAATGCGAGCGGCGGGTAAATGTTTCAAATGCGGTGAAGCTGGTCACTTACAGCGGAACTGCCCTACCGGACAAACCGTGCGCAATGCGGGGCACGGCAGAGGGCCTCCGGGCGTGACTTCATTCAGTGTTGAGGTCGGTGCTGCAGACACAACGGATGCCGAGGATCTTCGCTTGCTCGCTGCCTCGACGGCGCGCATTGACGAGATTGAGTTCAACGGTGTGTTTGTGGACACTGATGTTTTGTCGGACGTTGGGGATCCGTCTGAGTTCCAGTCCCTTCCGAGTCTGAGTACAGCCTCTTGGATGGGTGACGAGAGCTCAGAGGGCAACTTCGCAGCCTCGGAATCGTTTCCGGAGCTTCGAGCAGAGTCGGCTTCAGTCTGTGACGACGAAGCAGACACCTCCGCGTCGGATGTCGACGACGAAGTGGGCCTGGTCTTGGCGCTCCCACTGCTGCCGCGCGAGGGGCGCGAGCCCTCAATCGTACCTGACATTTATGGTCAGCGAGCTACTCTACTCCTCAACCGGTACCGGCCTTACTTCGAGGGTGAGGGGCCTGATGATGGAATCGCCGTAGTCATCCGGGGGGCACTCAGCGGCCCAAGCCCGGCGTCCTTGTCATATCATAACCGCCGTGACCTTAGCGAGCCTGATGTAGTGCCCACGGAGGACGGCACTCTGGCGATCAGCTATGCGCAGCTGACCGACCCTGAGTTCGATGTGGTACGGTGGTTCCGAGCCACTATGGCAGACCTGTATGACGCCGATGTATCAGACTTATGCGACCATGGCTCTGCAGCGATGGGGGACGTACTCCGTTGTTGGGTCGCTGATGTCTTGAATGAGCTCGAGCCTTGGCCAGAGAACCACCCGGCTGCGGGTGATCCTGTGCGGCCGCGATTCACTGTGTTCCGCTACGGGGAATGCCTGCTGATCGAGGACTGTTACCTGGGAGTCAACGCCGATGTTCCGCTCATATACTTCGAGAACCCTATGTTCGACTTACCGGGTTGGTACGCCGTCTATGTGCGCCGGTGGTTTCACGTACCCTTCGTGTTAGAGGACCTTGCTGGCGCGTTAGTCAGGTTACAATCCTTTGAGACTGAATGCCCACCTTGTGCGGCGTTGGAGGCTAATGCGATCCGCGTAGCGGAGGGCGCGACTAGCTCGCAACCCCTACAGCGCAATGCGTCCGCGCCTCGCGACTTCCGTCGTGTCATCCCAGATCCGGTGATTGTTGTTGTGCACGTCAATGGTAAACCTGCACGTGCACTGTTAGACTCCGGATCTTTGGCAGATTTCATATCCACGAAGTTTGCTCACCAGCTGGGGATTGCAGTCTCGGAGTTGGCGAAGCCACTGCCGGTGCAACTGGCGGTGCAGGGCTCCCGTGCAAAAGTCAACTATGGGTGCAAGGCTCGGTTGGAATATCAGACGATAAACGAGGAACATTACTTCGATGTAATGAACTTACTGAATTATGACTTAATTCTCGGCACACCCTTCCTGTGCCAACATCGCGTCTCGCTGGGCTTCAATCCCACGTCCGTGGAGGTTGGGAGCGCCACAGCGCTGTCCCTAGAGCGAACGCGGACTCGCATTGTCGAGTCGCGGGCGGCGGAGGTATTTGCAGATCGCGTCGAGGCTGCTCGCGCGGAATTAGTAGCGTACGCTCGACCGATCTGCCAGGACGCAAGTGACGCACCCTTTCCCCCACTGCGGGCGATCAACCACTCGATTCCCTTAAAGGATCCAGCGAAGTTGTACTCGTGGCGACCTTCACGTTGCCCGGATGCATTGCTGGACCTCTGGATCGAGAAGCGAGATGCATATCTGGAGTCGGGTCGATGGCGCGTCAGCACGGCCCGTAACACGTCACCGATGCTGTTACTCACCAAGCCTGGTACAGGGACGAAAGGAGTCCCCCCGCGACTGCGCGTCGTGTGCGATCTCCGTGAACGGAATGCGAATACAGTCAAGGTGACCTCGCCCTTGCCGGATATGGAGGCCATCTTGCGCCGCGTGTCCCGTCGGCCGTATCGTTCTCTGATTGATGGGAAGGATGCGTATGAGCAAATACGTGTCGAACCGGAGCATGTTGAACGAACGGCTATGACCACCCCGGACGGCAACATGGTCAGTTTGGTACTACAGCAGGGTGACTGCAACGCAGTGGCCACTTACCAGTCTCTGATGAATCACATATTCGGGCCATATATCGGCACCTTCATGGACGTCTATCTTGACGATATTGTCATCTACTCGGATACATTGTCAGACCACATCAAACATTGCAAGCTGGTCATAGATACCTTGACCAGGGAGACTCTGTACCTTAGCTCCTCGAAGCTGAAGTTCCTGTGCTCCGAGTTGAAAGTTCTCGGGCGCATCGTGGATGATGAGGGAATCCGTATGGATCCCGACAAGGTTGATTCCGTGTTGAACTGGAAGGTGCCTACATCCCGAGAGCTTCTGCGCGGCTTCCTTGGGTCTGTAGGCTACCTTGCCGATGACATTGCCACTGTTCGTGTGCCGATGGGTGTCCTCTCGGGGCTGACTGGCGTTGAAGTCAGTTTTCGTTGGGGCCACACGGAGCAGCGTGCATTCGAAGAGATTAAATCGCTCGTTCATGCGCACCGCGAGCACCACCGGCGGCCTCTAGACTACTCACCGTCTGGGGAGCGCATTTGGCTTGTCACTGACGGGTCCATGGCGGGCATCGCCGGAGTGGTGTCTCAGGGCGCTGACTGGCAGACAGCGCGGGTCGCAGCTTTCTTCTCGGCTAAGCTGTCCTCAGCGCAATCGAACTATCCTGTGCATGAGATCGAGATGTTAGCGGGGGTGGAGTCGATGCTGCGCCACCGTGATATCTTACTGGGGTGCCATTTCACCTGGGTCACCGATCATAAGGGTCTTACGCATTTGCTTGCGCAGCGCAACCTATCGGGGCGCCAGGCGCGTTGGCTTGAGAAGATCTCCGAATATGATTTTGAAGTGGAATATATCCCTGGGGCCGACAACGTGTTAGCGGATGCCCTGTCGCGCATTTACTCACACGACGCGCCCGGCACCGTGCGCGCACCTTCAGAATATGTCACCCATGACGAGAGTGACTCGTTTGCCCGGACGTTACAGTCTCAGGCCATCTCAATACCGGTGCTCGCCTCTGGTGAGGCTCGCGCTTCTATGCCGGGTCGGATGACCCGTGCGCAGACTCGCGCAGTCCAACTCGCGCTCGGTGGCGAGGCGATGGAGTTGATCGACGCTGTTGATCGGGAGGCTGCACTCACCGGTTCGTCAGCGGGTCCTCCGCCTCCGGGACCGCGTTCGCGCGCAACTGCAGGGGCCCGCCGCCCTACTGCGGTTGGCCCTCAGCGTACGGCTCGGTCTCGCGCGAGACCACCGAGGCCGGAGGGCGCGCAGGTCCCCGACAACGCTCAGCCGAAGCCAGCCGCGGACCCCGGCATTCGGACGGGACCAGCTGCACTGGCGGAGAGTGGACGTCCTGAAACAGCGCGCGAGTTTTCGAAACGTATCCACCGTGTCATTCTTCATCCCCCGGGCGAACGACAGGAGGGCGGGAGCAAGCCTCGTTATCCTCCTCAACCGACGGTAGAGGACGTACCGGAAGAACCCAATAGCCTGCTGGCAGATAATCAGCGAGAGCTTGCACACGACATCTCATTGATGACGCACCTATCTGAGAGTACCGATGGTATTAACTTGTTGGAGCATCTCCGAAACCGATATGCGGAGGACCCTTTCTTCCGTAAAATCCTCGAGAATGCGAAACAGTTCAAGAACTTCCACTGTGCTGATGACGGTCTGGTGTATCTTCACGAGCACGGACGGGACCTGTTATGCATCCCCGATGTCAGTCATGACGGCCGGAGTGTTCGCGAGATAGTCATCTTACACGCACACTCGCTGCTGGCTCATCTTGGCGCGTATAAGACCTTGAATCTTGTACGGGACCACACGTGGTGGAAGACAATGGCGGCTGACATTCGCAAGTTCTGTGACACTTGTCAGACATGTCGCCGAGCTAAGCCGAGCAATCAAAAGCCTTACGGGATGCTCAACCCCCTGTCTGTGCCGGATGCACCTTGGGAAGCAATGGGCTTCGACTTCGTGGGACCACTCCCACTCTCTAAGAATCGAGACGGGTCCTTCGACTCTATAGCCGTGATCATTGATTTGCTCACCGGTATGGTACATCTTGTACCAGCGCGTACCACTTACACTGCAAAGGACGTGGCAGAGCTCATCTTTGCGGAAGTGTATAAACACCATGGGCTGCCGAAAGCAATTATTAGTGATCGGGATTCCCTGTTCACGAGCACCTTCTGGACGCACCTTCACGCCCTGATCGGGGTGGAATTGCGGATGTCCAGTGCTTACCATCCCGAGTCCGACGGCTCAACTGAGCGGGCTAATCGGACGGTTACGCAGATGTTGCGACAGAGTGTTGCTCCTAACCAAAAGGACTGGGTTAGCAAGCTGCCTGCGATCGAGTTTGCGATTAACCTTGCCCGATCCGACACTACGGGATACGCACCTTTTTTCCTGAACACCGGCCGAATGCCCAGGTCTTTGATCTGGAACGATGCCCGTCCGGGCGAGTTCCCGGGCGTGCGCGTATACGCCCAGCGCGTGAAGCAGGCCGTGATCGCCGCACACGACAGTATATTGGCTGCGCGGGTCAAGCAGACCCGCGATGCCAACCGAAAGCGGCGACCCGCACCGTTTGCGGTAGGGGATTTGGTATACCTGTCTACGAAGAATATCTCGTTACCTAAGGGCTTGGCTCGTAAGCTCGCCCCGAAGTACATTGGACCCTATAAACTCTTACGGGACTATGGGAACCATTCGTTCCAACTTGAGCTGCCCGCGAACTTGCGGCAGCGGGGAGTGCACAACGTTTTTCACTCTTCATTGTTGCGCATCCACATGCCGAACGACGACCGTCTTTTTCCGGGACGATTGGAGACACAGGTCGGCGAATTTGAGGACCGAGAGGATGAGTGGGCGATCGATCGCCTGGTTGCCCATCGAGGTTCTGGCAAGCGGTCAATTTTCGAGGCCGTCTGGAAGTCTGGAGATCATAGCTGGGTACCGTTTGACTCTATTGGGCACACCCGCGCCCTGGCGGACTACCTAGAGGCGGTCGGCGTGGAGCGCGCAGAGGATTTGCCCGATGGCGATGGGCGGCCCTCTCTGGACGACCCCCAAGTATTTGTCGGTACCCTCGGACTGAACACCCCTGAGCGTGGGTCCCGGCCAACTATAAAACCTGCTCGACTGCATCAGCCGTGGAGCAAGGGACCTCGGAGCGCATACCGTCCTCCTCGTCCTCCCATCCTTCCCCGAATCCTCATTCATCACCGACCTCTACTCTCGCTTCGTTCTATTCTCCACATCATCATCTTGTTCCTGCTGCTGCTCGTCGTCATGGCCTATCGCACTCATCACTACCTGCGACGCCTCCGAAACAATTCTGTCATCCTTCGCGACAACGTCACAGGCGAGCGCACGCATTTCTCCGTCGAGCAACTTCGACTATTCTCTGGCTTCGACGACGGTCTCCGTCGCCAGCTCTTCAGCGGACCGGGCCTCCTCACTCCAGGCGGCTACGAGGACTTCCGTCGCCTCTGGGCTCAGGACGCAGAGTGCCCCTACCAGTTTGCGATCTACAACCCCGTATCGGGCAACGTCACAATCGCCGGGCTAGCACTGCATATCGACGAGCTCGCCCCGATCACTCAGGCCCCGCCGGCGAGGAACGCTCCACCGCCGGCATCAACCGGCCTCCCCGTCGAAGGCGCGATCAACACTCCTCGTCGTCGCGCGATCGTGGAGGAACTCATGTGGACGCATCTGGAGCGCGATCTCAAGGGCAAGGAGGCTTACCGTCAGCGCAAGGACAAGCGGGACCGTCCCGATTCCGGTGTCGCCGATCCCCCTCCTACCAAACAGCGTCGCCGAGGCGATGATGTTCTTCCCGCTGGCCTCGTACGGCCTACTCGCACCGGATCGGCCCCGCTGGGCATTCCTGGAGGGTCGGGAGGCGGGCAGGAGGATATGGAGGTGGACGACACGGTGGGGGTCACGACGAGGGCGAAAGGCAAGGCCTCTGCTGGCACCCGCAGCGTCAAGAAGAAGGACGCTGGGAAAAAGAAGACCTCGGGCGCTGAGGAGAGCGCTCCCGCCTCCGGCTCTGGTAGCCGCGAGGAAGAGGCCGACGAAAACCCCAAGGACGGGGACACCGAGGAGCTCGACGAACTCGACGAGCACATCCTTAACTTCGACTAGGCGTTGGTCTTCGCGCACCTCGCTCCCTCGATGGCTCTTACGCAACGGGAGGGCGGATGTAACGGTGCGCCCTACGGCGCTTGGACTCTTTCTCTTTTCGGCTTGATTATGTCATCTTCTGCTTACTGTACGGAAGCCTTGGCGTAAAACTGCTACGAAGTTTTACGCCTACCAAAAAGTACTTAAAGACTCGATCGTCTTGTACATAGCTTTAGCGTTCTTGCTTCTGCAATCGACAGACCGTACACCTGTCTCTTGCTCTCGAGCGTTCTCGTGTGACGCCTCCTTCCTCATCGGTCGCCGGCGTTACACCCGGCGACCTGCCGTGCACTCTGTGCACAACGCTAATCCCGGCATCCTTCTCCCCCGAGTTCGCCTACCCGTGCCTGGCGCCGTGAGACTCGTCGTCGGACCTCTGTCCTCCGTCCGTGGCCTGTCTCGCCGGCGTGAGCGCGCACACACATCTTCGCGCAGCCAGCGTCCGTGCCATGAATGCCTCATATACGCCGTCTGTACAGCCCTGGCGTCGCGACACCTCCGGTCGGGCTGCCCTCGGCGGCGGATGCACGTCCCTCCCCTCGAGACTGCCACAACCCGCCAACGGCGCCGGCGCCCATCTCCATGTTGCATTTGCCCCGCCCGCCCTGCGCGGACACTCGCGCGATCGTCGGGTCGCAGCCTGGTCCATTGACTTCTCGGTGAGATCTCTGTCGGGCGGACGTGATGGGCGCGTGCGTGCCAGGTGCGCGTCGTGCGTCATCCGTACCGGCAATGCCGTGGTAGGCCGTGGTGCGCATGCTGTACCCCCGTACTCAGTGCTGTCAGGCTGAAGCTGAAGTACTGACTCCGGGTGCAGTTCCGATTCGTGCACGGAATCACGCAGCCTCACTTTGCTCCTCTGCGACCGGACCAGAGGGGATGGGACGCGACTCGCGGGCGGGCGGTCGTGCACGGTGGCACAGCCGATCGAATGGTCCGAGTCTGCCGCCGGGAGCGCAGACTCAGAATCCGGAAGCAAATTTGAGCTCGAGCGCCGCGGGGCAGGGAGCGGTGAACATTTGAATTGTCAAGGGTGGGTGAGATATACGTTGCATTGCCAGTGGCTGATGGCCGGGCTACTATAGATGGTGGGTATCAGGGTTACAATTACACCCCCCTGGAGTCTGAGCGCCACAGGGCTTCGCAGGCGCGAGACATTGATCGGTCGGAACGGTCAGTGTGGTTGGGACTCACCTCGTGATATTCGGAAACTCTTTGCGTGGAGCTGTATACGTTTCGGAACCGTGTACAGCACGCGTGTGCTAATAGATGGATGCATGCGTGCCGGGTGCGTGAGCGCATGCATGGTGATTGTGTCAAACGGTACGTGGTTGTGGTCAGGGCTTCGGCTCGTATATTTAGAAAGCGTTCATACAGCGCTGCGTTTCTAAGGCGGCGAGAGTCTCGGTGCTGAAGCGGTTGCGGAGCTCGGTGAGAATATGACCAAAGATACTGAAGAGATGTTCGCACAAGGCCAACTTAACGCAGAGGGAGAGTATGCGGTGAGCCAGTACTTGTGGCGAGTGCTCGGAGCGGCTGTCACGGCATGCGACTTGCATCTCAGAAATGAAGAGGATTGATCGAGGATGTGCGAAGCCAGTCAGCATGCAAGATAGAGTACATGCATGGGTAATCCTTGCGATGCTTCACGACTCGGAGGCATAGCTGCACGATCACCTTTCAAGTTGCCGCGGCTCGAGCAAGTACTGATAGACAGGCCCGGAATGAAGTAGACGGTGGGGTCAGAGACTGCCAACGAGTTAGCCAATGCTGCACATCCATTTAATAACGGTACTTTTAGAATAGTGTCTTGCTCTGCTAGCTACAGGCTGTAGTAGAGGTACTTCGTGTGAGGGAAAGTCCGCCCTCCCTCGAGAGTCGAGCCTCGCGATCTATGCGCGCCGGTTGTACAAGGGCCGCCAACCGGTCCGTTCACTCCCGGGCGCATAAGCCGTGAGAAAGTCGCCGACATATGCAGTCGGTATGATAGTCGTGCGACTTTACATACAGTCGCATATCCGACTTTACATATTGTCGTACCGACCGTACATCACTGTTTCTGTATATAGTTTGGAGCTACTACGTATCTCGACCAGGTGTGTGAACGCGCGGGGCCAGGGCTGATGCTCGTGATATCAGGCTTGAAAGCTTGACATGAGTCACATTATTTCTGTATATGATGAGGAACTAGCAGCACACACCAGCCATAAGTGAGTTTGCCAGGTGCGTGAAGACATCATGCATGGTCAGGTCTTCCACTATCATTTAAGACGGTGCGCAATTGCCCGCGATCCCTCTCCAGAACAGGGCTGGAACAGCGCCTAAGCTGGACTCCTACAGTACAACCTGGTCCGAGGTTAGTTCAATCCTGCAACCCTGTCATAATGTTATCGAGTAAACAATATAGCAGCCTGCAGTTGGCCTACAGTGGCTCTTTGCACTTTGTTGTTAGAGCTCTAAGCCTGTCTCTGGCATAGACCTAGGAACCTGGTTCTTTATTTATTCCTGCCCTGTTTTGGAACGGAACATCGGGCGACTCGGATGCTCGTCGTGTAAGCCTGTCTGCACTTGAATGGCGCCACACTCCTGTATACGCTGACTCGAAACCGCACGATACGCGCAGGCTATACGCATGCCTACGCAGTGCTGTACTGTCCGGATGGCAGCCGCTAGCCACCGTCGGCTCGGAGATGACTCGTGGACGTGCGACATGGCGTGCTTGACTCCCAATATTGGATATCGAGATGTGCGTGTTCCAGGATATCCGAGACACATGAACATGCGATATGGACCACACCGGTGTATGAAGACGCGTCAGTGAAGTCGAATGAGTGCGCTACCGAGAAGCATGGAAAAGCAGTGCCATGTGGCGCCGGAGTGAAGGCGTTTGGTAGCTTGCAGGAGGCGCCGGGGCTGGGCAGAACACGTGGCGCACGCTTACGAAGGATGGCGAGACAACCGGATTAGGCAATCCACCCTTAGTCTCGACCAACACTCTCCCTCTTCCGCAGCCCAGTGCGCCGCTTTTCTCTCCTCTCTCAGCCCTCTTGCTCACCCTTCGTCTGCTCCAGAACCCCCCAGCGTACTCTAGAAACCTCGTAGGTGGTCAATGAGAACAACCGCGCTATCTGCGCTCGTCCTCTTGGGAGCCAGTCTCGGTACGTCCTTCCCCTAACCTTCCCGCACACACGCGCCAACCCTGCTCTCCACCGCATGTTCCGTCTCTGCAGTCGCCTCGACTCCCATTAGAGTCGTCGTCACAGCCCACCAAGAGATCTCTTCCGACGGTCCCTTCGACGGCCCTCTCCTCGCCGCCGTCCGTCCCCCTTCCGAGCCCATCCACTTCACCCACATTGAAAGGATCGGAGGAAACGACCAAGATGGTGTGAAGCACTCAAATGGGCGCCGCCCCTGCAAGGCCACGCACAGCAAAGCCGTCGACCTCATGAACGACTTCCGCGCCATGCTCGGCTTCCCCCTCATCAACCCCGAGGAGGACGGTGCCGACCACCGCGTGCACATCCTGCCCATCGGCTTCGTCCCCACCCCCCACCGCGGCCCCGAGCTTTCGGGCCGCGTCAAGGCCGGTGCGGCGGCCCCCATCCTCCCCTTCGTCGGCACGCCCGTGCGGCCCGCCTTTGGCGGGGGCGGAGACCGCCAGGACTGGCTCCAGCGCAACGGTGACCACCGTATGCATCGCTTCCGCCACCACCAGGGCTCCTTCTTGCGCCGTGTCCACCACGCGCTCATGGCTCTTGGCCCATGGGAGGGCCGCGCCGTCGCCTTTGTCCTCGGTGAGTCTTTGCATTTTCACATTTTCGCTTTGGCGCCCCTGGTCTCGCTGCGGCCACGGCCGCTGCCTGATGGAGCTGTCCTATTCTCGGCCCCTCACTTTTTATGTTTAGCGCATACATGCATATGCTGACCCTTCTGCGCAGGTTGCGGTATCGGTGTCTTGCTCCGCATGATGTGGGTCATGGTGCTCATCACCGCACGCGCCATCCGCGGCCCCTCCCAGGAGGATAGCGAAGAGGATGGGTACGACGTCGTGTTCGAAGACGCCGAGCTGCTCGTCCCGCCGCCTCAGTACACGGTCCTCGCCGGATCGGAGGCCGTGCCCGTCCCTTCCGACGAGAAGACGCAGAAAGAGTAGAGCGTGGGCGTGGCGTTCACGGCGTAGCGCCCTCAATCGCACGACGCACGGTGCAAGACATCGCGGCGTTCACACACCGGACGCTCCCATCCCATCCTCTGCTCTCTTCGTACGGCTACTGTGTCTATCGGACAATCTTGCATCCCACTACCCGATGTTGTACTCCATCCTCCGCCCTTTCTATGGGTCCCCCCCCCTCCCCCCTCCGAAGGCCCCTACCCCTCCGTCGGGCCTTCCTCCTATCCCCCTTCCCCCTGCCTTCTGAATGCGCCCCGTCTATACACCTACCGTGATCCCACGACCTACGTCCCATCTCGAAATTGATACAAAAACAGAAAACCCCATTTAAATGGCTTCTTGCGTCTCCCCTAGTCGATCGTTCCCCTCACGACTTCATGCCTTCTACTTCTTGACCGACGCTCCCGTTCGCTTGCCCACAATCCACCCCCCACCCCCCCTCCCAGTGGATCTTCCCCTGCGACGCACCAGTTGGAGGATGCCGACCCGGACTGACGATCAGCTAGCAGTGGTATCCCCCCGCCACCCCTAGCTGACCGTCGGTTCCGGCGAGGCGTCTTCTGGCCCTGTGTCGGCGCCGGGCGAGCCTGCGCGAGTGTGTTGTGATAGAACTTTGCGTACCGCTACTGCGTATCGTGGTTCGTGTGTACAATACATATTCTTGACTGAGCTTGACGGGGTGTCGGGCGGTGTGTGGAGGTCAGGTAAGTGC
Source organism: Lenzites betulinus (assembly GCA_022264855.1). Classification (NCBI taxonomy): domain Eukaryota; kingdom Fungi; phylum Basidiomycota; class Agaricomycetes; order Polyporales; family Polyporaceae; genus Lenzites; species Lenzites betulinus. The sequence continues at coordinate 2,206,016 of JABYQU010000001.1, forward strand.
CGCGCGTGTGTTGTTATGAGCTTGAGGGTGTTTTGAGGTAAGTTTGGAGTGGTGGTGGGTGAGTGTAAGTTCAGTTACCACGTTGCTTGCGCGTTTAAGCTGTTCTTTCATGGATCATGATGAACGTGGAGGGTCTTCCGAAAAGGTGAGTTGCGTCGCTTCCACCAAACCGCTCGACCGTGCTCATACGATGCATCGTAGATCACGAAATAGATATCACGCGCAACGGTGTCTGTAACGTCCCCGCTACCAGGCCAGACCCTAGCCCTGCCCGGAGTGGAAGGCACGACACAGGCTCCCCCATATATGGACACAGCTTCTTCAACATACTGCGTCCGCCCCCGGCGCGTGTCCTCTCCCCCGGGTCAATCCAGTGCGATACCGAATATCGTGGAAAGCAGGGTGGACAGCGCGGTCAGCAGGCGTGCAGCGTCCTCCCAGGCCATATGTTTTCTGCATCTTCTGCGGAGGCCGTGCTCCCGAGGCTTGCCCAGCATGGAGGAGTGGGTATCGCTGTCCGCCGCGTCCCGACGAGTTGGTTCCCTGTGGGGGTCCTTTTATACGTGCGCCCGTATCCCGAGCCATCTGCAAGACTTGTTCCGGGCGCCCCGTCGACCTGCGTACCTCCTCCTGGACACCCGCATCCGCCCACCACCGCGGTCTCAAGTGCAGACTAGTACCAGCCACACAAGATGACGTTCGCGAGCCTCCGCGCGCTGCACGCCGCCATCGGGCGCGCGATCGACACCATCGAGGCCGCGTACACGCGCTCGGACCCGCCGCTCGACTTCCCCGCGCTCGACGTGCCGTACTACAGCAGCGAGGCACACGCCGCGGACGCCGACCGCGCGGAGGCGCTGCGGCTCGAGGCGGGCGTGTTCGCGGCGGCGAACGAGATCGTGGCGGCGTGTGGGCAGTTGAGCGCGACTGTGCACAAGCCGTTCTTTGGGCTGGTGGAGATTATGAACGGGGTGCGTACGCGGTGCGGTGTTTTGTGGTGGAGGCGTTGAGGGGGCCCGGGGAGGATTGAGGTTGCAGCGCTGACGACGGGGCTTTTTTGGGGGGACAGCCGAACATCGCGGCGCTGTTCCATTTTGTCGAGCAGAGCCATGTGCCGGAGATCCTCCATGAGGCGGGGCCGGGGGGCGCGAGCACGAAGGAGATCGCTGCGCGGATTATGGAGCTGCGCGCTGTGACGCCGGGCGCGACCGCTGTCGAGGTCGACCCCGCGAAGATTGGTGCGTGTTCCTTATGTTCTGTTCATCGTAGGGGTAGGAACACACTCTGACGCGCGACACCACTCTGCAGGCCATATCCTGCGCGTGCTGGCGACGTACCACTGGGTCAAGGAGGTGACGCCGGACGTGTTTGCGAACAACAGGCTCACGTCGTTCATCGACTCTGGCAAGTCCCTCGAGCAGCTCAAACTCGCGTCAGTGCTCTAGACTCTGAATCCGCGATGGGTTCCGCGTGTTGACACGATCTTCTGCCACCAGCCCGCAGAAGAAGTACGATGAGACGGACGGGGTCGCCGCTTTTGTGGGCCAAGCGTAAGCAGCCTCCATCCCTACAGAGTTCTGACGTCCCCTTACGCTGCGCATCATAGGGGCGACGAGGTGTTCAAGCTCATGGCGCACTTTTCGCAGTGGCTCCTCGACGGCGGGTTGGCCACGAACGCCAGGAACGGGCTCCCGCTCTCCTTGGCGTACAACACACAGCGCAAGTACTATGAGTGGCTGGAGGAGCCGGGAAATGAATGGCGCCTGACGCGGTTCGGGCACGCGATGAACGGCACGCGCTACTGGGAGGTCAAGGAGAACGTCATCCATGGTGGGGGCGGGCAAGCTTGATTTGTAGTTTGCAGGGACTGATAGTGGTGCAGGGTTCCCGTGGAACGAGCTCGCGCAGGACTCGGTTGTGGTCGACATCGGCGGGGGAATCGGTTCCGTGTCTGTCATCCTGTCGCAGGCGTACCCGCACCTCAAGTTCGTGGTCGAAGACCGGGCTCCTGTGGTCGCCATAGCTCGAGAGGTGGTATTTCCCGCGACACCTGTGCGCAACGCTACCTGCTTACCCACTATTCCCTTGCTCAGGCGTGGGGATCCAAGCACGCGGAACTCTTCGAATCGGGCCGTGTCACGTTCCATGCCCAAGACTTCTTCGAGGAGCACCAGCCGTTCGAGGTTTCCGGCGTCGGCACTGTCTCGCAGCCTGCCGTCTTCCTTGCCCGCGCGGTCGCGCACAACTGGCCTGACAAGGACGTGATCACGTACGTGTTTTGTCCGCCCTCAGGGATGTATACGGCTGTGCTCAGTCGCATGACAGCCTCCTGTCCATCCTGCGCCGCGCCGCGGGCCCACACACCAAGCTTCTCCTTGTCGACAACCTCCTCCCGTACGCCTGCGTGGACGATAAGGTGGACGCGACCAGCGCTTCGAGCGGCGCCGTGCGTTCGCTCGTCCCGGACGGCTCACCCCTCCTCCCTAACCTGGGCAAGGCGAGTGCGAACGGCTACATCCTAGACATCTCCGTAAGCTTTGTTTATCAGCAACCGCGCAACGTGGTACTGACCAGCTGTTGTGATGCTTGTTGTAGATGCTTGGGCTGTTCGACGCGAAGGAGCGAACCTACCGCGAGATGGACGCGCTCACGGAGGCTGCGGGCTGGAAGATCACGGACGTGAAACGTGCGGTTGGCTCTCTGTGGGCGTACACCACTGCGGTGCCTGTATAGGGTGAATTCTCGCAGATTCATCGTGTGAGATCGCGGCCACGGTAACACTTTTGTGTCAAATTCGCATTTGGAAGGCAGAGCCCGATGTTATCGAGTATCAATTATGTCTGACTTCTGTAGCCTGACTCTATTGTGGCTGCTTCAGCCTTAGTTGTGTTACCTCTCGACTTCCCTTGCATGATGTAGTAACAACAGCAATATTGTATGTCGCTGTGGTAGCGCACAGCGTCCCCATCTTTTGTTCCAACCAAGGTTATATACAGCAAACGAGCCCGTACTCTCGGTGGGTGGCCTGAGCCTCTCACCAGCACCAGTCGGTCGTCTCTCCTCCATGGCTTCACTCGCATCTGTAACAGCCGCAATCGCATGGGTTGCCGAGGCCCTCATCGGCAACGACGAAGCGCCCCTCGATAAACTCCCGTACGAAATCCTGGATGACATCTTCCGCCTCGCGAGCACCGACGGCGGCCCCACCGCCTGCGCGCTGTCCCTCGTCTCGCACACGGTCCGCAACGCCGCGCGCACGTCGCGCTTCACCAGCGTCTCCCTCGTCTCCGGGCTCGCCGCCCAGCTGCGGTGCTTCCTCGCGGCCCTCGCCGCCGCGCGCGCGGAAGCAGCGCGCGAGCGTGCGGAAATGCCGCGCGTGCGCCATCTGTGCCTGCACTTCACGCCCTGCGCGGGGCCGCAGTCCTGGGGCATCACCCCGACGCTGGCGGGGGCCTATGGCGCGCTCGCGGACGCGACGCTCCGCCGGAGCCTCCCGGCGGCGGAGTACAGCGCACAGGTGGACGCGACGTGGAGGGAGTACTTCGACGTGCTCCGCGCGCTCTGCGGCGCGGTCTTGGCGGACGTCGAGACGCTGTGCGTCCTGCGCCATTCGTGCTACGGCCACGACGGCTTCGAGCGGCCGGAGCTGCTGCTGGAGTGCCCGGGCGGGCTCCCGAAGCTGCGCGAGCTCTCGTTCAACGGCGGGCCGCTCCTGCCGATGGTGCCGACGCCGCGCGAGGAGGGGGGCCCCGTCCCGCTGCTCTACCCGGGCTTGCGTAGGCTGAACATCAACGTGGACCGCGAACATGCGCGCGTGCTGGAACTGGAGGAGTGGGCGGAGGAGGCGCCGCACCTCGTCTGGTTCCGCCTCGGGTTCGACATCGGGATGGTGTCGCTGCACCCGCAAGTGCCCTTCATGCCGAGCTTCCTGGCAACGTTTGGTGAGCTGGTGGTCATGCATCCATGTTCTCGGGCTGTTCGCTCACAATTGCATGCCAGCACCCCATATCTTTGATGCCGTCGCTGATGAGTTTGAGGGCGTAGGACAGCGGGCAGGCGTAGACGGCGGACAGCTCGCGGTGCAGACGGACCGAGACGGCGTGTTCCCCGACTTGCAGCGGCTGCTCCTCATGGCCCGGACCCCCAGCCCGAGATATCTCGAGCGGCAGGAGTTCATAGAGTATGCGCTGTTCGCGGCCACGCTCGGACGGCTGTTCCGCATACTCGACACGCCGATCGTGTTCTCGTCCAGCTACGCCAACGAGGACGTGGATCCAAAGCACTGGGAGTACGACATCAAGAACGTATCCGAAGGCGACCTGATGCGGCAGGACTGGCGGCTCAGAGCGGGAGGGCTGCAGGGAGTTTTCTTGCCTGACTTTTGGGACCGCCGGTGGGAGGACAGCGCCGCAGACGTAGGCGTTCTGCGGCGGTTGTGGAGGGCGATCGTGGGTGCGTAGGATGTGGCTCGTGTGCAGCGGCATCGTACCTGCGAGGGAGTGAGCGTGAGCTCTTTACCGCTGCGGGAAGAATGCCAGGCACTCACAGGAATGCCGTGTCCCGACGCTTGTAAAACAAGAACGAAAACGCAAAAACAATCGAAAAGGAAGAAAGCACAAAAAAAGAAAGAAAACAGGAAGAAAACATTTTAAGTCCGGTGTTGGCACTTACCTGGCGTTCGTGTCTGTGTCTGTGTCTGTATCTACGGTTGCGAGCAGGTTTTGTGATAGGACAATCCAAGTGAATTACCGCCATGATACAATGAGATGCTGGAGCGAGAGAGTACACGACGCGAAACATATATGGACAGATACGAGAAAGCGAAACAGATCACCGACGATCCGTCTTGCCGTTCTTCCGCTTGCCCGCAAACATGTGCTTGGGCTGAAGGCGCTGTCAGCACACGCCGCCCCTCGACACACGGAAGGTGAAGACGCACCATTTTCGTCTTGATCGCACGATCGGCCTCGCCCGCCTTCGCGTGGTAGTTGCGCTCTCTCTGCCCGAGATTCCGCAGCTTGATCGCTCTTGACGATTGCTGGGCGGCGCATGCAGCCCGTCCGTCAGTCGCAGCACGCCGCACGAAACCACAGCACAACTCACCGCCTCGTCGCGCATACCCGCGAGCTGCCGATTTGTCCGCGGCGCACGCGGGTGCTTCGCGATGACCGCGCCCGAGTTCGCCTTCGCGCGCTTGAGCTTCGGCGCCTCCGCCCCGTCGACGTCCATCCACTCGCCCTCGCCCTCGCCCTCGCCGTCCGCGCCCGCGCCGTCCGCGCCGCCGTCGCTCTCCGCGTCGACGGCCATGCGCGCCTCGTCCTCCTCGCGCTCGCGCTTGCGCTTCGCGCCGTGCACCTTCGCGAGCACCTCCGCGCGCTCCTGGATGCGGCTCGGGTCGAGCCCGGCCTTCGTCATCTCGCGCGAGAGCTCGGTGATCGAGCGCAGGCCGGCCGTGCGCGGGAGTGCGGCGCGGTTCTTCATCGCCTTCTTCGTGTTCTGCGACACGAGCTTCTTCTCGCGTGCGTACTTGCCCGCGACCGCATCGCGCTCGTCGTCCGAGTCGAACTGTGGTGAGAGGTCAGCGTGTGTGTGGGACGAAGGGCGATGGAGGGGCGCGGCATACCATGTCGGACTCGGACTCGTAGAAGCCATCCGCGTGGAGCTTCTCCTCCTCGCGCTCGAGCGCCTCGAGCTTCTCGAGGATGTCGGGGTCGATGAAGTCCGCGACGTTCTTGCCGTCCATGATCTCGGGGATGATGTCCGACTTCCACTCCTCCTGCGCGAGCATGTAGTCCTCTGCGTGTATCCCTGTCAGCACACCGCGCGGCACGAGAACACGACCGCGACCTACTCTTCATGTTGATGTTGTACACGCCCGCGCCGCCCTCCTCGAGCTCGACGTCGCGCGCGAGGCGCCTGCGCTCGGGGTCCGTCTTGTCGAACTTCTTGCGCGCCTTCGCCGCGTCGGGGATGAACGGCGCGCGCACGACGTCGTCGCGCGGCGCCGGCTGCGCGACGTGCAGGCGGTTGAGGATCGCGGTGACCTTGCTGCCCTTGAGCTTCGCGTCGACGCGGTGCTCGAGCAGCGCGTCGCACGCGGCGGTCTTGAGCGCCATGACGCCCTCGTCGGTGTAGCACGAGACCTCGACGTGGTGCATGCCCTCGCCGGCGATGATGGCGTCGACGAGCGCGCGCCGCTCGGGCGCGAGCTCGGCCAGGCGCGCGACGTCCGCCTTGTTGAGCACGAGCACGGTCGGCTTGTGCGCGAAGAGCGGCTTGATGGAGTGGAAGAGCTGGCACTGCGCCTCGACGGAGTAGCCGCACTGCTCGGAGAGGTCCATGAAGTACAGGATGCACGCCTTGAGGTGCGCGAGCGCGGTGATGCTCTGCATCTCGATGTTGTTCATCTCCTCGAGCGGGTGGTCGAGGATGCCGGGCGTGTCGATCACCTGCCAGCGCATGTAGCGGTGGTCGAGGTGGCCGACGAAGAGCGACTTTGTGGTGAACGCGTACGGCTGCACGTCGACGTCCGCGCGCGTCACCTTGTTGATGAAGGACGACTTGCCGACGTTCGGGTACCCGCAGATGAGCAGCGTGCGCGCCGTCGGGTCGATCGCGGGCAGACGCGAGATGTGCTTCCGCACCTCCTCGAGGAACTCGAGGGCCTCGTTCTGGCGCCGCATGATCGTCGCCATGCGTCCGAGCGCGGCCCGCTTCAGCTGCTTGCAGCGGTACAAGCTGTCGCCGAATTTGAGCAGACGGACATAGTCTTTTGCGACCTGGTCGATCAGATGCCGGGCGGTGCGCAGCTGGCCCAGTGCGAGCTTGTAGTGGTTTTTGTCGTACAGGACGTTGAGGAGAGAAGAGAGGAACGGGTGCAGGTCCTATAGATTCATTGAAGCACTGTTAGCGATACTACGCTTCGAGTACTCCCATGCAAGTGAGACCGCTCACATCGATGATGGGGAAGTCCTCCAGGATCGCACCGAGCTTCTCGTCGAACGAGTCCTGGGTGAACTTGACCTTGCGCATGTAAAAGTTGCGGATACGGCTGATCTTGAAGTTCTTGTGGATAACCTGCACCACAAAATACGACGGTCAGCACTCAAGTCTTCTCCTTGCCGCTATGTGAAGACAGAACGCACAGTCGGGGTCTTCCGCTGCGTTTTGGAGAGGACGATGTCCAGGAAGTCGGCTGCCTTGGGCACGGGCGCGATCGCCTTCATCCCGCTTGTCGACATTTTTGCGGAGTTCTGAGGCTGTCCAGGTATACACAGAGGTAGAATACAGCCCAGCAGAAGCTCAGAGTACAGGGAGACAAGAAGGGGATGGAGGAAGGAACGAGGCGAGGCGGACGTGCAGTCGGTTTCCCAAAGCGGCAGCACGGATCGAAAATTTGGATGATGTAAGGAAGTGCGCGCCACGTGCTACTAGCAACACTAGCGCCCATAATAATAGCCTTGCAAGTTGAAGCAAGCTCTGTCCATGCACGACACGCGGGCGGCCGGTATGCTAGTACAAACACCAGCAGGATATATTCCACGGGTACATACAACACGGAAGAAGGCCGTTCAAACGGGTCGGGTCGGGTCGGGTTAAGAGGTAGTCTATCTACTCGCGGCCGAACTCAGTGGAGTGGCAAGGCCTGGGTGAGGGGATGAGGGACAAGGGAACAAGGGGGAAGTGAGAAGGGGGAGGGGGAAGGGAAAGCATAAGCATGTACAGGGAAAGGCGCACTGCGCCCGCGCGCGACGCGCGCAGGGGCGCGATAAGTAGCACGAAACAGACTCAGACTGGGCTGGACTCACTGGAGCTGGAATGGAGGGGAGAGGGGAGGGGAGAAAAAAGTCGGGAATCAATATCGATATCAGGGTGCGGTGCGGCGGGATATATCCAGACCAAGTGTCAGAAAGAACTAGCTAGGGAGACGTACGTACGTTCGGAGGCAGGCGGGACGAGACGAGACGAGGGGCGCCCTGCGACGCCCCTTATTTGGCGAGAGCGGCGATATGTAAGGTATGCGGGATCGTACAACGTCGGGGTCGGGACGGGCATATAGGAGTCGTGGCGGGCGGGCGAATCGGATAGACGTGAGGAATAACGGACGGAGGGGCGGGAGAGACACATAAACCGTGTCCCGGGGGGTGAGTCGAGCCACATAAGTAGTGGGATAGGACTGGGGTGCGGGAGAGGGGAAGTAGGTGTGGTCGTCGGCGCGCTGGTCGGTCGGTCGGCCGTCTTCGAGACGGACGGACGGCGCTCAGTCCCAGTCGATCGTGAGGCCGCCTGGGCCCGCGTTCGCGATGCCGATCCCGCGCTCGGCCTCCCGCCTAAGCCACTTCATCGCGCGCTTGTCCGTGCGCAAGAACGGCTCGAGGAGCTCCAAGCACCGGCGGTTGTGGTCCTGTCGCGATGCCGTCAGCCAACGACCCTAAGACGTACGACGGAAGTGCGGAGGAACGTACCTTGAGCCACTGGCGCTCCTCCTTGGAGAGCATGACCTCCTTGACCATCTTCGTCTGGATCGGCACGCATGTGAGGCGTTCGAACCCGAGCCACACGTCGCCGTTGAACTGGCCCTTCGTCTGCACACCGACGCCATCATTAGCACACCCGCCGGGGAAACACATCGAACGAGAGAACGCACCCTGACGCGCCGCACGGCGAGCGCAGACTCAATGCGCATGCCCCACTTCCCCGCGTTGTCTACCGAGAGCAATTCAAGCGTCAGCGTCGCCATCCGGGCACTCAATGACGGCGAAAGAGACCGCGTACAGAATCCGGGCTCGTTCGTGATCACATGGCCGGCGACGAGCGGCACGTCGGACGTGAACGACTGCGGGCCCTCGTGCACGTTCAAGAACGAGCCGAAGCCGTGGCCGGTGCCGTGCTGGGGTGCCGTGAGCATTCCTGCGCAGCCGACGACGGATTGGGGGACGTACCATGTAGTTGAGGCCGTCTTGCCAGAGCGCTCGGCGCGCGAGGACATCGAGCTTCGCGCCGCTCGTGCCCTCGGGGAAGATGGCGGTATCAATCGCGATCTACGTGTGTCTATCAGTATACGGTCAGCGAAGTGGTGGAAGCGGGGCACGTACATGTCCTTGCAGCACGCGCGTGAACGCCTCGCACTGCTCGGGCGTCGGCCGACCGAAATGCACCGTGCGCGTCGTGTCGCAGGTGCCATCGCGGTACTGTCCTCCCGAGTCGCTGCACGGCCCGAACGCGTCAGTAACACAGGCGAAACGCAGACGATAACGGGGGCACGACGCACTTGAGATAAGGGTTTTCGCGGTCGATCATCCGTGCCGTCGCCTTGTGCGGCGAGTAATGCGGCAGCGCTGCGGTGCCCTATCAGTACATCGCACAGCTCGCGCGTGTGGTAGGTGGGTACGCACCGGCATTGGGCCCGCTCGCGGAGATGTTCTCGTACGCGAGGCCCATGTAGTACTTGTTCCGGCGGCGGTACTCCGTCAGACGCCACGCGGCCTCGTACTCGGTGATGTCGTAGCCCTGGCCCATCTTCTCGTCGAGCCAGGCGAGCCACTTGACGAACGCGGCGCCGTCGCGCAGGTACGCGTTGCGCAGGCCGTTGAGCTCGGTCTCGCTCTTGACCGCCTTCATCTCCTCGACGTACGACGGCAGGACCGTGTACCGGAAGCTTGTCATCATGAGGCAGATCGCGTACGACGTCTGCGGCGAGATGATGACCTGTGGGGGAGCGATGAGCATGTGTGGCGCCACCTATATGAGCATGCACTTACGTTTCCTTCGCCCCACTCCTTGCGGCGGAGGAACGTCCATATGTCGTTATAATCACGAGGAACAACATTGAGCGTTTGGAGGTAGCCCTCGACTTCGGGAGTGAGCTTCGCAAGCTCGATGAAGAGCGTGGCGCTTTCCAAACCCACGAAGAGATATGAATGGAAGACGGGGTTGAACGGAATGTCATCGCCGCGAAGATTGAGGAGCCAAGCTGCCAACATGTGTCAGGAAAGACATCCGATACACGAACGGGGCGTGGCGACTTACCGATGCACGACAGGTTGGACAATAGGGTCGCCACCTGGATCTGTGAAGGCTTGGGCTCAGCCTTCGAGTACGACGGCACGGCCGGGCGCTGCTTGCGGATCCAGTCCCTCAGCCGCGCGAGCTTCTCGTTCGCACCGGGTCCAGAGAACTCCTTCTTCTGGACATAGATCGGCTCGCGGCTCCGCGGGGGCTTGTCGCTCCAGATGAGGTCGACCAGATTCTGCGGCGGGTAGTACAGCTTCGAGCCCTTCAGCTTGAGCGAGGCGTTCAACGCGGTCGCCTTCTCGTATGAGATGAGACGGGCGTCGAGGCCGATCTTGACGTTGTCCGCGCGTGCGAGAAGCCAATCGACCCAATCCTTGAATCCACCGGGTTCCCCTGCACGGACCTTGACCCAGTTTCGGTCGCATTCCTCCTCGGCTTGCAGCCAATAGCGCGAGTCAACGATGACATATGCGGCGGTCTGTGAGATAATGGCCTGGCCGGCGGAACCAGTAAATCTGAAACACTTCGTTAGGTTGTGATGTAGTCTGCGCATCTCGAAACATACCCCGATATCCACTCCCGACGCTTGTCGGAGGGAGCGATGTATTCGGACCCATGAGCGTCTTCGCTTGGGACCACACTGTGACTGGGGTTAGAACCCGGGTGCTTCGTGCGGTATATCGATGAACTTACTAGTACGCGATGTCATGTTGGCGCATGTGGTCGCGGAGAGCCTCTATCCTGCTACCCGTATCCTGCCTCTCTGCGACGGGGTCAAGGTCGTTGATCTTGCGCTCGAGGGCGGAACCAACGAGCGTGGAAGAGGACTCGGAGGGATAGAGGGTGGGGCGGCCGCTCCTGTTGGTATTCTTTGTGCCGTTGGACTTGTATGTCTCAGACCGCTTGAGCATGTCCGGCGGGAAGGGGTGCGGGCCCTTGTAGGTCGACGTCGACTGAGAACGGCTGCGCGCGCCGCCAGGGATGGGGTTGAAGGCATCCTGTTGGCGGATGGATGACTGGAAGGAGCCCGAGCGGCTGGACCTGGAGGTGCGAGAGCGGAGGTCGTTTGAGTTTGTGTGCTCGTATACGGGGGGCGGCGTCGCTTCGTGGTCGGGATCCATGAAGTCGCTCTTCTCCGGGTCACGGCCGCCTTTCTCCTTCTGGCCGGTGCCCCAGCCATAGCCGAAGCCCCACTTCTTTGAACCCTTGGACTTTGAGCCGGTCGCGGTGTTGGACCGCTTGAGGGTGGTGTGGGGGGTGACGTCGCGTGCAGCGTAGTAGCCGTCGGGGACGTTGAAGGACTCAGTCTCTGAGGCGAAGGTGAGCTTGTCGGCGTGCGAGCCAGGGTGGGAGGTGAGGGTGGCAGTGGGGGAGAAATTGGGGCTGCGGAGACGGCTGAGACTGGAGCGTTCGGAGTTGTAGTCCTCTGAGATGGCCTGCTCAGAGGCGGTGAGACGCCTGCGGTTCTTGCCACCAAAGAAGGGCAAGCACATAGGCGGGGGAGGGGGTGGAGGGGGAGGCATTGCGGGAAGGGGAGGAAGAGAGGGTGTCGCGGGGAGGGATCAGATGGCGATCGTTGAAGAGGGCAAGGCCGGGACGGAGAGACGGAGGGCCTGAGGAGACCAGCACGCGGCCAGAAGGCGACACAGAGCACAACAGAACGGATATCGGCCTGGCCTGCGCGGTGGGCTGCAGAGACGGAGCAAAGACCGGCCTTCTTTCTCAGCCCATCTTCCGGCGCCTCTGCCCTCTGCTGGCGTCCAACGCCACGTGCAGAGCCCTGGCTGCCTGCCCTAAACCCATCCAGCGGGCGCCTACCGTGCTGCGTCCAGATCCCGAAGATTAGCGTTCTCGTCCTGCAAGCTGCTCTGCGTCCTGCTCCACCCAAATGAACTCCCCGCACGCGAACCCATCACCCCCATCGCCGTCATAAGGCCTAAGGGCTCATCTGCCGGATCAGTTCCCCCTGCCTCTCCAGCTGCACTCCCCCGGCGTCCGGTCCTCACCTCTTCTGCGAACCCGTCCGCCATAAATATCCCCCTGGGAAGGCGGCCCAGGTCCGTCTTCCATGGGCCAACGGCGGACGCGCGCGCACGACGGGGTGGACGCCCCTTGTGCGACGCAGCGTCCGACTGGCGTCGCGCCGTGGGTCACGCTGCCCCGCGCAGCCGCTCCAGCGCATGCGGCGGGCCAGATGACGACAGGCGACCTTGTCCAGATAGCCAACGGTGCGCCTGGACGCTGGAGCGTCCCATTCAGTCCATGCATGCGCGTCACGCCTGGGTGTCATCCGCCCGCCTCGAGGCTAGCGTACGGCGCACGAACTTGGCTCCGTGCTCTCCCAGAGCCGCACTTGGCATGCGAATCGTCGCCGCGGGGTCCAGGTCGGTGAGAGTCTGTCGTTGGGGAACGCGGATGCCGCGCCGTGGCACCCAGTCACGAGGGTAGTCAAGGGAGTCTGCGCAGGACGGGGCGTGCAAGATACCGCAGGCTCGAAGACCACCAGATGCGACTAGAGAGCGAGCGGCGGCGAGGGTACCGTTCTGCGAGACTGCGCGCACGCGCGAGAGGGCCCCAGGGAAGATCAGGTGTCCGGAGGTAGCCCAGAGTAGGAGCAGGGTGGAGAGCGCGAGTGAGTCCATGGGCTCGGAGATGAAAGCCTGGACTGCAAGCGGAGGTCGGCGTTATCCTTTCTGGACGTTCGACGCTCGGGTGGGAGGTTGGCCTCCGAACGGTGGATGTAGTGTCATCTATGAGCCGTTAGGTGCACATCTTATGTGCGAGAACATTCCAATGCAGACATGAGTGTACGAAGCGCATGAGCCACAGAAGACGCTCACCTGTTATGACGCAATGGGGATTGAGCGCAGTGCGAGCCCCGAGTACTGTAGTCCACGCATCGCTCAGACGAGCTCTATGAATGCCCAGGAAGACGCACACGAGGCCCAGCGCTCGCGCAGGGTGCTCCGAGCTCCGAACACGCAGCCCGCACGGAAGCACGGGTTTCGGCGGGAGTGATCTATCGCACGACGCTGTACGGTGAGCGGGCGGTACGAACGATACGGGAGATGAATCCTGAAGCGCACCTATCTGCGCCCATATGAATGGGCGAAGCGATCGACTCTTGGGCGGAGCGAGGGGTGCGGTGGGGGGTCGTTCCGGTCGTTAATTTCGGCGAATCGTACCTGGAGGCGGTCTGCTAGGGTCCTTGTCCGACTTATGGTGAGGGCACAAACTGACAGAGAAGCAAGGTGATACGAGGCTACAGATTATTTGCAGATCTCTAGGTCTAGCACATTCTGCAGGATCAGTACACCAGGGAAAGCGTCGACCAGTAGAATATATTGGGGACCGCAGAGTAGTGTCACGAAGGCGAGCATATAGCCAGTTGTCCAAAGTAGCTACCGGGCTGCCAATTGAACAGGAGAGTTAAGCCGTCTCCAAGGAACCGGTTCATACCGCAAACGCAAGATGAGAGCAGGAGGTGAGAGGCTTTGGATGAGTGGAGCAGCGCAGTCCGAGGATGCCCTGAACTCTCCTGAGGCTCCTCCGAGCCCGCCGGGCGCTCCCTTCACTGTGACGAAGCTACGCGTGACTTATTGACGCGTTCGGTCAGGTGCGCAGAGTCACGTCTGTGCACGTCACGCTTCTCGTCCTTTGAGGAGTCGTTGAGCTTGGATAATGCCGCCGCGACCCCCACGCATGGCAAGTACTGATAAGAGGCTGAACTTGGTCTTGGGAGAAACCTAGGGACGGACCTCTTGTGTGCTAAGCGGCACGCACCAACACCTGACATAGAGCGTGTTTCTTGGAAGCACAGAGCCCGAAGGCCTCTCGGAGTTCAACGCACACGGATGATGTCTGGTAAGTACTACTGCCAGGTAAGTGATTGTCTTCGCACTAAGTCCAGTCACTATTTGATTCTGACACCTTTTCCTTGAGTCTCAGGATCGTAGATGCTCTAGGGAGCGAGTTCTGAGTACACATGAACGCCAATTTTGGAGCTCATCGTCCGACCATGGGCCGTCTGCTGGCATTATATCGCTACAGCACCAGATGTACAAGAAGACGGTCTATATCTGGCTCTGAGGGTCTCAAAAGGAGGCCCTGTTACTACCCGATGCTTACGTGGGTATATGACCGTGCAAGCTGTCAATCTCTGCAAAGAAAACATCGCTAGTCGAGGAGGGAGCAGGTCGAACATTGATTGCGAGGTGGCAGCTGCTGTGCCAAGCATGTTCGGGGATATGCTCAACTCCACTCTATCAAATTGCTTATCACTGCACTCGAAGGCGGACGAAGTAGATCTTCGCACATCCGACTTCTGCCCATCATGCATCAACCTTCGCCGCCGGGGGCATGTTCTTCGCGTGCAAGGGGATAGTTCGGGTGTGTTGCTTCCCGCCATGCCTTCGCCACTCTCTTGCGCTCATCCTTGCCTTCTCCGCGGCGCCACTCCAGTATCCGACGTTCTCTCAACGGCCGAGAACGAGTCATGCCAAGACCAACCGTTTGCTATCTCGCTCAACGATCTCGTACGGTATCTGACAAACTTCCGTGCACTGAAAATATCCACAGATGTCGAGGATGCCCTGACGCTTACACACTACTCAACCTATGGGAATCTAGGCACGTTTGAATGTGGGCGAACCCTCGTCGTGAGATTAAACTCATTCTATCGCGATGCACACTCACGCAGTACGGCTACCGATGTGGAGAAGTTGCCTGAAGCACGCATACACAACTCGGGCACCACCTTCCCGGGCTGCAAGCGTGCACGCGCATCCCATTTGCGCGCAAGGTCCCCGTGCCCCGATGCGTCCCAGGCAAATCCTCGGTACGTTCCCCGCCCGGCGCCTAACGCTCTCTGACGTCCGTACGGCACTGAATGCCGCACATCCCCTTCCCCAGTTAATGTCGCGGAAACGCGCCGCGCTCGAACGCCGCATGCGGCTGCAACCGTCCTTAACGCGGGCAGCGCAGCGCCCTGCACCGTTCCGACGCCCTTTCCGACGCGGCGACCCCCCGCACTCGCGCCGCTCCTGCCTCTTGCGCGCGCGCACCGCTCCCGCCCAGGCGTGCTGCGTGCCCGCTATCAAGCGGGGGCCCTGGGGCGCGCACCGCTCCCCCGGGCGGGCGATAGAGACCCGCGCGCCGGCCGCGCACGATTGCCCAAGCTTCTCGCGACATTCCTCCGCGCGGCTTCGCGAAGTGCGGGCGCAATGATGAGGGGGGAGGGGGGGCCGCATGCGCGACGATAAAACCAGAGTGGGGCCGTGTTTGGCGTGCTGTTCCGCCGCCTCGCAGCGTCACGCAGGAAGAGCGCGTCTTTGTCTCGTTTGCGCGTCGTCTTCCTTCCTCACGCCTGAGCCTCGCTGGGACCTTCGTTCCCCCGGATTGTAGCTGCAGACTCGGACGCTGCGCTTGGGCTTGAGACGATCGGATAGTGCGCTTGCAAAATGGGTGGACCTGCTGTTGTGTCGGCCGCGGGAGGCCAGGGGTATGCGCATCTAATCAACAATGCGAAGCCGTGGTGGAAGAACACGAGGATGATCAAGCTGAACTTGTGTATCTGTCTGTTGTGCGTATTCGTCGCGTCTTACACAGGTGTACGGTCACTGAAGGAGTTCTAGACTGATCACTTCGACAACGAACGGGTACGATGGAAGTATGATGAGTGAGTGCACTTCTTGCGGATAGTTGAACGAGGCGCTTACCCGACAATCCAGACGGTCTTCAATCACTACCACAATGGAACCAAGCCTTCGGCTACCCATCAGGCGGAAAGGTTCCTCACATCCACCCCCATAACCTTGATAATTATGCTGACCGTCCATTCAGCTGGGGCTCTTGGCTGCCATCCAGGTATGTAGCTCGCTCCGAGGCGCTTCACACGCAGCTCACCCCACGCCCACAGAACATCGGCTCCGTCGCCGCATACCCCTTCTCCCCCTACGTATCTGACGGCCTCGGCCGGCGCGCCGCCGTCATCCTCGGTGCGACGATCATGTGCATCGCGACGGTCCTCCAGACCGCGTCGCACTCCGTGGGCATGTTCATCGGCGCACGGTAAGCATCCGCCGCCGCGCTCCTCCGTCGTGTGCGTCCGCTCACCTCCAGCAGCTTCCTGATCGGCTTCGGGCTCACGTTCGCCGCGGCCGCGGCCCCGGTGCTGATTACGGAGATCGCGTACCCTACACAGCGCGGGCCTGCGACTTCGCTGTACAACACGCTCTGGTGCGTCGATCTGCTCGCACGCTCATCCCCGCGGGCTGTAGTGCTCACCGGCGGTGCGTTTCAGGTTCCTCGGGAGCATTACGTGAGTTGCGGTCCGTCTCCCGTGCGGGCTATATCTGACCTTGCGCCCGTGGACACGTTGGCACCCCAGTGCTGCATGGACGGTGCGTGACTCCGGAGTTTGGGCTTCGTGGGGCGGGGAGGCTGATCCGCTCGTAGACGTTCGGCACTTTCCACTTGCCCACGAGCTGGTCGTGGAGGATCCCGTCTGCGATCCAGGCTCTGCCGTCGGTCATCCAGGTGTTCATGGTTTGGTTCGTGCCCGAGTCTCCGAGATGGCTCTGCTCGAAGGGAAGGTATGTATTCGACTCGACGAACGGCGCAGGCGCGTCCTGACGTGCATTAGGGAGGAACAAGCGCTCCACGTCCTAGCATACTACCACGCCAATGGCAACCGGTAAGTCGGTCATAGACCTGCTTGAATGGCAAGGGAGATCCTGACGCTCTTCGCAGAACTGATCCTCTTGTCGAGTACGAGTTTGAGGAGATTCGCGCGGCGATCCGGTTCGACCGTGAGGTCGCGGCGAACGTCGGCTGGTCGAGCTTCTTCAAGACCCCGGGTAACAGGCGTAGGCTGCGGATCATGATCGCCATCGCGGTCTTCTCGCAGTGGTCGGGAAACAACCTCATGTAAGCCTGACCCCTGAAGTGATCACACTGTGCTCGTACTGACTTCGATGAATAGCGCTTACTGTATGTGCTCATGAGAAGAGTTTCGTTCGCGTTTGCTAACAGTGGTGTAGACATGAACAAGATCTTCAACGCCATCGGAAGTGCGTCGATTATTCTTTCCCACTTGAGAAACTCACTAACGGTCATCTTCGTGCACAGTCACGGACCCCACAACGCAACTACTGATCGTAAGGGCGTCACTGGGCGTAGCACGTACGGCCACTAACCTTCTCCTAGAACGGATGCCTCAACATCTACAACTTCATCATCGCAATCATTGCAAGTCTGCTGTGTGACAAGATCGGCAGGCGACCTCTGTTTGTCGCGTCGACAATCGGTGAGCCCTACGCTTCTGGCGTGCCGTAAATATTTGCTTACCTTGCGGCAGGTATGTTCGTGTTCTGGGTCCTCCAGACCGCGTGCTTCGCGCTGTACTCGGAACACGGAAACCTTGTCGCCGCGCATACGTTTATCGCTATGATGTGTAAGTGCAGCTGCTCTGGGACATGTTCATCGCACTGATTGACGTATTTTTAGTCTTGTTCTACACATTCTGTGAGTAGCCTTGCACATCACTGTTATTTCTCATCACTCACCATGTCGTTCGCAGATGCTGTATGTCTCCTGACGGTAATTATTTGTGTACACGTACTGACGTGTCCCCTAGATTGCGTTCACGCCATTGATCGTTGTGTAAGCATCAGTCAGTTGAGAGACATGGATGCCATCTAATTATCGCTGCTATACACAGGTACACCGTCGAGATTCTGCCCTTCCCGCTCCGAGCAAAGGGATTCACGATCTTCAACCTTGCGCTGTCGCTCTCCCTCATCTTCAACCAGTACGCGTTTTAG
The DNA here is from genome assembly GCA_022264855.1 of Lenzites betulinus. Taxonomy (NCBI): domain Eukaryota; kingdom Fungi; phylum Basidiomycota; class Agaricomycetes; order Polyporales; family Polyporaceae; genus Lenzites; species Lenzites betulinus. The sequence continues at coordinate 2,223,853 of JABYQU010000001.1, forward strand.
CTCCCACGCGGCAGTATGATCGTTAAGCTCATCTCCTGTATAGATATATCAACCCTATTGCGTTGTCGCAGTACGTATCTTGACCAACAACTATGTCCACGTATTGACAACCTTACGATCATAGTCTTGGGTGGAAATACTACGTGAGCCCTATTCCTCTTTCGCAGCAGGTGAAGTGGTAGACTCACAAGACGACAGATTGTATACGTGTGCTGGCTCGCCTTCGAGGTGTGCTTCATCTTCCGCTTCCTCATCGAGACGAAAAACGTGAGTGGCTACCGTTTGTGCACTTGAACAAGGCTGACTTCACTCGTAAACTGCAGCGCACTCTCGAAGAAACAGCTGCGTGAGTATACCTTCCCACTTGCCATGACATCCTCTCATCAATCTATCGCAGACTGTTCGATGGCGAAGACACCGCGGACCACCTTGCCGAGCACGCCGCCGTCAACGCGGGCCTCTCCGACTCCCAGTCGGACCAGGAGAAGGCATCGGAACACATAAAGGAAGAGGTGATTGTAGCCTAGGACCCGTTCCCTCGCCTCGAAATAGTGGAAGACCAGTGAACTAGTGAACTGTGACTGTGTTGCGGCGCGTCTCGATTTACCTCATCCTGTATTTGTACCCGCGCAGACGCTTCTCTCGCATTCGCTTCCGCTTCTCGGCCATGTACACGCTCCAAATGTAGAGTACCTGTCTATTGACTAGCACGCAATGAAAACGACCGTCTATCACCGCTGCACCTGCGACGATCGGCCGCGGCGCGAACGTACTCGACTTCCAAAAGGAGAGACGCGAGTGCCTGTGTTTGTGCGTGTTTGCGGGCGGTGGCGGCATTTTTGGACTTAGCGGGAAGAGAAGGAGAAATGAGCTGGTGACTCTTTCTCTCCTCTCGCCGCCGTCCCCCTCGTGCCCTGCTCGCCGTCGCCGCCGTTATCTGTGTCTTTACGTTCTCATAATGTCGCCCACGGTCAACGTCAAAGGCAGTGACTCCGGCGCAGCCCGTATCCTCGGGTCGGGCACCTCAGGTGTGCACCAGCGAACCTCTCACAAGTGTGTAGCGCAGTAGTTTAACGTGCGCATGGCGTGCAGGCATCGCTGAGCTGCTCCTGTTCCACCCCGTGGACACGATCGCGAAGCGGCTGATGAGCAACAAGTCCAAGGTGCGCACCCCCGCTGCGCCCAGCGCGCCCCGCCCGGTGCTCGTGCTCGTGCTCATGCTCATGCGCCCCGCCCCGTCTGCGCACAGGTGTCGCTGGCCACGATCTCGCCCATCATCTTCAAGGAGCACGCGGCCGCGCCCCTCGGGCGCCGCCTGCTCTCGCTCTTCCCCGGGCTGGGCTACGCCGCGGGCTACAAGGTCACGCAGCGGGTGTACAAGTACGGCGGGCAGCCGTGGTTCAACGACATCCTGAACAAGAACTACAAGGACGGGTTCACGAACGCGTTCGGCGAGCGCAAGGGCAAGATGGTCATGCAGGCGACCGCTGGCAGGTGCGCCCCGGGCGCGGCTTTGTGTTACGTGTGTCGCTGACAGCTTCGGTGCAGCTTGACGGGTATCGGCGAGGTGGTGCGTGTCCTGGCGTGGTTCCTCTCTGGGTTCTTCTCCTGACTTATGTGGGCGCGTGTAGGTCCTACTTCCTTTGGATGCTCTCAAGATCAAGCGCCAGGTGAACCCGGAGGCATTCCGTGGCCGCGGTGTCGTCCGGATCTTCATGGAGGAGGGCACCACTCTCTACCGCGGCTGGGGGTGGACGATGGCGCGCAATGCGCCCGGCAGTTTCGCAGTACGTTCCCGCACGAGACCGTGTGTGTCGCGCAGCCTCACCAATCGCACTCGTAGCTGTTCGGTGCCTCGGCGATGACGAAGGAGTATATGTTCGGCATCCAGGACTACCACAAGGCGACGTGGGGCCAGAACTTCGTCGCGTCCATTGCCGGCGCGGTCGCGTCCATCACCGTCGCCGCGCCCCTGGACACGATCAAGACGCGCATCCAGAACGCGAACTTCGAGTCCAAGGTCAGCGGCATGACCGTGATCAAGGAGCTGCTCAAGAACGAGGGCCCCGGCGCGCTCTTCAAGGGCCTCACGCCCAAGGTCAGTCCCCCGCCCCGCACTCTGCGCCGCCGATAAGGCGTGCGCGCGAGCGAGCAGTGCAGCTGACGGTGGCGTTGTCTTGTGCAGATCCTCGTCGTCGGCCCGAAGCTGGTCTTCAGCTACACGCTCGCGCAGTCGCTCATCCCGCTCTTCTCGAAATACGTATGATCGCCCGCTGCGGGCTGCCTGACCGCTGCGTATCGTTGCCCTTGCTCTGCTGCATGCTATGCTCCTTACGACCTAGATATGTGCCCGCCGCTGCCGCCGCGGTCGCGCAGAAAAGTATACTCACCTATCGCCGTGCCCCTCCGCTCATTTTATGTCTTGTAGATTCATATAATAGATGTCTGGTTGCTTGGATTAGAATACGATCTGGCGCGCGCCGCTTAGTTGGATTGTCGCTCCTTCCACACGGGAGCTTGCGCACGGCTGCGTGTAGGGAAATAGGCATCGTGATTGGGACATCGGAGGACATACAAGGTGAGCAGACAGAGCGTAGGAGAGAGAAATGGAGGGAACCCGCGAGCATGAGACGGAAAGGGGGGAAGGAGCATTGCGGAGCGCAGAACTGGCGCAGCAGTCTACTGCCACTGCGCCTTGTCCCACGCCGGGTCCTGCAAAAACGCACACAGGACCTTGCTGCCCGTCTGTCCAGCGCGCATCCGTCAGTCAGCGTACGCATACATACACGAAGGACGGGGGGCGGGGGACGCACCTGGAGGAGGGGGTGGCCGGCGACGATGGTGAGGAAGCGCTCGAGGCCCTCGCGCCGGCTCTCGATGACCTCGTCCGAGAAGCGGTTCGTGAAGACCTTGCCGGGGAGCGGCGGGATGTTCACGCGCGTGGACTCGCGCTCGAGGATGTCGCGGAAGGCCTCGAAGTCGGAGTAGCGGCGGCGCACGACCGAGTGCCGCAGCTTGAACGCGGGGATGTTCGTCTGGCGGGCGGGCGGTGGCGGTTGGCGAGGGTATGAGAATGGAGATTGTAGAGTGGAGAGTGAGTAGGGAAAGAGAGGAGAGAGGGGGACGAGCCGCACCTTGCACACGATCTCGTAGTCCGTGTACATCTTCCGTCCGAACCCTGCGCGCACACACACGCACAAGCACACACTCAGCTCCACTCCTGCACAGACAAGCCGCCCGGGCACGCGACTCACCGTGTGTCTGCGGATTGCGCACCTCGATCTCGAGGAAGCTCTCCGGGACGCTGTACATCTCCTCGATCTGCGAGTCGCACCGCAACAAGTCAGGCTCGCGGGATGCGGCGCGGGAGAGAGGAGAGGTGGGGAAGACGACGTACAGTCTGCTCGCGCCCGCCGAGGCGGGGCTCGTCGAAGACGCTCGCGCGGGCGAAGGGGGAGACGGTGGCCATCGCGGGAGCGTGGGCGGGGGGAAGGAGGAGAACTTGAAGGTGGGAAGAGGGAAGAGGGATGCGAGGCGGCGAGCCAAGCGCGGGTCGCTTGATTACAGACGGCGCTTACGCAGGCGCTCGTACTCGACCTTGCGGGCGGAGGCGGGCCTCGATGGAGTCACTCGAGTGGGGTGCGATTCGTACAGATGTGCATGGCATTCAAGACGCGGAGAACAAGCAGTAGGACAGGACATGTGGACAGGGCGCAGGTGCGAATCCAAGCACGCGGCATCGTAGATCGTGGTGTACAATGGGAGGCAGTCTACTATAGCTACCAATCGCGGGGAACAGTGCAGTCCGGACTCATGAGATGGGAAATATACATTTTGCTAGATCTGTCGCCTGCAAAACGATAAACGCTGTGAGCAAGTCACGCCACGAACACGGACGAGCGGCACTCACAAATCACCCTCGCTCGCTAATACCGCCTGTCGTCCCGCCCGTACACATACGGCAGCGGCGGGGGCGTCCGCCCGCGCCCCATCCGCGCACCGACGTCCCCCCTTCGCTCATACCCGCCATACTCGCGCTCCCGCACGTTCAAGTACTCCCGCTCGCGCCCCGGACTCCCCGGGTAGCGCATGTCGTCGTAGTACCCCGCGGGCGGCGGGGGCGGGGGCGGCGTGCGGATGCGCAGGGGCGGAGGCGGCGGGGGCGGGTAGTCCCCGACGACGACGCGCTCGTCCGCGTAGTAAGAGTACGCGTCGTCGCGCGCGCGCTTGAGTGGCGGCGGGCGCATGTCGTCGGAAGCGCCGCTCCGCCGCAGCGGGCTCGGGCTGCGTGGGCGCACGCGCGAGTAGGACGCTGCGGGGGGCGCGGGCGGCAGCGGCAGCGGCGGCTCGACGGCGTACCGGCTGCGGTCGCGCTCGCGTTCGAGGTACGCAGTGCGGTCGTCTGGGTACGGGTCGGTGAGGCGGGCGCTGAGGGAGCGGTCGTAGGCGCGGGCGGGGGGAGGCACGTCGGGCGGGGCGGGGTATGCGGAGCGGCGCTCGCGCTCTTCGCGTGTCTCCCAGGTGTGCGGGAGGACGTCGCGCTCGACGAAACGCGCGTCGTGGTCCCGGTCGCGCTCGTACTCGCGCGTGCGGTCGCGGTCCCATGCGCGTGGGGGCTCGGTCCAGTCGTCGCTGGGGGCGTAGGGCCGCTCGTTGTCGCGCCAGTCGCGCGGCGGGTAGGAGTGTGGCGGGGAGGGCGGGAGGCGCCTGCTGGGGTCGGGCGGGGGCTCGCGGTATGCTTCGCCGGCGGGGACCCAGGAGCGGTCGCGGGGGGGATACTCGGCTGGGCTTGGGGAGGGACGACGGTAGGACAGACGGCTCTCTGCAGGGCGCAGATGGGTGGTGTCGATGTCCATCTGTTCTGGTGCGGCGGACGCAGGGGCAGGGGCAGGAGCAGAGACAGGCGGCGCAGCAGGGACAGGAGCGGGAGCAGGGGTAGGGGCAGCAGCAGAGGCAGGAGGACCAGGGCGTCGTTCAGATGTGAAGCGGTCCTGCTCGGGGCCAGGGCCGGGGCGGTATGAGAGACGGTCCCTCGCCTGCGGCTCTCCGCCAGGGCGGAACTCACGAACGTCAGATCGCACAGGAGAACGGGCCGGAGATGACGGTCTCAAGAATGAACGTGGGGGCTCGTCGCGGGCGACAGAAGGTGCACGATAGGGTCGTGCAGCAGCGGCGTGGCCGCGGTCGCTCCCAGCTGGGGTTGAGGGCCGGGTAAAGCGATCTGCTGCTGTGAAGTTACGCTCCTCAGGGTGTGGGGCTGGGCGTTCGGCGGGCGCTGAGCTTGGTGCGTTGCGAGTGTCGGCAGGCCGAGCAGCGAGACGCTCAGTGGTGACCGGAGGTGGCCTAGGTGGCCGACTGCGAGAGCGAGGCCGGAGCTGGCGGTCATCTGGTGGAACAGGGTTCGACAGACGTTCTTCCAGAGAAGGTGGTGCATTGGCGGGCCGCCCGATACGGTCTTCCAAGCGAGGCATGGGCCGGTCTTCCTGCCTCGCTGGAGGCTGGCTGATACGTTCATGAAGACTGGGTGCACGGCTGATGCGCTCTTCGAGGGGTACAGGACGTGCAGCACGCTCATCGGGCTGTGTCAGACGAGCGGGGCGCTCTTCCAGCACAGGGCGAGGAGGCACAGAGGCAGGTAGAGAGGTGACAGGAGCACGACTGATGCGTTCCTCCAGCGAGGGAGGACGGCGTTCTTCCAGCACAGGTTTCGCTGACCGGTCTATAGCAGCAGACGTGCGTCTATCATCCACAGATGCCGGGACATAACGGTCGACTACAGGAGGACGACGATCGTCGCTCGGGCGACGTTCTGCAGATGGCGCAGGAACTGGCGGAGGCGGCCCACGGCGATCATCCACAGGTCTAGCAAATCTGTCACTGGCAGCAGGTGAGGCCGGGCGTCGACGCTCTTCAGGTATCCCAGAGCGTTCTGAAGTCGTCACAGGTAGCGGGCGTTTATCATCCGGCCTGGGAGCACGGTCTGCAACAGCTGGCGGAGGGGGACGACGGTCTTCAACCAGCTTAGTGTGGTTGTCAGAGCCAGAAGGTGGAGGTGGAGGACCACGACGATCATCAGCAGGAGGCGGAGCGGCCTTTGCGCTACGATCGGTGGCAGTCCCAGCTGAAGCACCCTGACGCTCGTCAGGCAAAGGTGGTCGCGGAGCGTTCGCATCCAGAGGGGGGCGGATGATCGCGCGCTCTTCCCCAAGCGTGCGGTAGGGGCGCGAAGGACTCTTGTTAGCGAGACGTGGAGAGGTGTCGTCCGAGCCTTTGCTGTCGTACCGGCGCGGAGGATACCTCGGTTCGTAGCGCCGAGTCTCAGGAGAGCGAGGACTGCGCGCACGGTCGTCGGTGCGCCTGTCGCGGAAATCCCTAGGCGGCGGCCGTCCGCGATCGCGGTCAAAGTCCTTGTCCCGCTCTCGCTCACGGTCACGGTCGTACGGCCTTTGATCCCTGTTGTCGTTCGTGTTGTTGCCATTGCCATGTCCTGGCACACTTGTATTGCCCAGCCTGGGTGACTCGGCTGGAACACGCCCGCCAGGCGTGTCAGCCTCGTTGCGCGGGTAGCGTTCGTTTACGCTGCCGCGACGGGCGTAGGGAGGAGCGCGCCGCGGGTCTTCCTTGCCATTCGCGATGGTAATCTTGAGAGAGGGCTCACCAGAAGGACCCAAGCTAGACGCAGCGCCCTTATCGGGACTTGGGCGCGTGGTAGAAAGAGGCTCAAGACGACCGAGTCCGGGCGGGCCCATACGCAGGCTGCTGTCCTCATTCTCATAGCGCTTGTTGCCGGTGCTGGCAGACGTGGCAGGTTTGGGCGGGAGAGGATCATCGTACCTGAGAGACGGACGCTTTTCGGGAGACTGTGGGAGCTGTTGGTGCATGTTTGGTTAGCGGTCAATAGCGAGGGAACAATAGGGAGAGGTAGCACATTGTTCTTCGGGGCCTCGCTCACGGAGGAACGGTGGGGGAGCGGCTTGGGCCCGTCGCGGGGATGGGGGCTTTGGGAAGGCAAGCGAGCAGCAGACTGGCTCAAGAGAGAGCCCCCGGAGGCAAGCCTAGCAGTAGAGGGAGCCGTGTTGTCTTTAGAGAGCAAGGTGAGACCAGGGGGAGAGGACTCTGCAGGGACCTGGTCAGGGTGAGGCGGGACGTGCGAGCCCAGAAGAGACTTGGGACCCAGATAGACACTAGCGAGAGCAGCAGGTTGAGGGACAGGACGGAAGAGCTCGTGCTGGTTGTTCTTGATGGTCTGCTTGAGACGCTCGAGGATCTCGAGGTCGTTCTGGCCTGGCTGAGCTGGCATGGGCTGCGAGAGAGACTGAGGAGGAAAGAACTGGGTAGACTGAAGCTGTGTCTGGAACGGGGAGCCTGCGAGAGGAGACATGCCGGCGAAGGGGTAGGGGAAGGAGGCGGGCGGGAAGACAAAGGGGCTGGGCGGGGCGATTGGGGTATTGACCGCGAAGGGCGGGGCGAGGAGGGTGGCGGGGTCGTCGTAGTCGTAGTCGTAGTCGGTGTTGTTGAGGGCGGGGAGGAAGGAGCCCTCTGCGCCGTCGGTAAGGGTGGTGACGGTGCGCTCGCGGGGGAGGGCGCTGCCACGGCCTTTGCGCTTCTTGTTTTGCCTTGTCGCCATCTGTGGGTCCACCAGCCCACGCTGCCGATACCCGACCGCGCGATCTCCGCTTGCGCTCTCGTCCAGCGTCGCTCTGGGCGTGCACTCTGGGTACACACAGCGAAGAAGACAAGTACGAGGACGAGGACGAGGACGAGGAGAGCCGGAGAAAGCAGAGTGGCGACGTCGATCTGCTTATCGCCTTCAATCGCCCACTTACGCAGGATCTAAGCAGATCTATGCGGCGAGCTATTCGTGGGAGCGGCTGAGGTAAGCGGACGTCATTCGCGGTGAGGGTTCTCTGGGGCGTGACTCGAGCGCAGAGAGCGAAAAGTATCTTGAGTGCATGCTCAGACTGATTTCCCTTAGATCTTCCCTCCGTCTCCGTCCTCCTCCTCCTCCCCGCGCCCTCCCACCCCGACGCACCATGGCCGACGTCGCAGGCACACACAAGGACCTCGTCACTGGGGAGATGATATCCAAGACGTGCGCACTCCTGTCCTCCGCCCGTGCTCCATCTAACGCCTATCACCCGACACAGCGAACTCAAGCGTCGCGAAAAGGCCCGCAAGATCGAGGCTGCAAAGGCCGAAAAAGCCGCTGCTGCTCCGCCCAAGCCCCAGGCCGCCACCAAGTCCTCTGCCGTCGACGAGGAGAACCTCTCGCCGAACGTACGTCCCCGCCACCTCCCAGCGCATCGCGTGCTCACATTTCTTGCAGCAATACTACGAGATTCGCTCCCGCCACATCCAAAAGCTGAAGGAGACCCACGAGCCGAACCCATACCCCCACAAGTTCCATGTCTCCATCGCGATCACCGAGTACATCGAAAAGTACGGCCCCGAGGGCAAGATCGCCCCTGGACAGAAGCTAGAGGGCACCACCGAATGCCTTGCCGGCCGCATACACAATGTCCGCGCGTCGGGCCAGAGCCTGCGCTTCTACGACCTCCACGGCGAAGGCGTCAAGGTACAGATCATGGCCAACAAGCAGTAAGTGCAGACGTTAGGTCGCGTCTGCCATGTCTAATCGTTGCGCGCGCGCAGAGACGCGAAGGATCCCGAGGCGTTTGTGGCTACCCATGAACACTTCCGCCGCGGCGACATCGTCGGCGTCATCGGCACGCCCTCGCGCACCAAGAAGGGCGAGCTCTCGATCGCGCCCTCGGAGATGATCCTCCTCGCGCCGAACCTGCACCAGCTCCCGTCCGCGCACTTCGGGCTCAAGGACCAGGAGACGCGCTACCGCAAGCGCTACCTCGACCTCATCATGAACGAGGACACGCGCCGGATCTTCGTCACCCGGAGCAAGGTCATCAACTACATCCGCCGCTTCTTCGACAACCTCGGCTTCCTCGAGGTCGAGACCCCGATGACGAGCATGATCGCCGGCGGCGCGACCGCGAAGCCGTTCGTGACGCACCACAACGACCTCGACCTCGACCTCTACCTGCGCATCGCGCCCGAGCTGTACCTCAAGGAGCTCGTCGTCGGCGGGCTCGAGCGCGTGTACGAGATCGGGCGCGTGTTCCGGAACGAGGGCATCGACCTCACGCACAACCCCGAGTTCACCATCTGCGAGTTTTACATGGCCTACGCGGACATGTACGACATCATGGACCTCACTGAGGCGCTCATCGAGGGCATGGTCAAGTACCTCACTGGCGGGAAGACGACGCTCGCGTACCACCCCGAGGGTAAGGCGAGCGAGAAGGTGCACCAGCTCGAGTTCAAGCGGCCGTGGCCGAGGTACGACATGATCGGCACGTTGGAGGAGAAGCTGGGCGTGCAGTTCCCGCCGAGCGACACCCTGCACACAGACGAGACGAACAAGTTCCTCCGGGACCTCTGCAAGAAGGTGCGGGAGGGCGAATTGATCTGAAGTAGCTTGCGCTGATGGTTTTGCAGCACAACGTCGACTGCAGCGAGCCCAGGACAAACGCGCGTTTGCTGGACAAGCTCGTGGGCGAATACATCGAGCCGCTGTGCATCTCTCCCGCGTTCATCGGTATGTGCATCCACGCGCCACCGGAGCGCGCCTGTCGCTGACGCGCGCACGTACAGTCGGCCACCCGCAGGTGATGTCGCCGCTGGCGAAGTACCATCGATCGCGGCCGGGTCTGTGCGAGCGCTTCGAGGGCTTCATGTGTGGGAAGGAGTTCTGCAACGCGTACACGGAGCTGAACGACCCGTTCGAGCAGCGTCTCCGGTTCGAGGAGCAGGTGCGTTTGGCGCGCGGTGCAGTTGGAATGTTCGCTCACGCCGGGTTTCGTTGCAGCTCAGGCAAAAGGAGCAGGGCGACGACGAGGCGCAGGGTATCGACGAGACGTTCGTCGACGCGTACGTGGTTCTTCGAATAGCGTGTGGTGTAATCTCTGACGTAGATCGCAGGCTCGAGCACGGTCTTCCCCCAACGGGCGGCTGGGGCATCGGCATTGACCGCCTGGTGATGTTCCTTACGGACTCGACGAGTGAGTATACGTGTCTCGAGCGTTGCGCGTGGCGTCTGACACGTTTTCGCGCAGATATCAAGGAGGTGCTGCTGTTCCCGGCGATGAAGCCCATCGAGACTGCGGCGAACACGACGGGAGCGGTGGGCCCGAGCGGGCAGGTGTAAATGAACATATGTAGATGTACCATAGGAATGCGAGGCTAGCATATTACGATCTGCGCGCGGCGTGTAGCGAGGATCGATGGGGGGAGGAGGCGTGGAAGAAGGTCGAACACGCGAGAACATGCCCGAAAGGGGCGGACGCGAGTCTGGCGCGCACCAAATTTTGGGCGCGTAAAAGGCGAGGAGCCCCAACGCTGCTGCAATCGATCCGTACGCTTTCTTCACGACCCCCACCTCCTCACGACTACACGACCACCATGTCCGTCGTTGGCATCGATTTCGGTGCGCTCAACAGCAAGGTGCGCCCGCACGCCCCGCACGCCCCCCGATCTCGCCCAAGGACTGACTGTATGCGCCCCAGATTGGTGTCGCGAGACACCGCGGCATAGACATCATCATCAACGAGGTCTCCAACCGTGCCACTCCGTGCGTACCGTCCCCGCCTCCCCCTGCTTGCGCGCGCACTCACCCCCGGGCCCGCACGCAGCTCCCTCGTCTCGTTTGGCCCGCGGCAGCGCGCGATCGGCGAGCCCGCGAAGACCCTCGAGACCTCCAACTTCCGCAACACCGTCGGCTCGCTCAAGCGCCTCCTGGGCCGCACCATCTCCGACCCTGAGATCCAGGAGGTCGAGGCAAAATATACGCATGTCAAGCTCGTGGACGCGAATGGCACCGTGGGCGCTCAGGTGGGTCCCGTCTTTTGCGAGATCGCTCGTTTTCCTGCGCGGAGCGATGGGGCGGCCTGAGTCTGGGAGCACGGTCTTTGTAAAATCGTCCAGAGACTGACGTTGGGCTAGGTGAACTACCTCGGCGAGCAAAAGGTCTTCTCTGCCACCCAAATCACCGCCATGTACCTCGGCAAGCTCCGCGATACGGCCGCGAACGAGCTCAAGAACGGCGTTTCTGACGTGGTCATCACCGTCCCCGGCTGGTATACCGACATTCAGCGGCGAGCACTCCTTGACGCCGCACAGATCGCCGGCCTCAACGTCCTCCGTCTCATCAACGACACCACCGCCGTCGCCCTCGGCTACGGCATCACCAAGTCCGACTTGCCCGAGCCCGAGAACCCGCGCCATGTCGTGTTCGTGGACGTCGGCCACTCGAGCATGTCCGCCTCCGTCGTCGCCTTCGCCAAGGGCCAGCTGACGGTGAAGAGCACCGCGTACGAGCGCCACGTCGGCGGGCGCGACATCGACCACGCGCTGCTCACGCACTTCGCGGCCGAGTTCAAGACCAAGTACAAGATCGACGTGCTCGGGAACCCGAAGGCCATGTTCCGCCTCTCCGCCGGGTGCGACAAGATCAAGAAGGTGCTGTCCGCGAACGCGGAGGCGCCGCTCAACGTCGAGTCGATCATGAACGACATCGACGCCTCGAGCCGCCTCTCGCGCGACGAGTACGAGGAGCTGATCGCGCCGGTGCTCGCGCGCCTCGAGGCGCCGCTCACGCAGGCGCTCGCGGAGAGCGGGCTGACGCTCGACGAGATCGACGCGGTCGAGCTCGTGGGCGGGTGCACGCGCATCCCCGCCGTGCGCCGCAAGATCGAGGCCGTGTTCGCGGGCAAGACGCTGTCGACGACGCTGAACCAGGACGAGGCCGCGGCGCGCGGCGCGACGTTCGCGTGCGCGATGCTCTCGCCTGTCTTCCGCGTGCGCGACTTCTCGATCCACGACATCACCGCGTACCCGGTCAAGGTCACCTGGGAGCGCCAGCCCGAGGACGAGGACACGGAGCTGACGGTGTTCCAGCACGGGAACGCGATCCCGTCCACGAAGGTGCTCACGTTCTACCGCAAGGACGCGTTCGACCTCGAGGCGCGCTACGCGGAGCCGGCGGCGCTGCCGGGGGGCATCAACCCGTGGCTCGCGAAGTTCACCGCGAAGGGCGTCGAGCCGCTCCCGAACGGCGACTACGCGGTCGTGAAGGTCAAGACGCGCCTCAACGCGAACGGCGTGCTCTCCTTCGAGGGCGCGTACACGGAGGAGACCGAGGAGCGCGAGGAGCAGCCGATGCAGGTCGACGGCGCGGAGGCCGACCCCGCCGCGCCGCCGAAGAAGAAGAAGGTCGTCAAGAAGAAGGACGTCGCGTTCGTCTGGGGCGCGACGAGCCTCGACCCGTCCATCGTCGAGCAGTTCAAGGAGCTCGAGTCGCAGATGCACGCGGCCGACAAGCTCGTCAAGGACACCGAGGTACGTCGTCTGTGTGGGCCACACGTGTGCGGCGCTGACCCGCGCTGCAGGAGCGCAAGAACGCGCTGGAGGAGTTCGTGTACGACACGCGGTCGCGCCTCGACGAACGCTACGCGCCGTTCGTGCAGGCCGCGGAGAAGGAGAAGATCAAGGCGGCGCTGCAGGACGCGGAGGACTGGCTGTACTCGGAGGAGGGCGAGGACGCGACGAAGTCCGTGTACGTGCAGCGCCTCGATGCGCTGCACGCGCTCGCGGATCCGGTGATCAACCGCTTCAAGGAGGCGGAGAAGCGGCTGCGCGTGGTGAGCGAGCTGCGCGACACGCTGAACGGGTACCTCGCGCAGGCGACGGGGAGCGAGGAGCGGTTCGCGCACATCGAGGACAAGGACAAGCAGGCGATCGTCGAGCGCGTCGCGACGATCCAGAAGTGGCTCGACGACCAGGTCGCGCGGCAGAGCGAGCGCCCGAAGAACGTCGACCCCGCGTTCACCGCCGCGGACGTGCTCAAGAAGAAGGACGACATCGTGTACTTTGCGACGCCCATCCTCACCAGGCCCAAGCCGAAGCCCAAGGCGGAGCCCACGCCCACGGGCACGCCCGGCACGGAGACGCCCAAGACGGAGGAGGCGAAGCAGGACGGCGGCCCGTCCGAGATGGACGTCGACTGATCGGCGGGCTCGCTGGGGAGGACCGCGCGCGCTCGTTCTCGGGACTGGCTGCTGGCTGTATCTAGCTACTAGAGGAAAGTAATGTGTTGTACGTAGACTCTGCAGTATTGTACTTTTGCATCAACCAGCTGCTCACTTTTGTGTGCTTGTACCGTGAACACTTGAGAAACCCCGCGCCGCGCGCACACGCGCACGCTCGAGCTGTGTAAAGTACGTCCTTCTCCTGGACTCGTAAATCGCCCACGGAACGCACTGATCATCCCGTCGTAGGCAAAATGGTCAAGTCAGCTCTGGTGGAATTTGACAAAACCGTGCCAGTGTGGCATGGCACCGATGTACTTACCCGCCCTCACTCTCGCGTTTATACATCTGCCTGATGGTGTGCGTGGCAAGCCTGCTGCCAGTTCCCGCTACAGATCTCGTAGTCCCCCGAAGCCGTCGTTCATACAAGTTACACGCTGCGCAAACGGTGCATGTTGCAGCATCGGGATCCCGTGCTCCCCGCCCTTCCCCCATCACAAAGTTCGTGCTCAAGCTTTTCTTGTCAGGTATTTGTGTATCTACCGCCTGAACACCAACTGAAGGGGCTAGTCTAGACGGCACCGCCAGGCTTGGGCCCGCTTTGCTTCATTGTGGACCATGCGGGCCCTCAGACGCAAGCGTATTCAACTATACACCCTGGTATGCAACGCCGCGTCAAGGCGGGACAGACAAAGCGGACATGTTCATCATATAAAACCGCGCAGCAAAAGCCCAAGGTCAGTCCCTATCCTCACCCATTCGCGCACACCCTTTCCAGCCTCACCACCGTCTATCATGAACAACAAACACGGAAGGACGCCCCGCTACCCCTCCGACCCGTTCGATGGCATGCACGATCTCGCTCGTCAGATCGAGGAGCTCCAGGTCTCGCCCAACGTGACCCCGATCGTGCGCGTTATGCCTCTCCCCGGGCCCGACGCGGGGAGCTCAGCAGGAGCCGCGTTCAACACTGCGCCGGGCACCGGAAGACCCACGCGCTCCAGCGAGCGTGTGGAGGCCGACCCTCCGCGATCTGGCAAAGCGAAGAGCAAGGCGCCCCCGGCGAACGAGCGCGAGGAGAAACATAATCTGCTCGTGACTGACCGGCCACCTCCCAAAGTTAGTGTAAGGGCGCGCGTAGTGCCGACGCAACGCGGACGCCCTCAGGAGGCGGCCAGCGCCGAGCGGTCGCGCGCGGATTGGGCGAAAGAGGTCCTCGAGGAGACGATGAAGGACCTCGCGAAGTCGCGTGCGGAGATGGACCGGGCTCGTGCGGACAGAGACAAGGCGCGGGCGCGACTCTGGGAGGGCGAGGTGCCCGCCCACGAGCTCAGCGACCGTTTCAAGGTGTACATCGTGCCGGACAAGCAGCACACGACGATGTGGGACGGACAGACCGGGTACGTCCGCCTGATAGCACAACGTAGCGTTCTGTCTGACAACGCGCTTGAAGAGAGCTCTATGCGTGGTCTGGCACGCTCGTGACCCATGAGCCGGCGTCGCCGGTCCATGATGGTCGTGAGGTGGTCCAGAGAGTCAGTATCGAATTCCGCGCCGTAGGAGGCCTGCGCACCCAGGAGGGCCCATGGCACGCCGAGCATAAGGGCGTTCGCAGCCGCCCCCAGGACAACACTTCGCACCCCGCGCTCCGGGCGCAGGACGGGATCGTCATCGACAGCGTGGTTGGATTCGACAAGCCCACCAGCAACGGACCGATCGTCGAGCGCCGCCGGTTCTGGGTGCCGGTCCCCTTCAAGCTGTTCGCGCGCGCGGAGCACCTCACGTTTGAGTGCCGCGCGAAGGTCACAATTCAGTATCCCGGCGAGCGACGCACGACCGTGCATGCGGAGAGCGTCATGGTTGGGATTGAATGCCTGAGGACGGAGCGTTTGCTCGCGGGGCGGCCGCCGCGTGGCTGAGTAGACTCTAGAGAGGCTCGTGATGGGACTGTTATGTCTATTCACCGCAGCCGAATGTTACGTCTCGTATATGAGCCTGTATTGTCAGCAGCAACCGCCACTGGCAGCGTGAAGTTCGGCGAGCTTCAAGCAGGCGCAATATGGCGGAATACCAGTAAGTACCTTACGTAACTAAGTATTACTTAGCAGAACGTTGTCCGATCGGAACGGAGTGCGCGCAAAGCGGCCCAGGGCGTCTATTTATTCTCTTTTCCTCCTCCACGGCCTCGATTCCAGTGACATACACCTTCGCTATGTTGCGAACAGTGTGAGTTCCTCATATCAGCCCGAATATGCTGTACTTATCCGCGTCGCACCAGAAAGCCCAAAAACGCAAGGTCAAAACGGGTACTCCAGGCCCGCGAGCCCAAAGAGATCGAGGATCCCCGCACGGCGATCTTCGTCAAGGGCACACACACTGGTGAGAAGGTCAGCGGAGCAATGAAAGAGCTCGTGAGTCATCGTCAAAACCCTTCTTGCACATTGTGAAGCTCACACTTCGCACAGATGGCTTTGAAGCGGCCGTACGCCATCTCGTTCTCCAAGAAAAACACCGTCCGGCCGTTTGAAGATGCGTCCTCGTTGGAGTTCTGGGCGCAAAAAAACGATGCCAGCCTCTTCCTCGTTGGCCAGAGCACGAAGAAGCGGCCAGATGGCATCACCTTCGTCCGCATGTTCGACCACCGTGTGCTAGACATGTGCGAGGTCGGTGTGGATATGTTCAAGAGCATGGCGGAGTTCAAGGTGCGCCTCTTGTGCCTCTTTTATGCCAATGTTCTCACTGCCTTGTGTTATCTGCAGACACCAAAAGCCACGCCAGGGCACAAGCCTCTCCTGCATTTCGCTTCGGAGCTGTTCGATTCTCACCCGCGCTTCGTACAATTGAAGTCGATGCTCCTGGACTTTTTTAATGGCGAGGTGATCGACTCGATATGTCTGGCTGGCATCGAGCACGTTATCAGCGTCTCGCTCGGACCCACACCACCCTCGCTCTATGCCGCGACCACTACTCTGGAAGCATCCTCGTCCGATGCACCTGCGCCGTCCGAGGCGCTACCAAAGGTCCACATCAGGGCGTACACGATCCGGCTGCTCGCCTCTGGCACGCGCGTCCCGCGGGTCGAGCTGACGCCGATGGGCCCATTCCTTGACCTGACGCTGCGGCGACACCAAGAGGCAGACGCAGAGCTGCTGAAGCAGGCGATGAGGCGGCCGAAAGTGCGGAAGCAGGACGTGGAGAAGGGACTGGGGAAGAAGCGGAAGAACCTGGAGACGGACGAGATGGGCGATCTGCGGGGACGGATCCACGTCGGGACGCAGAACTTGGACAAGCTGCAGACGCGGAAGATGAAGGGGCTGAAGGCGGGGCGGGACAACCTGCTCATGGACGTGGACGACTTGGACGACGTGGACGAGGGCGGGCCGCCGCGGAAACAGACACGAACATAGCTACTGTGCTCGTCGTTGTCGTCGTGCGCTTTGTATGCGCAGTGTCCATCGTTAATATCGAGCTCTGCGTTTGTCATACGTTGTTACATGGAACACTGTCCCGCGTACGGACTTCGTGCCAAAGAGGTTCAAGTTAGCTGTTTTGTTATTCGTGGCTACAAAGTTCAGCTGTGTTTGTTATCGGTGGTTACAAAGTTCAAAGCCTGCTTACAGCGGAGTAAGGTCAGGTTCGAACTCCGATGACTGAGTCGCCCAATCGGTCATACTTGTCCCGCCTGCCCTCTCCCAACCCTCCACCCCTACCTTCTCTCACACGCTCATGTCTTCCGATTACGATGTTTCCGACGACGAGAACGAGTACTACGAGTATGACGACGAGGATGAGGAAATGCTCGACGCCGAGGATGGTCAGTCGCTACCCCGTACCGCCCCACTCATGCTGACTCCTCCGACTATCCCTAGGCTCCGCTTCAGAGATCGAGATCGACGGCTTTGGCGGCGACTTCAAGGTCCCCGTTCGGAGCGAGCATAAGATCTACGACGTCGAGTACTCTTCCCTCAGTCAGCCAGAGGTAGAGAGGATCATGCAGGCGGATGTAGACCACATCAGTACTATCTTCGGCGTAGAGGTATGTGCGCTCGGGAATACGGCCAGAGAATGAGCATTCATCGCATTCGACTACCAGCCATCTGTAGCCTCGCTGCTGTTGCGAAACATGGACTGGAACAAGGAGAAACTCATCGAGAAGTACATGGACAACGCCTCCGTCGTGTCCGTCGCGGCAGGCGTCGAGCTTCCTCCACCTCCCAAGCCCTCTTCCAGTCGCCAGGCAGCGCCCGGTCCACAACGCAGCTCACGGCACTCCCCAGCGGCGCCAAAGAGCCCCAAGGGGAAGCGCGTATCGCCTCCAGTGGAGGAACACACACCGTTCATATGCCCAATCTGTTTCGACGATACGCAAACGGAGTTCCTCGGCCTTCTATGCGACCACAAGTTCTGCGCTACCTGCTGGAAGGAGTACATACACAGCAAGGTCCGCACCGAAGCCGAGTGCATGATTGCGTGCATGTCCGAGGGCTGCAACGTCGCAGCGCCCGACCCATTCGTCGAGCGCGCCCTCGGCGACGACCGCGAGACGTGGTCGCGCTACCAGGGGCTGTTAGTGCGCCAGTTCGTGGGGTGCATCTCCCATCTCAAGTTCTGTCCCTACCCGTCCTGCACCTACACCGTCTCCTGCCCCTCTGCCGCCACCAAGTCTTCGCTCGCACAGATCGTACCGATCGTCTCGTGCGGCGCGTCGAACGCGCATGTGTTCTGCTTCGGTTGTCCGATCGATGCGGACCACCGACCGGTCGTGTGCGCGGTAGCGCGCATGTGGCTCAAGAAGTGCCAGGACGACAGCGAGACCGCGAACTGGATCAAGAGCAACACGAAGGAGTGCAGCAAGTGCCAGAGTACGATCGAGAAGAACGGCGGGTGCAACCACATGACATGCAAAAAGTGCAAATACGAGTTCTGCTGGGTATGCATGGGTAGGTCGTGCGACCAGACGCTACGCAGGTGTTGTACTTATATGCTATACCTCAGGGCCTTGGTCCGAGCACGGAACCTCTTGGTATTCTTGTAACCGGTATGATGAACGGGCTAGCATCGACGCTCGCGATGCGCAGACTCGTAGCCGCGCCTCACTAGAGCGCTACCTGCATGTGAGCCTATATGCTAGCATTCGTGTTGGAAGATTGCGGCTGACATACAGTGCAGTACTACAACAGGTGGGCCAACCATGAGCAGTCGGCCAAGCTCTCGATGGAGCTGTACGGAAAGACGGAGAAGAAGATGGAGGAGATGCAGATGACGTCCGAGCTGACGTGGATCCAGGTGCAGTTCATGAAGAAGGCGGTCGACGTTGTGCACAAATGCCGCATGACGCTCAAATGGACATACGCTATGGCGTACTACCTCGCGCTTGGCAACGAGAAGGAGCTTTTCGAGGACAATCAACGGTGTGTTCTACTCCCGGATACTTATGGGGCATGAACTCACGTCCTCTGTGAACAGGGACCTAGAGAGGGCTGTAGAGGAGCTCTCTGAGCTCATCGAGGCGCCGATCGACCCAGAGACGATCATGGCACTCCGCCAGAAAGTGACTGACAAGACCGTGAGTACCCCCGTGCACTGACCGTATGCGCCCTGCTAACCGTACGATCCTACACGCATAGGTCTACGTCCAGAAGAGGAACGAGATCATGCTAGAGGACACGGCCAAGGGCTACCTAGAAGGCCGCTGGAGCTGGAACATGGTCGTAGAGGGCTTCGAGTCCGACATGGACTGACCGCATTCCACACAAGCACCGCTATCCTCGACATCACCCTGGAGAGCATCTTTCTGCTCATAATGTACATGGACTCCTCGCACCCCTCGTCTCCCATCCCCGCTCACTCGTCGGTGCCTCACTTGTTCTTGCCCGTGTATCTTCTAGTCCCGTGCACTTCCCCCTCGCAATGTACCACACGTCCCATCCCTCCTCGTTTACGGCTCGGCATCTACACAATGTAATCGGACAGGTTTCTACGCTCATGCGAGCACATTCTACCACTACGCCTCGCAAGAGGTCGCGGAAAGAGCCTGACCGGAGTACAGCAAGTGGGACAGCCCTGGCCTGCGCACGTCTTACACGCAGGTTCAGCGAGCATTCTGGACAGATTTAGTCACACACAATTCTTCCTCGGGAAGATGTCAAGGCGCAGGAGGTCGGTGCGCGAAGTCCTCCGACGGCGCGCTTGGGCAGCCCTGCAAGACCGGGTAATGTACATACTTACGGCGCTGAACTTTGTTGAGCGCAGAGCATGAAACTGCGTGTGATCAGGGTGTTGCACCGGATCGCTGGAGGTGATGGACTGAGTGAGTAAGTGAGTGAATATTTGTCGGGGGGAGGAGGCAGGGTTGGACGGTGCACGCTGGCTTATATCCCGGTGTCGTTGCTGGTTCTCATCCCACTTGCCCCGTCGCTACCTGTGCCTCCGCGGCTTGTAACTCTTGCTCAGCGTAAGCTAGTACTGGTGTGTGGATGGCGGACTCTGCAGAACGCTCGACGAGTCTCGCACTCGCCTCCGCCACTCCCGGGCCGGCGCCTGCGAAAGCGCACAAAGGCGCTCGCTTCTGGCTCGTTCTTGCTGCTCTCCTCTCCGCCACTTTCTTCGGCGTGCTCGAGGCGGTATGTTTTCTTTCAAATGTCAATATATCGCTCGTTCTGAAGCCCGCCCCGTGGACGGCTGTAGTATGCAGTGTCGACCGCGCTGCCGGTAATCGTGAGCGACCTCCACTCGGACCAGTTCCTCTGGGTCGCGAGCGCGTATGCCATCGCAAGCACTGCACTCCTCCCCCTCAGTGGCGGCCTAGCTGAGGTGAGTCTTATTGCAACTGATGCAGCATTTCCTTCGGCGGGTCCTTTTGACAACGCGTTCAGGCCTATGGTCGCCGCCAGGTCATGCTCGGCTCACTCGCCGTGTTCATTCTCGGCTCCGCCCTCTCTGGCGCTGCGCAGAGCATGAACATGCTCATCGCCGGAAGAGGTTAGCAGACGTTCTCTGACCATCAAATTTTTGGTTCTAATCATACCTCTGCAGCTGTACATGGTGCCGGTACTGGCGGCATCCTCACGCTCTGTCAGATCATCCTCTCTGACATGGTCACCCTCGAGGAGCGTGGCGCGTATAATGGCCTGTTTGGTCTGTAAGTGTCGCAACAAACCTTCCTTTTATATATCGCTGATAGCCTGGTGCATGCCTTTTTAGCATCTGGGCATTCGGCGGAGGCGTCGGGCCAGTGGTCGGAGGTGCACTCGCCCACCACAGAACTTGGCGTTGGCTATTCTGTACGTCCACCGTCGCGAAGCCCCGCAAGGGTGACCGTGTTAACTTGAACTGCATCAGACCTTAACGTGCCCGCGGGGGCTATCATTGCCATCATACTACTCCTCACCATGCGCACACCAACGGGCCCACCGATATCTGGGACGTCCTGGGAGGTGTTCAAAGGCTTAGACTGGTTGTAAGTGGTATTATGGGGGGCATTTCGCAGGGTGTGTTACTTGAGGCTGACATATTTCGCATGGAATAGCGGTAACATATTGCTCATTGGCGCCTCGTGCTCGTGTGCGATTGCTTTGACATGGGGCGGTGTCCAGTTCCCGTGGACATCCCCCAGCGTGCTCGTTCCCCTCTGCCTCAGCGTCGTGGTGTTCTGCGTGTGGGGCTTATACGAGTGGCGTTTCTGCCCGCACCCCATCGTGAGTCCATACGACACTACATATATATACATCGAACACCGTATTTGACTCTGACCGCCTCACAGGTACCCGCACATATATTGTCGAATAGGACCAGCCTCAGTGGGTGCGTACATCCAGCTTGTTCTCTTCCGATCGCCTTCCTCATACACGAACGTGCAGCTATGCCCAAATTTTCCTCATTTCATTCATCAACCTCCTTCTCATCTGCAAGTCTCCTGCACTACTAACATGCTGTGCGCCCTAACACGTCCTGTCTGCAGACTACCTGCCGGTATATTATCAAGCGTGCAAGGACGCCTCCCCGACCATGTCCGGCATTGACCTCTTCGGACTCTGCTTCTCTACAGGACCGATGGCGATCATCGCCGGCATCAGCGTCACCAAGTCGCGCAGGTACCGGCCCCAGCTCTGGACGGCGTGGGCACTGGTCCTTGTCGGCGTCGGCCTGATGAGCACGGTCACAGAGGACACTGCGCGTGGGACGTCAATCGGATTCCAGATCATCATCGGGCTCGGGGTCGGTATCTTGTACTCGGGAGCGTACTTCCCTGTGCTCGCGCCGCTCCCAGTCACATCTAATGCGCTCGCGCTCGCGTTCTTCATATTCCTTCGTTCCTTCGCGCCGGTAAGTCTCTTCTAATCCCCCTTGAGTATGCGCTGATCGGCAACCCCACCACAGATTTGGGGCGTGACTGTCGGCGGCGCGCTCCTCCAGAACCAGCTTCGCACGCACATTCCTGCATCCGTGCAGGCCGCGCTCCCCGGGCTCAACAGCATCGCCTAC
Organism: Lenzites betulinus; assembly: GCA_022264855.1. Lineage (NCBI taxonomy): Eukaryota > Fungi > Basidiomycota > Agaricomycetes > Polyporales > Polyporaceae > Lenzites > Lenzites betulinus. The sequence goes on from JABYQU010000001.1 coordinate 2,245,437, forward strand.
GCGGTCATCCCGCTCGTGCCGGACATGGCGCAGCCCGAGAAGGACCAGACTCGCCGTGCGTTCGCACTCGCGCTCCGCACACTATGGCGTGTTGCGATCGGCGTTGCCGGTGTTGGGATGCTCGCGAGCTTGCCAATGCGGGCACTGCCGTTACATACACATAAAGATGAGAGTTGGGCGGCTACAGAGCGGAAGATGGCGAGCGCGGTGGAGGCGGAAATGAAGGACTTTGAGCGGGACGATGCAGAGAAGCCGCAGGATTAAACACATGGGCCTTTGTGTTCACTACAGCGTGTTTTTTGTTCTTGATCCTCCAGCATGCACTGTCGAGACTGGGACACCATTGTAAAGAGTACGCACAGTGTAATCACCGCACGAGCACCCAAGACAGATCCTCACTCTGCAGACACCCCAGGTACTCCTCCCCACTGTCACACATCCCAGAGACTACTCCCCCCTCTCCGCGCAGAGGACACGAATATCAGGGAGATCTCTAGTCGCCCCGCAAGATGCCTCCCGCTGCCGCCAAGTTCGTGCACCGCCACCGCACTCCAAATATCATTCGCAGTCGCCACACGCCCGTACGGATCGCGCATCACGAGGAATCGGAAACTCAAACGACCTTCGTCTCGCCCAAACCGCAGATGTCAAACGCACCCTCCTCCAAACCTGCTTTGGCTGCTGCCGCCCTCATCAGTTCCGGCGGCTCCATCAGCGGCTCACTGGTAAGGATCCAAGTCCTGCTCATCCGTGTGAGATTCGACGCAACAGCAAGAATCATCCATGGCGACGACGCACCCCCAATGCATAGCGAGTGCTCTCCGCGCGCGCACGTCCTTAAAGATCTCCACTGAATCCGCGGGCGACGCGTGCACGTTCGACCACATCGCGCGCGGCGCGTATGCCCTACGGTGCACGGCAAATCGGTGAGGCCCCCGTCCCCAACAGCCACGGGAAGGAAAGAGACGCACCCGATAGGCAGCAGCGCCAAGTCGAACCCCCCGAACCGCGCCCCGATCTCCTTGAACGCAGGGCAGCGCGGCACCCGCTCCTCGTCCTCGCCCTCGCGCACCGTGCGGTACCCCGTGTCGCCCGCGAAGAACACCTTGCGCGCGGACGTGCCCATGTCCGGCTCGGGCACGTCCTCGACGGCCCACGACGACCAGAGCGTGTGCCAGCGGTCGTGCGGGCCGCGGCTCGAGGTGTGCTGCGCGGGCGTGCAGGTCACCCGGATCTCCGCGCGCACCGCGTCGCCGGGCGAGTGCGCGTCTGGCAGCGCGAGCGCGAGCGACGCGGCGTCCCACCAGTCGAGCGTGTGCACGTGCGAGGGCGCGATCCCCGCGCCGACGAGGACCGCCGCGTTTCCGAGCGGCGCGAAGATCTGCGGCTTGTGTGCGGCGAAGATCGTGCGGAGCGAGGGAGAGTCCATGCTGCGTGGGGTGCGCGCACGGGTCAGTGGAGGTGCAGGTGCGGTGTGGAAGACTTACTGGTCGTAGTGGTTATGCTGACATAGACGCCTTCAGTAGGTATTTGAACATGATTCGATTACGACTCACCGAAATGCAGATGACGTCCACCTCAGGGATGTCCTCCATAGTGCAAGGGGTCGCTGTGTGCGCATGTAGGGGGTTAGCGTACATCCCACTACTCGCGGAAAGAAGACTCACGCAATAGTCGCTCGGGCCCCACCCACTGCACTGGCGCGCATCGGTGCGATAACACAGGGTCGAAGAGGATGCGCGGGCCTCGCGCGGCCCCGGCTGGTGTGGGGAGCTCGACGAGGTAACAGGCGTGTCTGTGGCGAGGACAGAAGAATAGTCAACACCCGTGTTCACCAAACAGTCCAGCATCGCTCGCACAACGACTCACCCTAACCAGGTCGCCTTCACGCCCTGCCGCGGAGCGCCTGCACCCCAGTCCGGTACCTGGGACGGTATGCGCGCGTCGAGGTCGTCTGGGACCTTTGGGGCATTTAACCTGAACATTTGCGAGAAGAAGAACTGTGTGGTATCGTTTGAGCCCCAATGCGAACGACGGGGAATGCATGGACACCGACTGTAAGCCACTGCGACGGCCGCTGATCCCTGGGTGTGCGCGCGGCGTCAGTTGTGTCTGTTTGTAGCAGATGGATCGAAGGTGCGCACCTGTATGACGGCCATGGGTTCTTGAAGCGCGTGCCGGCATTGTCGGCGTGGTGGGAGGGTCTCTGCTGGTCCTTTTGCAAGGCCTTCTGCTCGATGACCACGGTCGCGGCGGGGCGCGTCTTCGCGTCGCTGCTCATTTGCATGTTCTGGGCACCCAGCTCGAGGATTTACACGGACAGATAATCGGGGTCGCGATAGCAGATGGTCTGCGGGGAGAGTGCGGCCGGGGAGGAGAGAGAGTCGGGGTCCTTAAGCTGCAGCAGCAGAGACGCGTCCTCCGCCGGCCGAACGCGCACTTCTGGATCTCCGACTCGGGCTCGAGTACTTCCCTGCCGTGCATCCGCGCGTACACAGAGGCTGATAGAGCTGCGCGCGGCGGAGCGGTGCCGCGTCGTATTACTGTGACGGTCATAATCAGGAGTACGATGGCGTTGCGAGGTCTGTGGCAGTGCGTCGACCCTGCTACGCACACGCAACGCGCGATCTCTCGGCAGGCGAAGCGCCATGGGTTTGGTTAGACTACCTCGGCGAGAGCGCCCAGAACGCCGCTGGCGCCCTTCGCGACGTCGACAAGGACGTCCAGGACGGGACTCGCAATGAGCTCGGCGTGAAGCGTAAGGCGGATGACGACCTTAGGAACGCGGACGCGTGCGCCAAGTTTGATCGCACGATGGACTCGACGAAGGAGGTCTGCTCGAAGGCGATCGGCGCCGGCCAGGACCTGGCAGATCGCACGAGCACTCGACTTCAGGATATGTACTAAGCGGTATGTCTCGCAGCTGTCTTTCCGCAACACATCGCTAACCATTTGGCAGATCTGCGACCGCGCCCAGAGCTACCATAAGTCCATCTCCACGATTTTCGACCTCATGCAGAAGTGGATCGGCCGCTCGCTCGACGTGGCGGGCGACGTGAACCGGGCGACGTCCCTCGACGCGTTCATCGACGACCCGACACCCGAGAAGCACCTCATCAACGGGATCCGCGGCCTGCGCACCTTCACGGAACGCCTCGCGGGCCACAAGTCGTTCAACACTTTCTTCGGCGCACTGGCATTCCGCGTCTGCGGCGTTGACATCCAGTAGTACCCCGCCGTGCGCTCGTGGTTCGACGCCTTCGTCGCGCACCTCTGTAAGATCCTCGACGAGAAGGGCTACGCGCACAGCGACAAGGCGAAGAAGACGGGCGAGCGTCTTCGTAAGGAGTGGCACGAGCTGCTGGACATGGATCCGGACAAGAACCGCAAGTAGAAGGAGGACATTGCCGTGCTCAAGAAAAAGGCCGCCGAGTTACAGGCCGCGATTGACCACGACGAGGACTTGCGCGCCGCGCGCACTCGAAGCTCGGCGAGGATCTGGAGAATGGGCTGATCGTGGCGAGCAGCGCGGGCGCGCAGTCGCTCATGGAGCGTGCGCCCTGGTTCTGGCAGGACGTGTTCAACGTGTACCTCCGCAAGTTCGTCGGCATGGTCAAGGACATTCCCATCTCCAGGTGCGTAGTTCTTGTTTCTTTCGTCGCGCTTTGACTCACACGCTCCACAGAACCGAGTACAAGGATGACGAGGTCGAGTTCGTCCTCGAGGACCTCAACATCTCGACCTTCTCTCTCCTCCCCGGGCACGCGTACATCCGCAATATCACCGACGTTGACATCACAGCGCCCGCCGGTGGCAAGGCCGACACCGCCGTTGACGCACTCACCCGCGTATACTTCCAGGGCCCACAAATGCAGCTCAAGGGGGTCTCGTTCTACTACTACGACAAGACCGCGCCTGTAAGAATGACGGGGTGGGTGCCTTACTGGGCTCCTATCCCTGGGGTACTCTGGTCCGGGCTCGTATTTGGGCTCGGCGTACTTGTAGGGATGGTGGAGGGTAGTAAGGACTTGCCCTCCACCAGGCGCCCGAGTTCCGAATACAGTGCCTTCCGAAACTGTTTCCAGAAACTACAAGTTTACACCAAAATCTGAATATCTCGACAACAACTGCACCAAATGCTACGCTTTAAGTTGTGATAGGTAGGTATATGTCCTGGCTTTCCGTAGATATTTGTCTCATATGTTTTGGTTAAGAACTGCCAATGTTATGATATGTTTTGTACCCGCATCTTCTGGAAACGGTTCTGTAACGGGTGTTTTGAAAAGGCAAGATACATGATTCTAGTACTTTGTATAGCCCCCCTTGGCCTTCAAAACAGCTGCAATCCTGTTAGGCATACTCTCCACCAAATTCCGACACT